>CM060955.1:142661459-142857275 GCA_030765055.1 Mantis religiosa | reverse complement strand
GAGCCACCAGCTGTAAAAAGGGAACGTTTAAATTGCGACTAATTTGGCTACAGAGTTTCTAT
The DNA here is from genome assembly GCA_030765055.1 of Mantis religiosa. Taxonomy (NCBI): domain Eukaryota; kingdom Metazoa; phylum Arthropoda; class Insecta; order Mantodea; family Mantidae; genus Mantis; species Mantis religiosa. The sequence continues at coordinate 142,857,213 of CM060955.1, read as the reverse complement.
GTAACACAGAAGCTGAATGATTTATGTGTAAACAAATACAAGGCTCTCTCTTGTGAGTGGTGTATCATATTACATCAGTCTTTTCATCACTTGTGTGCCCCATAAATAAATAGTTCTCATTCCTTGCGACAGGCTGCTAACGGCCAGAAATTGATGCAAGTCTATCAAACACAGTCTTCTTTTCTGCAGAAATGATACCTTATTTGTTTCTGAGATCCCACTGGAAATAAAACGCGGGATAAGGTTGATTGATTGCCTGATGGATTTGTAACTTGGAGTAGCACAAACGGCAGTTTCCAGCAGAAACCGAAAAGGTACTTCTAGATCACAGTAAGAACTTAGCATTTTACTATAAAAGTTTTAAATTGTTTGTTGTATATATTGTATTTTAGCCACATCTCTTTAATGCTGCAGCACACAAAATTACCTACTTTTGTTTTATTCTTTTTATTTTTCCTAGGTTACTTATAAATACTTCAGTCTATTGGAACTGCACGTGTCCAGCTGTTTCCAAGATCTCTCTCCGAAGTTACTTTCTTTGTTATATATTTCGAAGTGTTAGTTTGCTCCCCTCCCTACTTTCACGTATCATGTTCACCTTCTCTCAGCTTCCTAGTATTTCTATTCCATTCCACAATCAGTCTACGAAATGTCTCACCCGAGGATGATCTAAAATAATTGTGCTTATGTTACAACGTCTAATTTCTCCAACCAAAAATTAGATACAGAGAAAGGAAGGAGGGAAGGAGGGAAGAGAGGGAAGGGAGGGAACGAAGGGAGGGAGGGAGTGAGGAAGGAAGGAGGGAAGAGAAAAAGAAAGGAAGGAACAGGAAGGAAAGGAAGGAAAGGAAGGAAAGGAAGGGAAGGAAGGAAGAAAGGAAGGAAAAAAGAAAGGAAGAAAGGAAGAAAGAAAGGAAGAAAGAAAGAAAGGGAAGAAAGAAAGAAAGGAAGAAAGAAAGAAAGAAAGGAAGAAAGAAAGAAAGAAAGAAAGGAAAGAAAGAAAGAAGAAAGAAAGAAAGGAAGAAAGAAAGGAAGAAAGAAAGAAAGGAAGAAAGAAAGGAAGAAAGAAAGAAAGAAAGAAAGAAAGAAAGAAAGAAAGAAAGAAAGAAAGAAAGAAAGAAAGAAAGAAAGAAGAAAGAAAAGAAAGAAAGAAAAGAAAGAAAGAAAGAAAGAAGAAAGAAAGAAAGAAAGAAAAGAAAGGAAAAGAAAGAAAGAAAGAAAGAAAGAAAGAAAGAAAGAAAGAAAGAAAGAAAGAGAAAGAAAGAAAGAAAGGAAGGAAGGAAGGAAGGAAGGAAGGAAGGAAGGAAGGAAGGAAGGAAGGAAGGAAGGAAGGAACAAAGGAAGGAAGGAAGGAAGGAAGGAAGGAAGGAAGAAAGAAAGAAAGAAAGAAAGAAAGAAAGAAAGAAAGAAAGAAAGATAAGAAAGAAAGAAAGAAAGAAAGAAAGAAAGAAAGAAAGAAAGAAAGAAAGAAAGAAAGAAAGAAAGAAAGAAAGAAAGAAAGAAGAAAGAAAGAATGAAAGAAAGAAAGAAAGAAAGAAAGAAAGAAAGAAAAGAAAGAAAGAAAGAAAGAAGAAGAAAGAAAGAAAGAAAGAAAGAAGAAAGAAAGAAAGAAAGAAAGAAAGAAAGAAAGAAAGAAAGAAAGAAAGAAAGAAAGAAAGAAAGAAAAAAGAAAGAAAGAAAGAAAGAAAGAAAGAAAGAAAGAAAGAAAGAAAGAAAGAAAGAAAGAAAGAAAGAAAGAAAGAAAGAAAGAAAGAAATAAAGAAAGAAAGAAAGAAAAAGAAAGAAAGAAAATATGTTATGTGGACATGTGACCGGAAACGCTAAATTTCCATGTTAGAGCTCATTTTAGTATTTCTCTTAAAATGTAAATTGAAATCATTCGTGCAGACAATTGTCAAAATACCCCATTGTGGTTCATGCACGATGGAGCTCCTGCACATTTCAGTCGAAGTATTCGTACGCTTCTCAACAACAGATTCGGTGACCTATAGATTTGTAGAGGCGGACCAATTCCATGGCCTCCACGCTCTCCTGACCTCAACCCTCTTGACTTTCATTTATGGGGGCACTTGAAAGCTCTTGTCTACACAACCCAGGTACCAAATGTAGAGACTCTTCGTGCTCGTATTGTGGACGGCTGTGATACAATACGCCATTCTCCAGGGTTGCATCAGTGCATCAGGGATTCCATGCGACGGAGGATGGATGCATGTAACCTCGCTAACGGAGGACACTTTGAACATTTCCTGTAATAAAGTGTTTGAAGTCACGCTGGTACGTTCTGTTGTCGTGTGTTTCCATTCCATGATTAATGTGATTTGAAGAAAAGTAATAAAATGAGCATTAAGCATTTCCGGACACATGTCCGCATAACATATTTTCTTTCTTTGTGTGTGAGGAATGTTTCCTGAAAGTTTGGCCGTACCTTTTTGTAACAACCTGTATATATATGTATATCCGAGTTATACATTTCTACTACTATTTATCTGTTGGTCAAGTCATACAGAATAAGTAGGACTTCTAAGAAAATTTCCAGAAAATTCAATATTCATTTGTCATAAAAACATTTTATATATTCCGTAGTTTAATCAGAATCATAGAGCCGTTTTTTGAGAAAATCAATGCTTTTCGTAAAGAATGGAGGAAGTTTCTTGTAAATCTTAAAGTCGCATCCTAGAAGGATCCTGATACTAATAAGTATCAAATGTTCTACTTTAACCGAATTATAGTTTGACCTCCTGCTAAAAATGCTTTGCTTATATTCAGGAGTCTCAAAACCTGCATTTCTTATCAAATCTCGGTATTTGGTTGTATTACAATAATGTCCCTATTAAAGTAAAAAGTATTTTATTGCGAACAATATGCAAACAGCAGTAACTGAAAGTTTAAGAAAGAACTAGAGCTGAATCAGTATAGGCTACTGAAATGTATAAAAGAGTTCTGATACATTAAACTAGCTCTGGCAAAAGTACATTCCATTACTACACCAATTGAAAAACAAATGGACAGCCAGCCAAAAAAGACAATTACCTGGCGGTTCCAAACAACTCGCAAGTCCACGTTTTCCCCTTAAAATAATTATTCTATACCCATGCAGGAATAGGCGCAGACGTTCAGATGGTATTTTACGAGGGGAGATGTAGGTATTATTTCTACAATTTTAAACTATTTAGCATCGAAGACGTAGGTTTCCGGATATGATTTTTTAATCTCAACTTTATTTAGTCACGTCTGCAAACTCTAGCGGTTTGTAATTTGCGTGATGAAACATTCTGTATATATTAATATCATTAAGGCGAAATTTCCAATCCAAAAGCAGTACAAAAAGGAAACAAGGATATTTGACTTCTTGGACGGCAATATTCGCTGTTTAACTGCCGGATTTACCTGTCTAACATACACAAGAAATCAGAGCAAAACTCTAACGGACTAATTAGTGGGCCCTAACCGTTTTAAGGGGAATCAAGCCTGTATGGTCTTTCCACTACACATGCCCAATATAAGCCGTATTAGCTGTACATCAATTTCATTTCCGTCATTTACGACTAAACTCGCCAATCCTTTCATGCTTACGCACGCACTACACCGTGTTTTGCTTGAAACGGAGGATGCGAGCTCTGACAGCCAACTTCATAGAGTATAAAGCCCGGCGGACTGAGGTTGCCTCTTACACAGAATTATCTTACAGGTTCTAGCTTCAGTTAATACGTAGTATCCAAGCTCTCCGTGATTTGAAGCTCTGGTCGGTTATATTAACTACAACATCCGGTAATGGCTAGGATTAATTCCAAAACTATGAAGGTACCTAATGTGGTTTAATAAGTTTGCAATGTGAACATTCTGTATTCATGCATTAGAGATAATGCTCCTTTCCCGTTGAAATCAAGGACTTGAAATGTCTTGAGTTTGATGGAGTAACTAATATTCTGAGACATTTTAATGTCATTTAAAAACAAATTGGCAATTGTCCGTGATGAACGAAAAGCCGTAATATCAATTTGGAGCTCCAGATCTTATTTTAACAAGAAAAAAGAGAAAGAAGGAAGGGAGGGAGGGAGTAAGTAAGTAACTGAGTGAGTGAGTGAGTGAGTGAGTGAGTGAGTGAGTGAGTGAGTGAGTGAGTGAGTGAGTGAGTGAGTGAGTGAGTGAGTGAGTGAGTGAGTGAGTGAGTGAGTGAGTGAGTGAGTGAGTGAGTGAGTGAGTGAGTGAGTGAGTGAGTGAGTGAGTGAGTGAGTGAGTGAGTGAGTGAGTGAGTGAGTGAGTGAGTGAGTGAGTGAGTGAGTCAGCGAGTAAGGAAGTAAGTAAGGAAGGAAGGAAGCAAGCAAGCAAGCAAGCAAGTACATTTTCTGCATTTTTCGTGCTAAAGATAAAGGCTGGTAAATATCACGGAGGAAACCTGGAAATCTGGGTAGGACACCACACGTACGTTTCGAATCCGACCCCTAAAAGAGAGAGATGAGGCAGAGATCCGAAAGAGATCTGGGAGAAGAAGGGGTTTCCAGTGCATCCGACGCTGTTTGAGCCCTGCATCTCGTCAGGAGTCACTTCAGAGAAGCTGTTCACAAAAAAATAGTTCCGTCAACAGTCCCACCGACGATCACAGGAAACCATCACAACGTATACCACATTCCGACCCCCGTTAGTTAGCTGGGGCATTTTATATTGTACTATAATTCATATACTGGGTAATTGATGTATGTAGTATTCCTTTCCCTATGACCTTTCAAAGTTCAAACAAATGACTCTCAGTACGTAAGCATTAGAATCTTGCTAGTAACTATAAAAACACAACAACCTTGGAAGTCAGATACTCCTAGAAAAATCTATTAGTTCCTTTATTCCTTAATTCCTCGTTCCACAACAAGCATTCTGTGAGGCAGCCATCCGCTTAGACCTCAAGTGTGACATATTCATACACGGTGGCCAGAAATATGGTTTATATACCCGGTTTTCTAGAAACCTACAACAAATGCACGAAAACCTTTCATTATCTTTGCATACACTCTAATGTAAGCATTGTTTATTATCACCTTGGAAACATAACCAGAACATAGTGTATAAAAATAGCTGCTTTCACATTGGGTTAAATTTACATCATATGTTAATCTAGAAATATGAATGAGAGCATTGCTTTTGTTTAAATGTTTGGTGTAGTGACTCGTTCACGTTTTATATGTAACGCACCCAATACGGACAAGATTTCGGAACACGATATCGTACATACGTATTCGCAGCTTTCTCCTCAATTCTTTTTCTTTCAGAAAAGTATAGAGCGGAATAGGGGGAACTGGACGTCGCAAAACATTAAGTTAGCGATTGATGAAGTAAAGGGGAGAGGGAAACTAAGAGCTTGGGAAGCAAATGAGCAGTTCTATGTCCCTAACCGAAATTTAGGAAACAAACTGAAATCAATTCCTGCATGGAATGAAAAATGTGATACCTGCCATGGGTACATGTAAAATCATATTTTTTTGGAAGAGGAATATCATGCATTGAATGACGAAAAAAAATGTTATCCATTGTATGACACTCCAGAAAAAATAATAGTTTCAGAAATTGGCACCAAAGTTTCCAATTTTCTACTTGTGGTATCTACCCCTTGAAATATAACAGTTTTAGCAATTTCTCACAAAAATCATGAGAAAAGCACTGATTTTTGAATACTAAAATATCGAGTGCATCATTCGTGACAAAAATTTCATAAAGACTGGATCCAGTTTCGCATATGTAAGAATTTGGGTACATCAAAATTGTGCCAAATCTTGAAGGGGACCTCCTTTATTATAAACGTGATATTTGTCTTAAAAAGTAATACAAAGATACATTTAAATAACGTAGTTATCTTATAATATTGAGACTGTCCGATATAGGGTTCCTTGTTATCAAATTGGGGAAACTGTGAGATTCATAATTGTTTAAAATTCTTTCCTGTCAGTATTTACTGTGGATAATATATTTTTTTAGACAGATGGCGTTAAACGTCCGGCTTTGGACATCTGAGTAGTCTTAAAAGAAGATAATTCTGCCAGGCAGAGTTAATATATTTTTAACACTCCAGTATAGCCAACTTTAGTTTCTTGTACAATGTAACTAATTGATCAATCAGGTAGGCCATGTTCGTATCTATCCCAGGCTACGGTATGGATATCTAAAATGGGGGATGATATCTTCATCTACACAAGGAATAACTATTTCAAATTGCAGTAATTACACTGTAAACATTTCAATTTCCTCAAAAGAACATTATATTTAGTGAAACATAACCTGTAACTAATTTGAAATGTTCTTTGTGAAGATGTTAACCTATTAATACGTTAAAGTGTTATATTATTTTCGTTTTATTAGTTTCATGGCCCCTTTATGTAGTATTTTATATAGAATATTTCCGTCAATATTCAGTATTGTCTAAAAGTGCTATATGCCATTCGTGTTCTAAGTAATTTTATTCTGTTCGCAGGAATTGCTCCAATCGCTTTCACTCTTTCCGTAAGCAATCCTGCTCATAGGATAAAATTCTTCTTTCCCAATTCAATCACAAGTATCTATTATATAGTGTGATCCATTTAACCTGAACCATTTCAATAGGTCATAACTTTTGAACCAATAATAGGACACACGTGCGACTTTGGGAGAATATAATACACAATTGGGAGATAACATTACACTATTTATATGTCAGACATATAATATGTATGGAGATACATTTATATCTCCACCAGCATCTATTCATGTTTACACTCGTCTCACCATATTCGCTGTAGTATTACGTACAGTATCCTCGCCAATGTTACTTATTTCGCCTCGAATGGATTCCTTGAGAACATCAATTGTCCATGGCCTAATCTTGTACACTCTGTTTTAGATAACCCCACAAGAAAAAAAAATCCGGCGAGGTTAGTTCAGGGGATCTGGGGGGGGGGGGGCCACTCACCTTTTGAGATTATTCGATTATCAAATAAACTGGTTAAAAGTTCCATGGTGTCATTAGATGTATGGCACGTTGCTCCATCTTGCTGGAAATAGCCATCTCTCAATTCGATATCATCCAGCTGCTCCACAAATGTATTGAAGATACCCATATAAACTTCAGTGTCTACAGTCGTATCATAGAAAATGGTACCAACGATCCTGGAAGCTGACACCGCGCACCATACTACAACCTCTTCAACATGCAGTGAGGTTTCGTGGATCGCTTGGGAGTTTACAGCAGCCCAATATCTGGTGTTTTGTGTGCATATGTAGCCTGACAGACGAAATCATGCCTCATCTGTAAACCACGTTATGGAGAGAATGTCTGAACGTGGAATAAGAGCCTGGCGGAGGACACTTCCAACATTTCCTCTGAGATGTAAATAGTGTAATGTAATCTACGAATTGTGTATTATATTCCCCCAAAGTTGCACGTGTGTCCTATTATTGATTCAAAAGTTATTGCCTATTGAAATGGTCCAGTTTTACATGGATCACACTACACTACTAAACACATACAAAACATGTGTTCAAAATTATTTTTAACATTAAATGTAATCATTTCCAAAGTCATTATGGAAGAAAGAGCTTAAGTATCCGATTTTGAATACCCTTTCCCTAATAGCAATTCATTAACAATAATCATCCTTTATGTACATTTGTAATAGTGGAAATTCCGTTTCAATGTCATGCCATTCCTAGGAAAGTTGTGCGAATGGAAAAACTACAGTTTCTACACCTCCAGTCATGCTAAATGGTGTCCGAAGATGTCATCGCCAGAGAAAGCTAAACTGTAATCTCCTACATTTGCACTATAATCGTATTACAGCCATATGAGCTGGAAACGAGAACTTCTGAAATAACAGTTGTTGAGGAAAGGCGCGATAACAGTCAACTATCCCCACTCTGCAGCCTGCAGAGGTGGAATAATGGTTTTATAAACCCAGGCTTCTAGGGCTTTACCTTGCCTGTATGCAAATGTCACCCGTAACTTGTGAGAAGTTCATCCCTCTTACTTTCAAGTACTTGTTCATCATCACTAATCCAAATTGGAGGCGTGGGAAACTTTGCAGGTTCAGTGTCCTGATCATAAGCAAGCAGCGAATCTTGGACATCGAAGTTTGCTGTAACTAAACTGTAGGTTGTGAAAGTTAGTGCAAAGAGACAAGTCAAAACAAACCTGTGTAAATGCAGCATAGCAATCGATCTAAGTGACAGATTTACAACTCATTTATATCTGCAGTATTTACTTAATAGAAGCACCATATATTCATTATGAAATACATGTATATTGACCTAAATGTTTATAACCGCTTCTTATCAAATACCTTGATGGTTTTAGAATTAATACTTCAGTGCATCACAATACATTTTCTAAAAATCTCAAAACTAAATCAACTGTGATTTTCACTCACGGATTCTAGGACTCTTTTTTGTGTCTTAACTAATAAAAAGTGCACAGAATCTCCTATTTCGATCTAGAATATTCAGGGATCGTAATCCGCATGACACGCGCTTGCTAAAGTATCTACGAGGGCCGTTCAGAAAGTAACTTCCGGTTGATTGCAAAAAAATTCACCAAGTTAAATAAAAATATTTTAATATATACATCTTACAACTACATCTTTGCACTATTTTTCTACATAGTCTCCATAACGATTGAGGCACGTATCGTATCTGTTCACAAGCATTGAAATGCCTTCTGCATAAAAATTACCCTTTTGTGCCTGGAGCCAGCCTCTGACCGCATCCTTGACCTCTTCGTCGTCATCAAACCGCTGGGACCCGAGACATGTCTTCGTATATTTAACAATGGTTCACATTCGTCCGCAATAACGTGACAGAAAGTCTAATGCAGAGGCCATTCTTTGAGTTTTGTGGTGGTCGGTAAGAATTTTGGGCACCATGGTGCACAGAACTTACGGTAACCCAATATTGCTGTCACTATCTCGTACAAGAGAGTCTTCGAAATCTGTGGAAAATCAGTAGACAACTCCGACATTGTGAAACGTCGGTTTTCACGAACTTTTGCATCAACTGTCTGAGCGAGTTCGTCCGTCACCAATGATGGTCTACTACTCCTCTCTTCATCATGAACGTTTTCTCGTCCACTTTTAAATAAACGTACCCATTCACGGACCACTCCTTCACTCATAACTCTTGGTCCGTACACGGCACAAAGCTCACGAGGAATAGCTGCTGCGAATATCCTTTGGCTGTAAAAAACCTTATAACAGCACGCACTTCACATTTGGCGCGGTTTTCTATTGCAGCACACATTTCAAACGGCCACAAACACTAAACTAGCGCAGATACGACGTTCACTCGACCACGGCTTGATGCCGACTGACCTGCTGAGTGCGTGAATGCACAGATGGCGTCGCTACTCCCCCCACTACCCGCACTGTGACCGATCGGAGGTTACTGTCTGAACGGCCCTCGTATTTTAGTGCTTTTTGGCGCAGGAGATTGCGAGTTCTAGTCTCGCCTAGACCAAAGTTGCGCATATGTTTAAATGTCTGAATATGTTTGAGAAAATATGGAAAAACGGCTCTTCTGTCTAATACGTGGCATGGCGATTTTTTTCTAATTCCTTCACACATTTTGATGTTTTATATACAACTATGATTTTTAATATAATTTCCTTGCTTTTAGCCCAATTTCGTGTTAAAGGGCATTCTTTTAAAGTTATTGTTTATTTAATTACTGCGTAATGTAGCCATATTGAAGAATTCAGTTCAGCCAAACTATGCTTGTTTCTCCACTGAAAGCAATGCTGCCAACAGTCTTACTTTTATGGACTTTTAGCAGACTAAATGTATGAGTTCGCGGACTGTAACAGACTAGTTAGTGCATTTTTAAGTCTTGGGTACAGAAACGGTGCCCACCCAGCATCTGAGGAATTTGAGGAGCGACCTCTGGTGTAGAAAGCCAACTTTCCGGCTGACCATATCTCCTCCCCGTATCGGTTTAATGATTGCCCCTCTCTGCTTTGTATACGTACGCGTGAGACCGGCAGTCGGGTTGGCAGTCCTCCAACGTTAAGTCATATCAGACGATGAATGGAATGGATGAAATGATCCTCAAATGAACCCAGGGTCCAGAGCTTAGAGTTACCCGACATTCGCCTTTGACAAAGGAAAACCCTGGAAAAACCTTATCCAGGTAACTCACCCTGACCGAGATTCGAACTCGGGATATATTGAACGTGAAGTAGACATGTTATCACCCCGCTACCGAGACGGGCAACGTGGTTTGTGGAGGCTAAGTTATCGCCCGGTCACATTTTGTTACTCATGCATTGCTTTGCACATAAACAATCCTACGACACGACAATAATGGAGTGCTCCGTGGGAAATACATGTATGAGTTTGGCAACTGTATTCGACTGGTTCGGATACTGCCACGAAATGTGCATGATGTCAAGTGACACCAAGTATACTGCAAGGGGGAAAATTGGCCATCCCGGCCACGTCGTTCAAATCGACGAAGGCAAAATAGGACGACGCAAGTTTCATCGTGGGCGCTGCACAGCGTATTTGCATCCCTCCTGCTGTTGGAGCATATCGTCATTCGCACCTCATTCGTTTCCACGTCGATCATTCCCAAGATCTAGTTGCCCTCTACGACGCGCCTACGATGAAACTTGCGTCGTCCTATTTTGCATTCGTCGATTTGAACGACGTGACCGGGACCGCCAATTTTGCTCCTTGCGGTATACTTGGTGTCATTTCACATTATGCACACTTCGCGGCAGTAACCGAACCAGTCCGTGAGCTCATACATGTATTTCCTAAGGAACACTCCATTATCGTCGTGTCGTAGGATTGTTTATGTGCAAAGCAGTGCATGAGTAACATAATTCGACCGGGCGATAACTTTGCCTGCTCAAACCATGTTGCTTTGCACATTGACTGCGTAAACTATGTCTGGAGCATTTTTGCAGAGGTTGGTTACAGGTTTTACATATCTTTCTCATGTTGGCTGTAACGCCAGCGTCTGCTTGCGCATGCATATACGTACACTTTTGGACTTCAGGAAATATTCTCGCGTCGCACAAAAGAAAGTTTCTCCGGTGAAACAAACGCGAACAGAAAATTAGAAAAAGAAACAATTCTCTAACGTCTCGTAAACCATGGCGTAAGAGGCCAAATGGAGGCCTGAGCCTGTCAACCCGACTGCCGGACTCACGCCTACGTATACAAAGCAGAGATGGGTGATCATTAAACCGATATGGGGAGGAGATGTGGTCAGCCGGAAAGTTGGATTTATACACCATAGTTCACTACCTAGAGTAGCTCTTCAAATTCCTCAGATGCTGTGTGGGCACCGTTTCTGTACTCGAGACTTAGAAATGCATGCCTACGGGGTGAGATCGATCGCTAGCACATTCCGGGAGCAGAGAAACCAAACACAACGCTCTAATTCACTAGGAGAATCTGAGTTAGTTTAAGGGAGTATGAAAGAGTGGGATTTTCGCTAATTTTAAGAGAATCTTCAAAACTCCGTGAATATGTATTATTAATATTACATTGATTACCTTTATATTTATTAATTTTAAAAAGAGATTTTGTTTTAATTTGATTTTAGTTTAGTTAATTAGTTTAAATAAAAATTATGATTCTGGTGTCACAGATCACCACGGCGCATTCTATACACGAGATATCAATCACACCTCCGCAGAAAAATAAGATATGTCTTTCTAATGAACTTTTTGTATAACTATATAAAATTTCCATTAATCGCTTTCTAACTTCTGCAGTTAGGTTTAGAGCTTTGCATACTGAACTATAAATATACTGAAGGAAGCATTTATTGTGATTAGGTTACAAAATCGCGTTTTGTACACCTAGAATAAAATAAAATGCGTTAGTATAAGTATTCTTCTAGTGGCTGGATACATTCTAAAAGGTATTTCTGATGTTAGCCCTCCAGTTTCACTTGTATCAATTTAACATTCGACATTTCCACTAACCCAAACTTACTCTATCAAGGGATACGTGAAATGAAAATGGATACAGACGTGCCATCTCGCTTTCATATGTGGAACTCGAATGAAGATCAAATTGTATTAAACCCTGTTGTCAGCCGAGAACAATTTAAATTAGCGGTTTGCTCTGTGTTGGCTTTCGTGTTCTGTAGTGAGACAAATTAGGTTCTGTAGCTCTCTTTACATTTCGTCGCACTCTGCATGTATATTGGTCTCACATCAACACCAATTTAAATGTGTTTTACTGATTTGAATTATAAGTTGTAAGGAATTATTTAACTCATCTATTTCTTGGTCTTTTTCTCATTTGCTGCTCTAACTTCTCTTCTTTCTAGCGTACTCCTATCCTTTTAAGAAAAATAATAACAATTGCAAGAATAACTAGAAGAATACTGAGAACGTGCTATTAATTATATTACGTATACCTCAGAAGACCTTAAGTAATACACCTTTTCACTAAAAGAAAGAGCACATTTATCACAAAAATCTAATATTTACCATAAGAGAAAGAGAAGCGTGTCGGAAAATATATGAAACTACTAGCTGTTTACTAGAGCCTATTGCACATACACGGCGAGTCACTTTACATATGTACAGTTTAAGATGCAACAACAACCACGTGTCATACATACATCTGCAGGCCTATGAAATAGTATGTAAGGTGAATAAACATTGTAAAATAAATAAAGAGATAAAGCAGAAAGAGAGAACCAAAATACATCAATATCAAGTGACAAAATTATTACAATGGCAATTAATTGACTGAGCTTTCATATTTGACACACAGCTCCAAAGTGTAGCTTTCTCCACCTACATTACGCCAGGTTACTAATATGACGCTCTTGGTAAACAAGAAAACAATTGAATGCCGCGCTTGTCAATGAAGGCCAGTATGCTTCAACGCTTTGTGTGTGTGTGTGTGTGTGTGTGTGTGTGTGTGTGTGTGTGTGTGTGTGTGTGTGTGTGTGTGCGTGTGTGTGTGTTTACATATCTCTTAAAGTGAGTGAGTGAGTGAGTGTATTGTTTAAGGGCCCGTCGACAACAAGGTCATTTGGGCCCTAAGTCAACACTAAAATCTAAAAGATACACAAACTAAGCTAAAAGGTAAGATAAAACCACTCAACTACTAAAAGTACATAAAAAAGCCACTACTAAGACTCACAATTAAAAATATCTAAAATCAACAAATTAAAAATAACACAGAACTATTAAAAGTTCATAAAAACCCGTTCCAAGTCGAATAATTTAAAATCGCTAAAATTAACAAATATAAAATCCAAGTTAGACTTGTTTATTAAAACTAATTTCGGTAACAAACCGCAGTGCCTTCATCACGGCCACTGGGTCGTCCCCTAAAATACTGGGCAAGTTATCTCCCAAGCCTATTGACTGGCGAACGCGGGCGTACTGCGGGCAATCAAGCAGTACGTGCCGCACCGTGAGGCGTACTGAACACGAGGCACACACAGGGGCCGGTTCCCCTCTTAGCAGATGGCCATGAGTTGCTCGTGTGTGCCCAATTCTCAGCCGGGTGAGTATCACCTCGGCTCGCCGGTTATCCCTGCAGGATGTTTGCCAGGGTTGTACGCTCTCCTTTATACCCCGTAGTTGTGTGCCTTCTATAGCTGTCCAGGATTGCTGCCAAGCAGATAGGAGATGGCGACGGAATAAACATTGCACATCCTGGTATGGCACCGTAGATGTTAAACTCCGGGGCAAACGGCAAGCGGACTTAGCAGCCGCGTCCGCCTCCTCGTTCCCGGTAATCCCCACATGGCCTGGGGTCCAAGTAAAAACAAAATTGTACCCGCGCCCGAGCATTTGCGAGATCTGGGCCTGTATTTTTAAAACGAGGGTCTGAGCGGCAGTGTGCTGTTGCAAAGCCTGAAGCGCACTCAGAGAATCAGTGCAGACAATAAAAGAGCCGGGTGCTAACTTGCAAATAAAAAGGAGCAAATAGAAGATGGCATACAGTTCTGCGGAAAAAACTGAAGTGGAGTCCAGAAGGCGAAATTTATGAGCCTCACCGTTAACGAAGAACGCGCAACCCGTAGCGTTACCTAACTGAGAACCGTCTGTAAAGACCGGAACATAGTTAGGGTAACGGCCCAGCAATTCGGCAAAAAGTTGTTGGAACACCGAATGTGGAGTAGCGAGTCTAGAATTGTTTGAAAGTGCGAGATCGAACTGCGCACGATTGAGCTGCCATGCAGGATAGGGGCAGATGGACGACCTCTCCACGCGAGGCATTCGGAGGCCATGGGAATGTAGGAGATCCCGAAATCTTATTCCGACGGGGCGTGTCTGAGAACCAGGGCGCATATAACGGTGGGCTAAATCTGGACGCAGAACTGGTTTAAAACAAGGATGATTGGGATAACTTGCCAACTTCGAAACGTATGAGCAGAGTAACAGCGAGCGACGAATGTGGAGTGGAGGTTCGCCTGAGTCTGCATACAGGCAGTCGACTCGACTGGTGCGGAAGGCTCCTGGGGCAATGCGGATGCCGGTGTGATGCACGGTGTCTAAAAGGCGAAGTTTAGAGGCGGTCGCTGCGCCATAAATAAAACTGCCATAGTCCAGCTTGGACCGAACCAGAGAGCGGTATAGCCTCAACATTACCGTGCGATCGCCCCCCCCCCAAGATGCTCCAGATAATACCTTCAGCACCCGAAGAGAACGATCGCAAGAGGCTCGAAGGTGACGAATGTGGTGCTCCCAATTGAGTTGTCGGTCCAAGTAGAGGCCCAAGAACTTCAGGTGTGAGACAAATGGCAGGGGTGTGCCGTTCAAATGAAGATCAGGAGGCGGGTGAATACCTCGTAGGCGGTGAAAGTGGATGCACTGCGTCTTCGCAGCTGAAAAACGGAAGCCGGTTTGAAGCGCCCAAGCTGCTAGCTGGGTAATGGTCAGCTGCAGTTGGCGCTCGATGTGATCTATGTTGGCAGACCTATAATAGACTGCGAAGTCGTCAACATAGAGGGATGATGGAATTCCACTTCTAACGGCATTAGTGATGCCGTTAATCGCTACGGCAAAAAGGGTGACGCTCAAAATCGACCCTTGAGGTACACAGTTCTCCTGTATCCGTTCCTGGGATATCGTTTTCCCTATCCGCACTCGAAAACGGCGAAGTTTTAAAAAATTGCATAAAAACTCGCGCAGATGACCACGCATACCGCAACCATGTAGGTTACGGAGTATGCTGTACCGCCAGGTGGTGTCATAGGCCTTCTCCAGGTCCAGGAACACGCCCACGACGTGCTGTTTAAATAAAAAGGCATCGGAGATATACCCCTCAAGGCGTGTTAGATTATCGACACTTGAGCGATGGCGACGAAAACCGCATTGCAAGTTGGACAGATGGTTATGTTTTTCTAGCCACCAATTTAACCGAGCGTTTATCATTCGCTCCAACGTCTTACAGATGACACTCGTCAGGCAAATGGGGCGGTAGCTAGATGGGAGCGTGCGGTCCTTTCCAGGACGAGGGATGGGGATGACAATACCCTCTCGCCAGGAGGAAGGGAAAACCCGCTCATGCCAAATGCGGTTATAGATGTTTAAAAGGAAAGATAGCGCCTCAGATGGAAGATGTAGCAGCATCTGTCGGTGTACGTCATCGGGACCTGGAGAAGAATCCTTTGCTAATGCCAGAGAATGGGCGAGCTCGGCTGCGGTAAAAGGTTGATTGTACGGCTCGGTGCAGTCACTATTAAAATTCAGTGGTACCCGCTCCGCCTTTTCCTTAATAGGCAGGAAGAGAGCGTCATAGCGGGCAGTTTGGCTAGTAGCAGCAAATGTGGTAGCTAGGGCTTCAGCTATGTCCTGCTCGGTGGTGTACATGGAACCGTTGATGACAAGGCCGGGAATTACCGTCCGGCGATACTTGCCATACATCCGCCGAACAGCTGACCATACTTGTTGGGTAGAGCTGCGCCGGGAAAGCGAAGACACATAGGCTTCCCAGGATTTACGTTTTGCGTTGCGCAGTATGAAGCGTGCCCTAGCGCGAGAACGTTTGAAGGCGACGAAGTTCCCTTCCGTCGGGTGCCGCTGAAAAACGCGCAAAGCACGTTTGCGTGCTTTGACAGCCAAACTGCATTCCTCGGACCACCACGGTACAGGGATACGACGTGGTGTAGGTGAACCTCGAGGAATGCTGGATTCTGCTGCGAGCAGGATCGAGCAAGTAAAATATTCCACCATTTCGTCGATGGTGTCGAAACCATCGTCGATGAGGTGTATCAGGGATTGGAATTTTCCCCAGTTAGCTTTGGAAATAATCCAGCGAGGATGTCGAGACGGTACACATTGGCGGCCAGAAAAATGTATGTTAATGGGGTAGTGATCACTGCCAAAGAGGTCGGAAAGTACTGACCACTCAAGTAGTGGTACTAATGACGGACTGCAGAAAGAAAGGTCTAGTACGGAATGTGTACCATAAGCGGATGATAGGAATGTCGGGTCACCAGTATTTAGCAGAAGCAGGTCAGACTTATCGAAGACGTCTACGAGGAGGCATCCACGGGCGTCATCAGTGTCTGATCCCCAGAGAGTGTGCTTGGCATTCAAATCTCCCACAAGGAGTAGTGGTGAGGGGAGCTGTGCCAACAGAGCTCGAAGATCACGCTCTGGAACTATACTGAGCGGCGGCAGGTAGATGTTACAGATGGTAAAACTGATGCTCTCCAGCTGTATCCGAACGGCCACAGCTCGCAATGGTGTGGTGAGAGGAACGTTGGCGGCTGAGATGTTAGGCGCCACTAAGGTAGCAACGCCACCGCTTGCACGCATACCTGCAAGAGAGTCGCTTCTAAAGGCAGAGAAAGAGTGAAGGTGTAACGAGTGATTGGGATGTAAGTGGGTTTCCTGGAGGCAAATAATTGACGGTGACCGTTGAGAAACTAAATATTGTAGGTCTTGAGCACGAGCTCGAAAACCATTGACATTCCACTGGATTATTTCCATGAAGAGTTTTTAACGGGCCGTTTTAACTTTTTTCTTGACCTTGGCTGACTTGGGCCCTACGACTCGAAAATCGTTAGCCTCCTGTGACTCCGCTGATGTTCGGGAGTCAGAACTCCGACGGCTCGTAGAACGAGACCGGGATCTAATGGAAGGCGAGCGACTTCGCGATCTATGTTGTGGCCGGGATCGGTTTTTTACATTTACCACTGGATTGTTGTTACTCGGTGATGGCTTGGTGTCTGGAGTCTGTACGGCTGAAACGGAGGATGTGCTGGTGGATATACAAACAGTCTGAGGCGTAGGATTAACGGCTAGAAAGTCAGTCTGCGTGGATGCGTGTGCGACAGGGACGTGTTGAACAGCAACAGTGGTATTAGGAGTACGGCGAGCTGCTAATGCATATCCAGTAGTAGTGGTAAGCAGGCTTCAGTTGTTCGAAGCGCCGTCGTGCCTCTGGAAAAGTCAGGCGTTCCTTTACACGTAGCTCCTGAATACGTTTCTCGTCCATGAATCTAGGGCACTGTCGCGAGCTGGAAGGATGACTACTGCCACAGTTTACGCAACAAGGTGGTCGAGTGCAGTTTGGGTCTTCGTGCTTCGGTAGGCCACATTGCTCACAAAGAGCAGGATTGGTACACGTGACCTTAGTATGTCCGAACCGCTGACATTGGAAGCAGCGCATGGGGTTCGGGACATACTGGCGGACGCTCGCACGTTCATAGCCGCAGTAGATGTACTCGGGTAACTTAGTCCCGGCGAAAGTAAGAAAAACCGTACGTAGTGGATACTCCTTACCATCTTGCTTTCGTGTGAGCCGGTACGCCTGACAAACAAGCTGGTCAGAGAGGCAACTCACTATTTCCTCATTTGCAAGACCATCTAGGCTGGAGGTGGTGACTACTCCTCTGCAGGTGTTGAGTGTTTTGTGTGGGGCTACCCGGATCGGGTAAGAGCCCAACAAAGTCGCCTTTTGCAGTTTTCGAGATTGGTCTGCATTTGTGCTCTCCAATAGTAGAGTGCCATCTCGGAGGCGCGTCGCATTCTTTACAGGGCCACTGATCTTATCCAATTCACGCTTTATGTAAAAAGGGCTGATATCCTTAAACGTTTTGCCATCACATGCCAAGGTCATTACTATATACGGGTCGATGAAAGAGGTTTTGCGCGGATGCATTTTGAATAGGACCCCCATCCGGAACCGTCGGCGTCAGCCTGCCATCCGGGGGTTAAAGAAAGAAAGACACCGAATCTTCACGGTCTGTGCCGTCATGGGGACCTCACCCATGACCGATCTCATTTGTACCTCAGAAAAGCTACCCTTCAATCTCCACTGCTTGTCCGTATGGGTAAACCGTTCACCACGCACACCCCGGCTTTATGCCCCTACCACAGGAATAACCGCCTGTGGCTCCCCACTCTAGGCCGCGCTGCGTATAATAGGCACACGCGGATTCAGGGGACTTGTGGTTGATTACACCGGGGTTCCGTCAGCGGTAACACGTCCGGTCCGTGATACTAACCCAACGGCAAAACGCGGCCGTCGGGAGATTACCACAGACCGGGCCCTCAAGGAGCTACGTGGGTGTACTTGACGGTGTGGACGGGCTCCGCACCTAAGGCTACACATAGGGGCAGTGCGAAGGGTCCGCTCAACCTTCACTTTTGAGACCTCCGGAGAGCACACATGTCGGAAGTCGCGCTGAAAACCGTGGGACAGAACCACGGAGATAGGAGAGATCCCTGCTGGTGAGACAGGAGTTATAAACCTAAGACCTTAAGTGCTAATAATTATAATAAACAACTAGAAGGGGAAGAAGGTGATGCCTACTGACAAGCAGTAGCTACACGTGGCACAGTTGATGGAGATGAAGGGGATGAATTGAGGGTGAATGGCTAGGGACCCCGGGATCGCCAATCCCGTACCTACCGTAGTAGGTCCCTGGGGGAAAATACCAGAGCCTCTTCTGCCAGTTTTCAGGGTTACTGATGGGCCTTCTCGGCAGCCGTAGCGGTCGTGGGGTACACCAAGTCCCCACCGTACATCACCCCATCAGTCAGTCCCCTACTTCCTGTTGCCCACCCCTCGGGACGAGGACCGCAGAGGTTGGATTTTGAGGGGCATATATCTCTTAAAGCCTCCCGGCTATCTTATAAAAGATAATTATAACTAGACCGCGAACAAAATGCAGTTAGAGGCGTGCCCTACCAACTCTAGCTTCCCCCCCTCTACCGTCGTCACTTTCAGATTAGCTTCAAATGAAATATTCTTTTATTCATGCTTTATTTAAGGCTTTATTATTTATATGTGCAGGTATAGTTATTCATAATGTTAAAAATTTTCAGGATATTCGATTTATTCTCAACAAATCATAAAGACATTGGAACATTATATTTTATCTTTGGTGCATCGCGCAGTCTGCACTGGTCATATTTCCCTCGCTTTTGCATTCACTGTTACGCATTTTCTGCCGAATCACTGCTTTGTTCCTCAGGGTTTAAATAAACTATGACTATCTGTTTGTTGATCGATTCTTAGGTTATGTCCGACGTAATTATTTTCTGCTAACTTTGAAAATCAAAACAGCATTAAAATACACGCGCTTCGTGTGGTTTGCGCCCTGTTGCATGCAGGAAGGGAGGATGGGAGTCACGTGATGCTTGGTTGGCGAGAAGGGGAGAAGGCTCTCTTCATGCATGCGCACACTGACTGCATTTTGTTTGCGGTCTACCTGTAGTATGACATTTCAGTTATTAATTTCGATGACTGGAATGCCGACATTAGAAAAGATACCCTGCATGTTTTAAAATGTTATTCTTTGCCCGAGAATTACTCGTTATGCATCGCCAAATGACTAGACTGCTCGCCTCTCAACCAAGAGCACCCGGGTTCGATCCCAGGGAACAGGGAGGAATTTTTACTGGTCAAAGCAGTGTGAGTGCGGATTTTTGTTATGTTTTCCGATTTCCCCTGATGTTCATTTCTCTTTCTCCATACCCACCCGCCTTTCTTTTCACGGCCATTTCATATCTCGCTCCCCAAACTTATATTTGACAGCATAGATACTGGAGAGCCTATCTGATACTGTTTAATTTGAAGTTCTGGGACAAAAATGAAATGAAATGTGTAGCGTTTAACGCCCGCTTTTACTACATACGGTACCGCAGGCGGTGACACTGATGATGCATGAGGTGAAGATGGAGCACTGGTGGAATGAGATGGCGGGGGAAACCGCAGGTCCCGGAGAAAACCCGCCCCAACGCCGTGTTGTCCACCACAAATCTCACTTTGCGGTCGCGTGGGATCGAACCCGGGCCGCCTTGATGAGAGCCAAGTGGTCTAACCAAAGTTCTGGGACAGGGGACATAAGTCTTCCATACAAGGAAGGTAAAACAGATAAAAAAACTCATAATTATTCATTATATATGTTAATATTATTTATTTATACGAAATATAATTTAATGATTTTGGTTAAAGTTATGAATTTATGCATTCATATTACTTATCTCGTCTGACATTAAGAAAAAGGTTTGTAATGTGACATAGCTAACAACCTTCTCTATTCTAAACGAGGGCATAAATAGTTTCTGTTTATATGAATGAAACTGAAAAGTTGAAATTAAAATATTAACGTTTTTGTATTAGTATACCCGATAGTATGTGTTGTAGGGAAGTTTTAGGGCATATTTTTTATGTATCCCTGAAAGCAAAACATACTAGCAAATTGTAGGCTCCAACAGAATCGATAATAATTTTCATATTGATTAATAATTCATTTTGTTATGCCTCAAAGACCAATGGCATCAGTAACCATCGCTAAAGGTTCCAGGGCGAAATTACCTATTTTGCATACAATGCCCGTGCTCAAAGGGAAATGATAGCACATTGAAGTGCTGCCTAGAAGAGAAAATGGACAGCTGCTCTTTAGCTTCCAACTGAAGTTAGGGGCCCAATTATACATTTATGATATGGCTGGAAGCTCCAAATTGATGTATTAATATGTTAGTTGAGTGTAAGCATTTTCTGAAACTTCATAGATAAACTTTACTGTGTAGACTACAAAGCCTATATGGACAAACAAAGGCGAGGTTTTCTTCTAAATAATTGTTTTCTTCGAAATGAGGAAGTTGTATGTTAGTGCTAACCTAAAACAAAGAGAAACTGCTATGTCTATAAAATCCATAATAGGATCTTCAGTTTTTGTTATTTGGTCTTCCAAGTGGTCTGCACTTGTGGCCCTTTCGTATAAAACACGACCACAATTAAGCTTGTTTACTTTCACTGAAGACAGCCAATGGTTGGTAGGAGTGTGTGTATGTGTGTGTGAATGCCAAAACTGTAGAATGAATTTTCTGATGAATACATAAACATGGAACTTAAGAGCTAAATATTGGTTACACTCCAGTATTTTCCAAATATTACACAGGCATATTCTCCAGAATGCCTAAATTACATAAAGTATCCTTTATATAACCTAGCGGGATGGCTCAGGAGGTTTCATCTGTAGCCCGCATTCCAACAGCCATGGTTCGATTCCCTTCACCGACCTACATGACCCATGGGATTTTTCGGTTATTTTTCCGGGTCGCTAGGCGAATGCTCGATAGATTAATTACATCCCCTAGACTTCCTGTTCCTCCATTTCATTTCCATTATCATTTCATATCAGCTCTCATCTGGTGGTCTCTTTCAGGGTCATCATGTAGGGTCGAGGGTATAAAAGTGGACAGCCTTCACAAGGTGAAGACCGACCGCCCTCTCTACCAGGGACAGACGGAGCTGTCCCCGAAGGGCGCTCGGAATCTCCAAGGCCTTTTCCATTAGGGCAAGGCATAGAGTCTAACAAGGGCCCCCCCTATCTGGTCCAAAGAACTCAAGACGGGTGGAAGTAGATACGACACTTATGTGCGTCAACCCCGCAGGGAAGACTACCGAATAACCTCGGTGGGGCCGCCTGGTGATCTAGCACACCTTGTACTGTCTCTGTAGACTACGACATTTTAGGCAACCCTTTGCACCCTCCGGGCGGCGGAAGCCTGGGCGGAGATACTCGATCTCCCGCGGATAACGGGAACGCACTGCCCCCTCGATTCCAACCCAATCCGAACAACTCCCATTTAGGGAGCACCTCGAATGATCGGCCCGAGGTTCCTCTAGTAACGTCAGAGGTACCACGAGTGCTAAGGGTCCGCAGCGCCCGCACCATGGCAGCTGAAGGGTTCCGGATCCTCCTCCCCTAAGGACCTAATGGGCCGATTCAGGAAAGCAGCTAGTGGAATACCGGTTGTGCAAACCTGCCTGGAGTCTTCCTTGCTCTCTGGGGGGGGGGGCCTTCGGTCTCCGAACTTGCCTCGTGACTGTTTCGTGACCACGGTGTGTTGGGAAGACCATTGTCCTGAATCGCCGGGGAGTTTCTGTATATTATAGTGTGGGGGCCCTGGCCTCTGCACTGCAGACTCCCTGGGATCGGCAGCCCTCTGTATCCTCTCACTTCCTCCTCCTCCTCCCTTCCGGGGATGACCTATTTGGGGGCATAGGTACAAAAGACTAGTGTGGTCAAGGTGCCAAATCCCCTCCGAATAATCCAATCCAGTCCTTTATATACAAGGATTTTTATTTTACCAAAAATTTCTCTAAAGGTTTTAATTATAATCTATATATTTAAGATATTGCATGACAAATAAAAATATGAATTTTCAATTTACTTTGAATAGTTAGGAGCACTCTTATTCTAAAAGAATTCTACATACTTTTGTTTAACAAGTAAAAGATACACACTACACAAAACGCACAGTTTACTTTAAAACAACATTGTTGTGGCATTAAAAATTTCCAAGATATTCACTGCCAACTTTTAAAGGTTGCACATGGTTTCTCTGGCAATTCATGAAAATAGAGAATTTTAAGACCAGCTAGAGCCTCTGGCTTTTAAACATATGACTGAAAATTCCGTTTTTATCTATCGTTGAATACCTATATCAAAAATGTAAAGAATCTCTTTTCTGCAAATGTTTACCTTGATTACCATGAAGTAGACAGAAAAAAAGTATGCTTTATAACAATGCTTTGCATAGCTAACACATTAAAATGGGTAAACGTTAGGTAAGGTAGTCATTGGATGTAAAACATCGCAAAGTGTTGTTGATTTTAAGCATCATAAGGAATATGCTGAGTCGTAAACATTACAAATGCCTTATTTATTTTAGAATAATGCAGCATTGTGACTCAAAAAATTAAATGCCTTAAATATACGTTAGTATACTGAATACAGGAATCTTAGCACTTGAGTATGTATAAATCTCAAATTTTAATGCCAGTTGCATTGTGCTGTACTTGCTTCACTCAAATTAGAACAAACAAAATTTGAACGTATCACTCGCAGCATCAGGTGGGATCCAAGTACCTGCAGAAGTAAATTGATCCAGACAGCACGTGCCTTCAGCCATTTCGCAGTTAGGGACTACTTAGTCTATAATGAATTTGTGTTTCATTTCTTTATTTTCCTTACTTCATAAAATTATCAATTTTATGCACCTCTTAGCTTGTATCATCCCTTAAAGACTTAGAAATTCTCTTTTTTGGCAGAATAGCTCAAAAAGGTAGCTGATCCTAATGAGTACATTTCATTCTTGATCTTCTGCACAATATATTAAAATTGCTACTATTTTTAAATTCATACTTTAAGAATTCTTTCCACACTTGTGTCTCTTGCATACCTCGTTCACAGATGTGCCACTTTCTGCTTAACGCAATCCATCCTTTTGGTTCTCTGGTTACCCATGCATTTCCTTCGTGTTGTTCTGCCCCACGGGTTGTTCTACAGGTCCAGAAAGTACACAGACGAAGTAGGCACAGCAGCTCTTCAGTCTGTGATTAAAGTTGCTGAATTAAACTACCCCTAACTTAAGGTTTAAGAAATAAAGCATTTTATGACCAACATGAGTAGGTACAGCACTTCATATGAGAACAGCGTAGGTGATTCGGACTGGCGAGTGATTCGGATAATTTTTTCAAAAGCTGCTCCGTAGGAGACGGAGGTGTATTGTGTTGGAACGAGCTTTGTGGGTGAAGAAGTTAACTACCTGAAACAGTTGAGTGTGTAATACGATTGTGTTTCTTCAGTCTAAGTCAGAAATCAAGCTTCTTTCCCGGAAAGGAAGTATGTAATTGCTCTACATCTGGAATGTTATTGCTTTACGTTCGTTTTAGATGATTTAAAACAAATATGAATTGAAATTGCTCTGGTAACTTCTACAACAAGAAAATATAGACTTTCTTAGATCTATAATCCTCCTTGCTGTAATGATGGCTACTTAATCAGTGCTACCAACGGGCAAAAGTAAGCGAAGTGGATTAAGTTTAGGTGGTGGGTTCAATTTTTTTCATTTATATCCTCCAACGTTAAATGATATCGGACGATGAATGAAATGAATGAAATGATGTTAAAAAAAGAAAAATGGAGAATGGTACCACGAAATGTGTGTGGGTGTTGTGGCAAAGAGGTAATTCCTATGTGGAAAACGTGTGTGTGAGATGCATAAAGATATCAATATACTAATTTAGAAATGTATTATTTTGTTCTCATTATTAAATTATGTACTGAAATTAATGTCCCACCATTTTTCGTTCCTTTCCGATTCAAACGCTATGGCAAACCTATAAATCCTCCAATTGCGGGCGATTAGGATTAGCTTCCATTCGAAATAAAATGAAATCAGAAGCAAACCGAAACTTTCCTAAAAAAAAAACTTAGCATTTAGCATAGTCTAGAATTTCTAGGCTCAATATAAGACGCTTTGTCCATCCCTTACAACAGCAAAATGACGTAACATACACAAACGCAATCTTTAAGGTCGTCTCCTTATTCCCGCCACACGTAAACAAACGAAAGAATTCACTGCGGTGCACTTCAAATGTCCACACAGCTGCAGACACAATTAACAACTAACTAGCAACTAATAATAATTTGCCAGTTTTTATAACCCCAGTCTTTGTTTTTAGAAAGCCGCCGAACGTTCGATAACAATCACGATGTCAGCGGGAAGTTCCAGACTATCTCTGCCTCGTTCTATATCTATTTCTCTCTCTCTCTCGGCAAGCGTCCAACTCTGCGCCCACACGCCGGCTGCACTTTGCGCTAGCGGTTCAACAATGCCTCAACAACAATACTGACCTTATTCCCTTGCGCCTATGTTACTTTGTACAACTCCTCTGTACAAAAGTAGCCATAAAATGTCACTATCTGAATGCGTTTTAATTATAAGGACAGACAACGTGCTAAGCGACAAAAGTGTTTCGCTCCCCCGCCAATGAGATGCTCTGGTGCTCCATTGTCACAAGGTTTTGCTTAAAATCCTATAGTAAAGTTTAACCACTGTGGCAATGTTTTATAAAATTGGTTTACAGGTAGCATCGCAGTCAATTCTGATG
Organism: Mantis religiosa; assembly: GCA_030765055.1. Lineage (NCBI taxonomy): Eukaryota > Metazoa > Arthropoda > Insecta > Mantodea > Mantidae > Mantis > Mantis religiosa. Next base: position 142,831,855 of record CM060955.1, on the reverse strand, counting down.
CATTAGAATGTGTGTTATGCATCACTAAAATACTCCTAAGGAAACAAAACACGCACTGTGAATGGGCTTGGTACCCCTCCTCCCTTGAATACTCCCTTTAAGAGATCACTCTAATTGGTCCATGAAATGACGTCATTGAATTTACTGAGGAAGGCCTACATAGATTCCTTTGAATTTGTGTAAGGACATCCCGTTGATATATATGCTTAATGCAAGTGCAATTGATGCAGCAGGGATAGGGTTGGTAATGAGTAGTTTTCAAAGCACTTATAACCAGTGTTCCTCTTGAGCTTCTATTCACATTTCGCTGATTTTGTAATAGGTAAATAATTCCCTGTCACAGTACACGGTGCTTTAGATCAAAATGAGGGGTTGTAAGAACTAGTCCCTTGATAGAGGTACTTAACCCTCCATTAAAATTAATCAATTGGGGGAAATGCATGTTACGCTGCAGTTACTAACATTCTGATTCTAAAGGGAATATTATATCCCGCTCTTTTATTTTCTCCCTATTTTAGGGGAGATGAGGTTCTTTGTTTCTTATGTTTTGTTGGGAATGTAGTCCGGAATACTAAACATGATGCTGTTTACTTCCTCTACCAAATGTGGTAAATAGAGGACGTTTGGCATGCCAAAACGAAAGTTATATACAGAGTTCAATGGAAATACAGGCTTTTAGATCACTAAATTTTAAAATAAAAAGTTTTAAAGGACTTTCAAAAAAAGGGGATGTGTGTATGTGTTTGTTTGATTTTCATTTTTTTAATTTTCATCCTCCAAAGCTAAGTCGTAACCAACAAGTAATTAAATTGTTGAAGTGATGCTCAGATGAGCCCAGGATCCGCAAAGCTTAGAGCTACCTGGCATACATCTTTCAGGATAAGGGTAACGCCCGTTAAGAATAGCTTAGCCTGCCTCGGTAGCGTGGTGGTAGCATGTCTGCCTCGCGTTCAAGAGGTCCCGATTTCGAATCTAGGTTAGGGTGAGTTACCTGGATAAGGTTTTTCCGGGGTTTTCCCTTATTCTGAAAGACGAATGTCGGGTAGCTCTAAGCTCCATGGATCCCGGACTCATTTGAGCATCATTTCACCCATTCCATTCATCGTCCAATATGACAACGTTGGAGGACGTAAATTACACAAAAAACACAGCTTATTCATTCAACTCATCCTGACTGAAATTCGAACTCGAGACTTCTTGAACGTGAGGTAGACACGCTACCATCTGCGCTACAGAAGCGTGCGTGCAAGCATGTGTGTGTATAACATAACTCTTCTTCTTTAACTTCCCTTTTATACCACTAGTGCGATGTTAGGGGATTCTTGCCCCTCTACCCCTTATGCCTTTATATATCGGGTTTAGGAACCAAAACTCTGAATCAGATAGTGAACCTAGGATGAATGATCAGGCAAATGCCTGGTACGGGAGTGAGAGAAGTTGATGAATGGAATGAGGGCGAAGTGTGTGAAAGAAAATATTGTAATGAAGGAATTGGTGGAATGACAGTGGGGAAACCGCAGCTCCTGGAGGAAACCCGCCCCAGCGCCATGTGGTCCATAACAAATCTCAAATGTGTTTGCCTGGAATCGAACTTGTGCCGCCTTGGTGAGAGTAAAGTAATCAAACAGCTCGGCAGCAGAATAATGTAACTGCGTGGGTTACGTAGATTCGGAAATCCAGCTTGTAGAAATTTAAAACAACTTTTGCTGCGGTAAAAGAACCTGAAATTGACAATCAGCTGTCTTCAAGGCTGACTCGGTGCTGCGCCGCACGAAAACAAATGAAAGAAGTCACTGCTGTACACTTCAATCGTAGACTGTCACAATAACCAAAAAACAACTGCCAATTCTAACACCTTGTGGGTATTTATACCTCCCAGCCATTGTTTCTAGAATTCCGCAAACCTTCCGAGAAATTTCTTGGCAACAATGGACCGAACGCTCCAGAGCCTCTCTCAGTCTCTTTCTCTCCTGCCCACGCACCCAGCTCCGGCCTGCGGCAGCAGCACAACAATGCCATAGGTGACAATAATATAATTTAGAACGTAAAACTTGGTGAATAAGTATCAGATTTTCTTCAGCATCTTTAAGCATGTGACATGAAAATTCCCCTAAATTTGATGAATATGTAAGATTTTTTTAAAAAATCTATTATCTCAAAAGCAGCCTTTACGATTTTGGTCTAATTGTAATTTCAGATACTTTCATGAAGAGTTAAGTTTTTATCTTTAGTTTTCTGAAATTATCCTCTTAAGTCTTCTTTATTTTGGACGAACGAGTATTGCAAAAATCAACAACTTAAGAGATAGACAAAATCTTGTTGAGCTAACGATGTAGATCTCATTAAAGCTACAGCGTGTGTCCGATTTGCCTGAATTTTCCAATACTTACACTTTTTCAAATGGAAAGTCGTTATTCATTTTTATACAACAGTGACCAATTTAACAGATCTGACTATTGCTCAAGGCCTACTGTATTTCCACATTAGGTAATTTCAGCAAATGTTTATCTCGACTTAGATAAAATAATGTGTGTATATATCAGATTTTTAGGTTCATACAAAATAAAGGTATAATGAATAGGTTTGTTACAACCGTACACATAAGTATATATCATTTTCTGGGCAGAACATTAGCCATTAGATACGTAATTTACATATTTTCACTTAACATTTATGATGTTACTTTCAAATGTTTCTCTAACCTCTAATCGTTCATTTGCCCATACTATTCTTGAAAAAAAATTACGAAATCTCATATTTTTATACCTCATGATAACTGAATAAACCTTTTGTAGACATAGCTCTGTAACAGATTTCATTAGAAAATCAGGTGGCAGGAGTGATATCTGGTATTCCGTAATTCCACTTCCAGAACACTTTCATCGACTGCAAAATCGTACAAACGAGGGTCTAGAGGAATAAGCTACCATATGCGTATCTACATATACGAACACAAATTTCATAGAGGTAAGAAGTATACTGGTTGAATGTGGCTGTGTGGATTCTTAAAACGAAACGATAATCTCGCTGTCTCCTGGGTTTCTACTTCTGAGGAGTTCAGTGCCTAAACAGAGAAGCCGTGGTAGAATTCCGTGAGTTCACTCTGGGCTCCAGAGATTAATTTAATAAACAAACCTGAATACGTTTACAATGTCGACGAATCTGGGTTTCCTCTGAATACCAGTATGTTGAAAGCGTAAATAAACGTGGAAATAGCGACAGGGTTGACTAACAAAGCAAGGGGAGAAAATGAGACAGTGGCAACACGCTGTAGTGCAAGTGGCAGATCTAATCCAACGCTATTATTTAATGAGAGACTCGCAGGAAGAAAGGTTTTGGAACCAAAATTTATTATGACTAATACCGGATGTATTATGAAGAGGCCTTTATAGTTGTTTCTGAAATGTGTCTGCTCATCCTAGCTGGTAATACAATTCATAACATTCTTACCTGCTTACCGATCTGTTCTTCGCAAGTCTTTTTAAACTTAGAAGGTTGATATTTTTTCAAAGAGACCAAGTGAATTAAGGAAAGTGCTCAAAATGTGATCTCTCCTTGAAGAGAAATCTAGTATTCAATATACTCAGATATTTTCACCTTCCACAGAGGGCCAACTTAACTTACGCCGATGTTTCGCTCAGCCTGTCATGAACTTCTTCAGGAATCTTTCAAGAAGAAGCTTATGACAAAAGTGAAATATCAAGAACTAGCTACGAGATGACTCTGTCATCTCTGGCAGTTTGCAGACACAGGATACTGAAGCTCACGTAGGTACAAAATACAGTTCCAGCAGTTTCGGATAAAACAATTACACCCACTACACTGGGCAACAAATAATAATTTTTGAATGTTTCGAGCACTTCATGAGGCAATTCCTACTAATTTTGCGTTGAGAAAAACAAATACGACAGTGAAAAATGTTTATTAGCTCTAGTTTCTATGATATTCACAAGGTGGAAGTATAACATATTAATGGATTGAGAGAAAAGGATACATCTTAATTACATACATGCTAACAACAATGAAAGTGTATTTTATTTTTTAACTGGTAATTAAATGCTAAGAGTTCTAAATTGCTGGAAAAATACTTCGCACAAAGTTGCGTCTGAAGAAAATCATGTGGTGTCCTATTGATTTCGTCGTTTTTTAGCTTGCCTCTTGTGATGGAGTTCCGCAGAATCCCTATACAAAGACCAACAGTAATCCGCAAGCATTACTTCATTCCAACGGCCCTCATATCTTTGTTCCATAACAGAAATGTACTGATGGAATCTCTCCCCATGTTCATCACGAACAGCTCCGTGTATTTTAACAGGTTTTTTTACACTTGTATGGTTTTTAGATAGTTTTATATCTGGCTATTGCCATGACTAGTTTTTTTAAAGGGCGCTGATGACCGCCGTAGTTGAGCGCCCTTTTATATATCATCATCATCCACAATTAGGAGGGAAAAAGTCTAGGTGGGAGGGGAGAAAATGGATCTTAATGGACATGTTGCATCCAAGATTACGGTATTTTTGCAGGAGCACTGTCACCAAATGTTTGTAGTTGTCATCTCTTTTGTTGCCTAAAATCCATGACCAACACTCTTGAAGTCTTCCCAAGCTTCCTTTTCTTTCCCCTCCAAAATTTGGTAAAATGCAGGATTCTTTACAAGTTCTCTTATTTGTGGTCCGACAAAAATGCCTTCCTTAACCTTAACTTCACTCAATTTCCAAAATTTCTTACTGATTGTGTTTTGCTATTTGACAGGTGTGCTAACTCCCAAAAAGTTCCCCAAATTTAAAGTCTTCACTATAATATCTTCAAAACAAGAGCTAATCTATAATTTTTATAGTGATTTTTTAATTCACCAGATGTAAATACATATCAATTCACTATTTTAAAGTCCGAAACATTTTCATTGTTGCCCAGTGTTATTAAACATCTGATCTGAGTTCATCAGAGACCATAATACAGTTCGCTTAATTAATATGTACGCTAACATGATTTTCTCTGCTCACTTTTGCAAGTACCCGGTATTTTTAAACACCTTATTCTACTGTCTACTTCATTATGATCGAGATAAGTTACTTAGAAACTGTTATATTAGATATTTCGTTGTAGGTTCAAAGGGGTGGCAGAATACAACTTTTAGCGATAGTCAAATCTTTAAACAATTGGTTGCTCTGTCATGCTTTTAAATGTAGAGAACATTTTCTTTGCATGTACAGAACATAAAATGAGCAATTTTATATTTGAGGAAAGTATCAGTTCTGTAAAATTCAAACAAATAATAAATATTTCCGAAATGCATCACTTCACAAAAAATTACATATGTTGTAAATTATATATTATCCAAGATGAAAAGGTTACTTCAGACCAATCCCATATAATTCAGGATATATGACATTTGTTGCTATATAATACATTAAACATGCAGTACTATGACCAAATGGTAGACATTTTTGAAAAGTCGGAGTAGTCTAAAGTTATGGGAATTTTTTACCGATCTCTCTGTGACGTGTTTGGAAGATGCTAAATTTTAATACCAACTTCGGTGCTTAACCGAACATAGCGTTTAAGTCATACTGTTCACAAGAACATACCTTTTAATAAAAATATATATATTTTTTTAGGTTTTTCAGAGAAATCTCAACGTCCAATTTTTGGGTGGAGTACTCACTACCTAGTACAGAGAGTAGTGCCTACATAGTTATTAACTTCTTTCATACACTTATTACACATATAGGAAAGTGTAAAATTCGTGTATTATCTAAATTTTTAGTATGTGGTTTTCACAAAATTACAATCTACATTCAAGAAGACTTGAGGTAAGATGTTACCAGAACCATAGAAATAACCCCTAATAGGCACCCGGAACGATGAAATATCTTTAAATGTATGTGTGTTTTTGTTTTAACGTGATCTGTGGTATTTCAGCTGAAAATGATATATAATTTATATGTGGTTTACTAAAATTTTAAACCTATTTAACACAGATCTGAAATTTAAGTGCACGTGGCTTTCTTAATGAAAACTTTCAAACCGCTGAACTAATTGTGATAAAACAGTCAAAGTTCGCAATACTAAGGGATATTTAATGTTCTGAAGGGATATCTTAGTCTTAGCCAGCCTGTTGAGTCCATTAGTTCAGTGATTTCACCACAGAGAGCAGCAAGTTATTGTTTTTCAGTGTAATATTGTTTATTACATGTGCTTGTGGATTAAACTTATTGGTGAACTTTTATGTTGCATTTACACTATATAAGTGAAATTTATATGTTAAAATGGGTTGAAAAATAAATTTAAAGTGTTTCAGAAAATGAGGAATGTTGATAAGATCATAACCTTCAATCTACATCAATTCAGATAGGCCCTGTTCCAGCAAACATGAGTAACTCTGCTAAGAAACTTAAAGACAATAAAGAACACCAGAGTAATTTATTAAAATAAAAAGTATTAGGGCATCTAATAAAATATTTGGAGCAGCAAAGCACAAAGCAAGGCAGCACAAAATGGCTGTAAGAGGAAATTGGAGGATAAAATGGAGGATGACCCATCATTTAGTTGAGGAATGCACTGATAATTTTAGGGTCGTATTCATAGTTATCCCTTTGGTTTAGACTATCTTCCGACTAACTTGGTAGTACCGAAGGCAGTCTAACTTTTTGGTATGCATAGACAATAAAAAGCCTCAGACCAAGTGAAGCCGTTGACCAGCACGTAGCAAATGTTACACGACGTAGAACGGTTCTTCTACGATTTCACGAGTCTCACAGGGTGCTAAAGAAACTACAGTGTAGCTACAAGTTTATAGATCTCTGTGGTAGTTTCACAGCTGTTTCTTAATCATTCTTACTGTAGCTGCTTCAGTTTGAGGTTTGGTAACAAAGTTTGGTGTGCTGTGAATATGAATATGAAGAAGCGTGGTATCAATTGGTCAGAGGAAAACCAATGTTTTCTCTAGTCCAAAAAAAGAATGAACATTATATAAACTAAATCCATGCTGAATAATACAAATGTGAGAAAGGAGGAGGAATGGAGGGAAATTTATATCCTCCTCTTGCATAACACCAAAGTGCTGTAAGGATTTGAGTGTCAGTTGAGACACTTAGGCCTCGGTTACCGTTCCTGGCGTACAGGTTAGAACGAATCAATTCTGTCAGCCCTCTGGCATTCGTTTTACTTAACCTGCATCTGCTTTTGTAGTTAGGTCGTCGTACATCGCAATAATTTCTATTCTTGATAGAAAAGTTTTCGTCCGTCATCTTATTTCACAGCACCACAGCTACATTCATCACTTCATTGTCGTCCATGATGCATTTACTCTAACCCTCGGAGATGGACCAAAATTTGAGCTGGACCAACGTTTTTGACCTCGGACTATCGCTAATCCCGGTATAAGAATAAGGAAATAGATGATTCCTCGGAGACCTTTTTTGCAAGTTGCAATTTTTAATGTGTAACGTAGCTTTTCTCGACTTTCAGAAGATATATTGCTTTGAAACTTTCAGGCTGTGTTTATTATAAAATTGTGCATATTTTAGCCTAAGAGCTTTATGAATCATAACTTGCACCTATATATAAAATGTAGGCCTAACTGCACATCAATAAATGTACGAGGGCTGTTCAATAAATAATGACCGTTATTTTTTAAGCTCGTAATTTTTCGCACTAAAATTCAATCTTATATTCTGTTAGCTTAATGTGAAACAAACACGCCGTAGTAGTTTCATTGTTGGCACTCCTGATTCCCGCCTGTGAGAACCAGGCAAGTTCAGATATGTTCAGTATCCCCTACCACTGCAATGGAGGTAACATACAGTTAAAGTTGATGTTAGAGCAAGATTCGGAGTTTCTATCAAACGTATTCACTGCTGATGAAACTTGGCTACATCATTTTGATCCTGAGATCAAACAGCAGAGCTCAGTGTGGAAATCTCCTTCACTAGCAATCCCCAAAAGAGCAAAAGTGGTTGCTACTGCTGGGAAAGTTGTGGTCATCTCATTGTTTGATATTCATGGAATGGTTTATCAGCATCTTGTACCTGCACACACATTAGTGGCTGGACAATACTACAAGGATGTCCTGAAAACATTGCAAGTACATATCAGGTCAAAAGGACACATTTTCGTGAAGCAGGCTGGATGCTGCACCACAATTATGCGCGGCTGCATATTGCCAATGTTGTTGCTGAATATCTTGCAAAAATGGACATGAAGTGCATCCCTCACTCCCTTATAGTCCGGATTTGGCCCCAAGTGACCTTTTTCTATTCCCTTTGAAGAAACGCCTTCTTGGGAGGCATTATCCATCAACAGAAGCAGTAGTGATGGCTGCGGAGGCGATTTTAAAGCATGTCTTTGAAGACTGGAAGAAACGCTAGGACAAGTGCATCGCATTCAGGGAGACTATTTTGAGAAGGACCATCACAATTATGAGGATGAGTAAAGATACGTTGTCAAAAAAAAAATTGTGATCATTCTCTATTGAACAACCCTGGTATGTTTAATTACACAAATAAAATATCCTCAGACCCTATGTTAAAGTGTAGCTAAAGACGTAATCTTAATGGTGAAAAAGTTTCAGCAATATATAGGTATATAATAATATTAACAGATACATATTAAGAGAATATATTAAGAGAAAAGCTGCATTGAATATAACTAATTTAACATTGCAAGGTTAGGGCCTACCGGAGTGCCTTGATAACATTTGGGTCACAAATTTCAATTTTGGTGCTAGAAACTTCTTAAAGTTTGTAAGTTAATGACGAAATGTAAAGCTCAACACATTCCACAGGTAACTCGTTTACTGATAAAAATGAGACTCCAGTTCTTGATATATCGCAGCTCTATGTCGACCAATATTGGTTCAAATGTTCGTGGTTTTAAAATATTGCACAAGTTCATCAAAATAAAGGATGTTACAAACGCAAATTAGCGACCGCTATATTTGAAAGGAATATAAAGCACGGCCATTAAACTCTGAGGTTTGTTCAAACATAGCCCGTCCCCGTACTTCAGATGACAAAGGATCAAATTTCCCCACTCGGGGGTGCCCGTTTGCAAGCTCACTGAAAATGTGTGTTTACACAATAAACCGATGCCTCGCATCAATCAATCCCTCTGATCGTACAGGTATCCCTTTAGATAATGAAATTGCCTCATGCAGTTTGGGTTACATGTTGTCATTGCCTAAAATAGCTTTCAATAACGAGTTGCGATGTTAAAAAAACGTAACATCTGTTTAGCTTCATTATATGACAGTTCAAAGCAAACGAATGCTTTTTAAAACATCTGAATGTAACTTTTGGTCCATTTTTAACACAATCACTCTGATTTTGTGTGTTTTAGAGTGCAAAGCGTTTTTATTACACAACCCGCCTGAGTTTACCTGTGGGCAGAGTTCTGTTTTAGTAATACACACAGCTTCACACCATTATTCAACTTTCATTTGTTGATGGTGTGCATGGGTTTTACTGAAATATCTTTATGGTGTGGGGTTTTAAATAAAATATGCAGCACAGTAAAAACAGAATGGTGCTTCAAACAGGCGAAGTTACATCAGGGGGGTAAATGATGTAATTTTATTATTTGTTTACCTCACAAACAAAAGGTTCGACACTCTTTATACTCTCGTATATCGGAATCAATTGTTTTTTTTTATTAATCAGAACCGAGAGCGGTGTAATTTTTTTTTTTTTTTTAATTTTACGTCCTTTAACATTAAGTCATATCGGACGATGGATGAAATGGGTGAAATGATGTTCAAATGAGCCCGGGGACCATAGAGCTCAGAGTTATCCGACATTTGTCTTTTAGGATAAGGGAAAACCCCAGGAAAACCCTTATCCAGGTAACTCACCCTGACCGAGATTCAAACTCGGGACCTCTTGAACTTGAGGCAGACACGCTCTCATTTACGCTACCGAGGTGGGCAGAGAGGTGGTGATAAAGTGTTCGACTCGCTTCCGGGTTCAAACCCCTGTGGCCAACCAACTTGACCTCAGGTTACTTCATCGATTTCCTCGGTCAATATACAAATTCAGTCTTTATTTCTCCTTTTGGAAATGACTGGGAGATAGAAATGGAAATGGAAATGACTTCTGCCCTTTTTGGTAGTCTTTAACGCCCCCATCTCTACAGCTAAGAGCAGCTTAGGAGGTGGTTTTTGACCATGCACTTAATAGTCACTAGGAAAGCAAGCATGGAAACATTCCAGAATTAAATTTAAAATATCTCCTTGACATTTCCCAATTATGAAGGTTGAGGAAAACAAGTAAAAAATCTCATGCAGGTTCTGACGAGATTTCAACCAAAATTGCTGTTAATCTGACATTTAGATAAAAAGATAAATATCATAGAAGGATCCAAAAAATTAGGGCAGAATACTATGCAGATCGATATCGGCACTTGTACTTTGATCAGATGAAGACCTGAAGGTAAATCAGTTCTGGTAGACGATGTCAGCAGGTAGACGCAGTCAGCAGGAGTTTCTAACGTTTTGACATTGAATATTGAAGCCAGATAACAAATTCGGAATCCAGGTGTTCCCGTAAGGAGAGCAGGTTCTGTGAGCAACCCGAGTGAAACCAGGGAGAAACCTTCACCGGCCAGCCGCAACATACAGAACACCGTCGCCTGGTTATTTATTCTTAACACAGATGATGACGTTAGCGGTTCATAGAAAAACAGTAGTAGAAGAAGAATCAATCTAGCATTTACCTATTGACCAACGAATGGGTGGTCGAACACGGACTTCTATGCAAGGCTCACACTCGCCGTGGATATATCTTCACTGAATCTGGAGCCCACCTCGGTAGCGTGGTGGTAGAGTGCCTCACGTTCAAGAGGTCCCGAGTTCGAATCCCGGTCAGGGTGAGTTACATGGATAAGGTTTTTCCAGGGTTTTACCTTATCCAGAAAGACGAATATTGGGTAACACTAGGCTCTATGGACCCTGGGCTCATTTGAGCATTATTTCACCATTCCATCCATCGTCCGATATGACTTAACGTTGGAGGACGTAAGATTACAAAAAACTGAATCTGGTAATTTTATTTCTAAAATGTTTTCGGATTATGTTATCTAAATTAAAGTAAGATTGCGTACTGAGTTTTCAAAATATGTACCTGCACGTAAGTATATAAGGAAAATGCAATAGAAGGACCAAATCTGTTTACTGCACATTTTCAGTGTCCAATCGAATGCCTTTAAAGAGAGTGGCCTCTAGCACTGGAATTTAAGAGTATAATCGTAAATGATACAGAAAAATGTTAATAAATTAAAATCTCCTAAATAAGAATGAACTCGTTCTTACCACTAAATACGGCCATGGTCAACAGTGCTGTAATTGGCGGTCTATATTTACTGGGGATTTTAAAAACTCAATCCGTTTTTGCAGTATTCAACTCCCGTCCTTAAAATTCACATCACAGCAGCTGGTAAACACTGATAGTATCTAAAGTAAAATGATAAAAAATGGGTGAATGAAAATGTAGGTAAGAAATGCCCCATGCCTAATTTAGGATTACCTGGCATTAGTCAGCATCAAAGAAAGCTTAAAACAATTGCCGGACAGGATAGTCTACAAGGGTTTTAAACCGCGGAACCCCCGCCTAGGAGTCGGTGCTTTAACGAACTCGCCCATCTGTGTCGGTGTTCGATTGTTGAAATTATCAGCTTGCATAACAGCCTGTCGTCCCCACGTGAGTGCACTTATCTTTATTTTAGTACGACCAATCTTCAATACTTTACTATCCACTTACAGAAAGAGTTATATTCCGGACAGTTTATGGGAGATTTCATCAGAAATGAATATTCTTAGGCCCCCTAAATCTTAAAAAATGGATTTAATTAATTATAAATAAAAATAAGAAAAACAGTTTCTTGTGTCTGTATGTATATATAAACAGCATAACCAATAAAGTAAACCCTTGATAAATATCATGTACTTGGGGTTCAAATTCCCTGTCTTACAGCAATTCGACAGGAACATTTTAAATGAAGTCCCTCATTCACAACTAATTATATTGAACAGTTTCGACTTTTTGCTGAAGAATGACTCATATTACAGACCCTTTGTCAAAAAAGTGAGCAGCTGCCATAAACAAAGATCGATTCGGAAAACATCGTAAGCATTCGCTGACGCTACGTTCACAATATAAACTTTGGAAAACTAGAACCAGACAGAAAAGTTCAACGATTTGAATCCCGGCTATAGCATTGAAGTTTTCAGTCTGACTCTGCCTTTTCATACTTCGGCTTATACATGGCTAGTGTGAAAGAATAAATAATTTTTCCATTCTATGCTTTGATATCTCTCTGGCTTCACTTCAAAGCTATCTCGTACATAGTGAATTTTTTTTTTGGGGGGGGGGGGTTAATTTACGTCCTCCAATGTTAAAGTCATATCGGACGACTTTGCCGCTTGGCCATAGCGGTAAAACGTCGAGTGGTGAAACTGATGTGCCCTGTAGATGGACCAACTTGAGCTAGAATCTTGATGTGCATGCTTTTTCTTATTATTCTTACTTTAATAACAATGTTTTATGTTTTTCTTGCAGAAGATAAATAATATTTTCCAACACATTCAGGGCCCGCCTGGTAGCAGGCCGCGCCGTGGCTCAGTGGTTAGACCGCTTGGTCCTCACTAAGGCGGCCCGGGTTCGATCCCAGGCGACCGCAAAGTGAGATTTTTGGTGGACAACACGGCGCTGGGGCGGGTTTTCTCCGGGATCTACGGTTTCCCCCGCCTTCTCATTCCACCGGTGCTCCATTTTCATCTCATGTATCATCTGTGTCACCGCCTGCGGTGCCGTATGTAGTAAAAGCGCCTGGTAGTGCAGATTGTAGCATGTCTGCCTTACGGTCAAGAGGTCCTAGTTCGAATCTCGATCAGGGTGAGTTATCTGGATAAGACATTTTCGGGGGTTTTCCCTTATTCTAAAAGACGAATGTCGGGTAACTCTAAGCTCCATGGACCCTGGGCCATTTGAGCATCATTTCACCCACTCCATTCATCGCCCGATATAACTTTTAAAAAGTTAAAGGACGTGAATTACAAAAACTAATTATTAATAAATACTGAAATAACGTATTCTTATCGTTTTCAAAATAAATGCAATGTTATTAGAAAATTGCCTTAATATTTGTTGTGTAAACACTCGGGCTCATCCATTGTTATTAATGGTACTAGCATATTGTGACTTTGTGGGTTCGTGAAATTAAAAGTCCAATTGCACAAACTCAAAATGTTCTTCATTTCCACCGAATTACAGTTGGAACACTGGCAAATTACATAGAATTACGTAGCGCACAGAATTACAATTCACCAGTTCGTCTGTCACAGGTCCACTCCACACTCACAATTACGTACAACTCCTCTGATACACGTACACAGTCTTTCAGTCCGTTCCCTAGCACGGCGCTCCTCACGGCTGCTCACCAAGAACTGAACTGACTCGTCCACTGCAGGCCTTATCTGGGAAGATCATCCCGATGGTTCCAGACCTCAGGGGGGGGGAAAGAGACGGCTAGTGATGCTTTTCCAACCATCCCCTCCGTGAGCGCTACACAGATAAATGGGTAGGCGTGGGCTGAATGCTTCCCGTCTGACCCTACCTGCCAGCTGTTTATATCGGGAATTCCGATGTTCGAGTGAGAATATAATACCAAGTATTCTCTCGTCAAAATTCCAGTAGACATTTGTTCTTATCCATGCCCCGTGACTGAGGGCAGTAATAGAAGCAGTGGGTTTACACACCTGATACTAAGTTAATTTACACTTTATTGTATATATGGAAATAAAACATTTCAGTTTAAAAACCAGAGTAGTATGTTTCAGTTGTTATGAATGAGCATAAATATTACACAATCAATTAAACGTTAGCAACTGAACTTACATTACAATTTGAGTAATACACGTTTTGTATTTCTACAACAAAATAAATCAACATGATGTCTGGGGTTCTAACCTTTGTAGGACTAGCTCCTACATACTTATGTATAACCTCTCGGCTATCTGTGAACGTTTAGTAACTGAGACTCGATTATGAGTCAATTATGAGTCCTAATTTTTCACACACATTAAAATGTACGAAAAAAGGATTCCCTATGTATATATGCACGAAACATATGAAACAATACACTATCTATGTATATATGCACGAAACATATGAAACAATACACTATGTGTGAAAGTATTTAGTAGAACTAAGCTAAAGAGGCACGTCCCGTAATACAATTGCAAACCGGTCGTGGAAACGACGTGGACTTAAACATTTACGCTTGCACAGTCTGCTTTTTTCCTATATGTAGGTATATATACATATATACATATATTTGGAAATAATTTAAGTATTAAAAGGTGTTTAAGTAATATTCGTAATTAATACATAGTTCGAATTGTGTAATACCTTTCTCAGTTTTAAAATTCTCTTGACAGTTTGTCTCGCAGTTGCATGGAAAGACTATGCATATAATGTACAGTTTTTAAACATCTGTGATCTTTCCCTTTGAATTTATAAAGAAATGTTTATTTCAATATTTATAATGAGGTTGAGAGAAAAATAAGCTTGATAGAAGTTAGAAGAGTATATGACACATCATTATGCTTCAGTTTGTTTTCCATGAGATATATGAATCAAAACAAAAAATGCCTAAAGTAAACACAGCGAGGAAAATAAAACCAAAATGAAAGGCAACTTACGTGACGCCACGGAAACAGACAACATCTTAAAACTGCGATACAAAAAGATCAGAAATAAAAACATAAGCGCTGCATTTCATCTCTGTGAGATTAAACTGTTATTTTTGTTCTTCTGTTGCGATGTGTACGTCTCTCAATGCTCGGCGGAAGATAATATCACAAAGAAGATGATGAACAGAGGCTCTTAAAGAATGCGTTCAAAACTCAACTTAACCTAATTTTGAATTTATGTCACATTTTCCTCTCTTACTAAATTACTCAATTTTAAATAATACGGTGGGAACTTTCTCATTTCACATAACGGAAATGTCTAAATTTATATTTTTTCTATAAAATAAGTATAACTTAATAATTATAATTTCATTTCCACCAATTTGGACAAAAATTGATGCCAATAAATTTGTCAAAATTGATTTTAATTTGTGCTATATTTTCAGCTGTGATGCTACTGTTATGTTTTGTATTTTAAAACTTAATCACATCTATGTGATTTACTGTAGCGTAGCTTAGGTACCAATATTTCGAGACCACAGTGAGAGTAAATTTTAATACATTTTTCGAAACACGTCTCCATACTTTCCCTAACTTCGAAAACGTTTCACATTTTCTTGACACATTGTGGTCTCTATGGTACTTAAAACTGAATTCTTATTTTAAAACATCACTGAATATTCATTAACTTGTGCAGCTTCTTTCGCAAGTTCTTCTGCGCTATGACGTCACGTTCACTTCAGTTACATTGTAGAAGCTTAGAGAGGTTTTACTAACATCAGCTTTAAACCTCTACGGAATAAATTTTCTCTGACAAAGGGGTTCGTAAAATATAAGTTTAGTAAGATCATGGTTTAACAAATCAAGAAAAAAAGGAACGATCTCTCCCTGACTATCATGTGATTAAAGAAGCTTCTACTTAGTGCGTTAAACCCTTCCATAAGGAATTACTGAATATATCATGAGCTTTTTTCTTAAAGACGATACGCTACGATATTTACAGTTCTGGTTCACTAGCTTATCATTTATCTGATTTATTTTATCCAGATTTATTGAACCCTATTTCACACAGTGGTATATTAGTGTTAGAGTTGATACATAAAAATATGCAATTTTAACAAAAATATTTTAAATATTAGAAGGAAGAAATGGTGTTTTAATCTAATGCATATTAATTTAAACTATTTCAGACGTTTAAACACTGAGTTTATAAACATCATGAAGTACTTATACTGTTGTGGCTTTATTAGCAAAGATGTGAGCGGAGCAGAAAATTCAATTCCTAGAGAGTCTAGCTTGAATATTAATTCTTGTCTTTCTCCCCAAGAAATGGGACAACAGAAAATGAGATGAACCACAGTTTGAAATTCATCACACATGCACTCGGGGTTGGATGTTAAGTGAAAGCGTGATAAGTATTCACCAAATTTACCATGTCCACTTAAAAATTGTGTCAAAACAAAATTTGTCATATACACTAGGGAAAAATAATGTTTTTGTTAAACTTCCATTTGGAGTTGTTACCCATTGTTGGTTCCATTCTTCAAGAATGTGTTGATGTATTATTCTCCTTACATTAGAAATAGGACATAAAGAGTCTGTCACAGGAAGATTGAATTCTGCAGCCTTCTTAGCCAAGCAATCAGCTCTGTCGTTACCTAAAATTCCACTGTGTCCTTTAAGCCATCCCATGCAAATATGTCCTGGATGGTTTTGAAGCAAGGTTCTGATTTCATGTGCTAATGAATTTAAATTGTATTTATCATTAATAGCGAGTAGAGCTGATTGTGAATCACTAAGAATACGGGCACTGTTCCCATTAACAGTACAGCATTTTATAGCTTCTTTAACTTCTAAGAGCTCCGACTGGAATACAGAACATTCAGGTGACAATTTAAACATGGAGTGAGTTAGTTCCGTTTGGTTTTCGTAAACAACAAAAGCACATCATACTGCAGATATGTTATCTTCAAATTGGAAACGTGAATCGTCTGTCAATATGTAATAATCATGAAAATTACATATTTCCTTTAAACAGGTTACAAAATTTGAAGGGTGTCCTGCTGTGGTAGGATGCTCCGGGATTATCTGATTCTAATTTCAAGATATTAGTTTAACAGTTTTTCTAAAGCATACGAGGATCGGCTGTTAAGTCCAGGACCTCACAATGAAAAAAAACATTTTAAAAATATTTTTCTTTGCGTTGCTGTGAAATCTTCGTCCTCCAAGAAATTGTCTGAGGTTCGGGAACAAGTGCTAGTCACTGTGTGCTAGATCTGGGAATAGGGTGGATGTTCAAGCAATTCAAAATTAATTTGCACATTTTTCCCATTGCAAGGACTGAACCATGAGCCGGAGCATTGTCGTGTAGAAACAAGATGTCTTCTTTGCCAAATTATTTTTCTTTTCACCTTGCGAAGCAGTCATCAGTGATTCTTCTACCCTTTTCCAAGTAATCAATAAAAATAATTCCCTGTGCATCCCACAAAACAATCGCCATGTTCTTGTTAGCTAACAAATTTGACTTCGCCTCTTTTGGAGTTGGTTTACCTGTGCAATTTACTGTTTTGACTTAGATTTACTTTCTGAAATGTAATGATGTATCCAAGTTTCATCCGTGGTAAAATGCCGTCTCAAAAATGCACTGGAATTTTACGGTAGAGCTCCAAATTCTTAACAGAAACCGTTTTTCAAAGAAACTTCTGATCAGTTGTCAATAAACGCGGCACCCATCTTGCACAGACCTTGTGAAAGCCCAAACATTATTTAACATATTACCTGCACGTTCTTTTGATACTTTATAGCCTCTGTTATCTCACAGAACTTTATTCTGCGGCCTTCCAGTACTACATGATGAACTTTTTCAATAATCTCTGGAGTTGTGACTTCCACAGGGTATCCAGAGCGAGGCTCATCACTAGTACTCGTACGTCCCACTTTAAACTCTGCAACCCCCCTTTTAATCATTGTATATGAAAGGGCAGGGTCTTTCAATGTATTGTCCATTTCCTTCTTGATTTCTATAGGGGTTAAGTCTTTCAAATGGAAGTATTTAATCACTACTCGTTTTTACCAATCCTCCATTTTCGTGAAACCTCTACACTTGAGTTGTTTAAAATGCTGTAATTCATCAAAAATAAACAAGCCATTGATCTGTAACCATGGATACAAGCTGGTCTCGAGTTAAGCTATCTTATATAATGTTTTCCGTCAAACAGGTGTAGGGTACCCTTTTTTTTCTGAGGCCCGGGACTTATCAGTCGACCCTCGTATTTGAACTTAAGGATCGGTCTATTCAAAAGAGGTAAGCTACAGACCTACAAAAAAAAGTCCTTGGCGTCTACATATTAAATAGAGGAAATATCGCATTCTATGAAAATATTAAGTGCTTCACCAAAATATACAAGATTTGAGGCATCCGTATTAAAATGGAAAGCGTTTCTAGAAAAGTTACCCTTATGCATGTGAACGGTATTATATAAATGTAAAATATCAAATATTAGAAATATAAATTCTTTTTCAAGATTAGCATCGGCAGTAGAGAAAGATTAAGATTTTGAACAAAATTTACTCACCGTATTCCCCAATACAGGACATAGATACCTAGAACCTAAAGTATTTGCACATTTCTTACAAAATAACCTAATAACATCATTAAACAGTTGTAAAATACCAACCTTATAGTGTTATATTTAATAACTAATTAAGTATTTACTGAAAGGTACAATATGGACAATATTTAATAAAAGTTTTGAGCAAAGTTACTAGTACTGCGTGGGAAAAAAATTCTTGTTTTTATTTTCTCAGGCTTAGCTCTGACGATAGTAATTTAAACGCCTGACCAAAACATGTTGCCAACTGTCACCGAGGTATTGTTGGTTGGGGCCGCGGAGTGCTGGGCGCTTGCCGAGAAAGAGACATAGTGCGGCACAGAGCTTAGACCCTAGCCGAAAGAGAGAATGAACGAGACAGATGTCTGGAAGTTTCGTCTTTTCTGGTGTCGCCTTGATTGTTACAGAGCGCTTCACTAATTTCTAGAAACAGTGACTGGAGATATAAAAGTGTCGCGGCTGTTAGGGCGAGTTCAGTTGCCAGTTGAGGACTGTTAATTGTGTGTGCAGCTGTGTGATGATTTGAAAGTGACTTCTTTCTTTTGTTTTCGTGTGGTGAGGCAGCGAGAGACTGCGTAGGTGTGTGACACGTCATTTTAGAGCCTGTAAGGGGTGTACAAAGCGTCAGCAAACAAGGCTTTTAATTCTACGAATCCACAAAGTCACTTTTTACCGATGGTAAAACCCCGGAGAGTACCTTAACTAGGTAACTCATCCTGTAGGGAACACAAAGATGGACAATACTATATCTACCTAAATACATGTATATTCCTTTGGTAGCATTAAATGTTTCGATGTATTTTTTGCTCTTGGTTTGAATTGTCCAATTCCTTACGTCCAGAAGTAGGTAGAGGAGTAACTGTAAAAATAGATGTAGCTTTTTAACTCGACATTAACAATACAATTTTCCAATGTTATCTGCTTGGTAAAGTTAGAAATTATATTTGGATATTTATTTTGTTTCTGAAGTATCAGTTATTGAAGAAATACAATTATTTTTAGAAACATCAGAAATACGAAGTAAACAGTTTACAATAGTGTTGTCAGGAAAAGTAACTGCTTTAGTGCTTTGTGTACACTGTAAATTTTCATTTCCTTTGTACAAGCAGACATTGTAGAAAACATAGCCCATATTTTGTCGGTCTCTGGTCATTTTTAACTCTCTCACATTAAATGAACGCTGTATTTCCAGAATATTTATGTCTCCAAAGCTACATCACTGCCAGGTTTGTGCACCTGCAAATTACACGGAGCAATTCCTTCTTGTGCAGTAATTTTGTTATATAAACATTGCTCCGCCCTTGAGCTTCAAGTTAGTTCGTTATGAAGTGAAAATAGCAATGGTTGTATATTTACTCAGGTCTGCCGACAAAAAGAGAATGAGAAAAGGTAGCAACGATTGTGCTTGCAAATGCAGATTTCTTCCCCACTTTCAGCTCCGGTGAAGTTACTCATAACTCCAACATGCTCCAAAGTTTTACAAGTTTTAAACCGAGGAAGAAGTTTGCTCTCTTGACTTCATGAACGTAGAATTTATGTTATGCAGCATAAGATGTAAATTATAAGATATTATCCAGATAAGATATTATCTGTTGTATTCCATCTCAGCTTGCGAGTTTGCTTATCGTAAATAATCCCATGAGTGAGGGTGAAGTCAAGGTATACCTCATCCGAAACTGCTACTAAATATTAGGTTATTCAAAAAATTTCCTTTAAAAGAGTTCCCTTCCTCAGTAACACATCTGCTACCTCGTATAAAGGAACTAAGCTACTCCTGGAAGCCATTTTCAAACACCC
Source organism: Mantis religiosa (assembly GCA_030765055.1). NCBI lineage: Eukaryota > Metazoa > Arthropoda > Insecta > Mantodea > Mantidae > Mantis > Mantis religiosa. The sequence goes on along the minus strand of CM060955.1, from coordinate 142,811,761 downwards.
ATCACAGTAAAATAATTGGTGTTACGTATATTCCACCAGAAACTAGATTTAAAAATGTAATCAGTTTTGTGCTTCAACTCCTTTGTGTAAAGAGAGAGAGAGAGAGAGAGAGAGAGAGAGAGAGAGAGAGAGAGAGAGAGAGAGAGAGAGAGAGAGAGAGAGAGAGATCTTTATTTGTTGACAGCATGATCCTAAAAGGGAAAGTAGGTTTAGTAAAAAAAAGTTGTATTTAAATTAAGTGCTCACCTAGGACATGCAACAAAGACTTTCAGGAAGACTATTTCTCCCCAAACCACTCATTTATAAGGTATATTTAATGTACTTCATTATAAATAACACGTATAATTTTTGAGCGAAACGCTGTGAGGTCCTTGTTGTGAATGAATTTTATATAATTGATATACCATCAATTAACAAAAAGCTTATTAAATAAAATTTTTTCTTCATCTGGCCACGCATGAAATTTCATAGCACAGTGATGCTTTAAAACAAATGACTATAGCTTTGGTCTGATACCTACAATGAAACGATTAATGAAAATTTAAATCGAATATAAAGTACATAGCAGCTTTAGTGTGAATGAAAAATCTTAAGATCTTTCCAAAATTTACTTTGTTTAATGTTTACATTTTTCCAAATATAATCCATCTGATGAAACCTGAAAGATTGGGATTCCTCTCATTTCCTTTTACTTCACAACAGCTCGTTACTCCGAGCTACGCTGTTAACAGTTTAATGTTACTTTTATAAAGCAGTATGGAACTTTATGCTTAATGTAAGGAAAACAATAAGTCGTTAATAATGAAATGGTAGAGCTATACTGAAAAATTAAATGGCATAGTCGGTATTTGAACCACGGATCTTCTGGTTTCCGTCCAGCCACTCTAACCATTGAAGTACTATCACAATAAATTCTCCAAATGACTCGTGTTTTTTTCTTTTTTTCGATAAAGCCACCAGCAGTTCTCATAAACACATGAGACAACTACCTTAATGGCAAATTACTTTGCTGTAAGTACTTTAAGGCCCGGGCTTTATAGTTCGGGCAACTATTAGGTACAATTAATATAAATTAATTGTTCTTTTACACTAGCCGTGTGTAGGACGCACTATGAAGGGCCAGAGCCAGACTGAAAAAAATATTGAATTTAATGGCACGTTGGCACGTTGGCCATAGTAGCTCAATGGTTTAAAGCGGCTCAACGGAGACCAGAAGATCCGTGGTTCAAATCCCGGCTATGACATTGAATTTTTCATTCTGGCTCTACCCTCTCATACTGTGTCTACACACGGCTAGTGTGAAATAACAATTAATTTTCATTAATTTTAGCTAATAGCGCTTCGAACTATAAAGCCCGCGCCTTAAAGTACTTATAGCATAGTAAGTCGCCATTAGGGTAGTTGTCTCATGTGTTTATGAAAACTCCTAGTGGTTTACTAGGAAAAACACGAGTCAGTTGGAGAATTTAATGTCATGTTGGCACGTTGACCGTAGTAGCTCAATGGTTTAGAGCGGCTCAACGGAGACCAGAAGATCCGTGGTTCAAACCCTGGCTATGGCATTGAATTTTTCAGTCTGGCTCTACACTTTCATACTGTGTCTACACACGGCTAGTGTGAAAGAACAATTAATTTCCATTAATTGTACCTAATAGTAGTCCGAACTATAAAGCCCGGGCCTTAAAGTACTTACAGCATAGTAAGTCGCCATTAAGGTAGTTGTATCATGTGTTTATGAGAACTCCTAGTGGTTTACCGTGAAAAACACGAGTCAGTTGGAGAATTTAATGTCATGTTGGCACGTTGACCATGGTAGCTCAATGGTTAGAGCGGCTGGACGGAGACCAGAAGATCCGTGATTTAAATCCCGGCTATGGCATTGAATTTTTCAGTCTGGCTCTACACTTTCATAGTGCATCCTACACACGGCTAGTGTGAAAGAACAATTAATTTCCATTAATGGTTAATAATGATTGTGTGAATACCATAATACATGTGTGGTTCAGTCGAGAAAGTCATAAGTGTACGATCAGGTATTTTGAGGTACGTAACTTAATTCCCTCCCACACAGTAACCATTTCATTAGTTTCCCGAAATACGATAAATCTTGGACTCGAACCTTTTTCCGTTAAATTTCATCAGGGATTTCCTCGTTTGAAATGGAGATTGTAATGAAAAAATATTGTTACCTGTGAGTATCAGAAATCATTCCTCTGTTTGACCTCGTGTAACATTTTTTGGAGGGAATTTACCGCAAATCCGTGGGCCATAAGAGGATAACGTGTGTGATTTATTTGGTTTGTAGAGGGAATAGAGCGTGATAGGTATTAGCACCGATGTCATTTGTCAGGATTTATTTACTGATTGGAGGATATATGAACCTCTAATAATGGCCATCCATCCTTAATTGTCAATGGTAAAATGTGCCAACGATAGTCGATTTTTAAAGCTAAAATTAGAGCAAAGGTACGCTAAAACTTTGAAAGAGAAAGTGAATGTCAAAACACTAGCAAAACCTGTATCGCCATCCACAAATTAAAAGGTTTAATTGAAATTTGTGATGAGAAAACACTCATTAATTTAATGATTAATAATATTTGTAAACATTCGGTGACTTTAGGACAGCGTCTTAAATTTGAGAATGAATGCAATTAATTTTTTTTCAAATTTTAAGCTGTTGTTTGCTTATTTTTAAACTGTTCTGCATTGCATTTTCTATAACTTTCATCTTTTGAAACCACTTTTCAAATGCGGAATGCCCGCCTCAGTAGCGTAGATGGAAGCGTGTCTGCCTCACGTTCAAGAGGTCCCGAGTTCGAATCTCGGTCAGGGTGAGTTACCTGGATAAGGGTTTTTCTGGGGTTTCCTCCTATCCTTAAAGACGAATTACGGGTAGCTCTAAGCTCCATGGGCCCTGGACACAATTGAGCATCATTTCACCCATTTCATTCACCGTCCGATAAAACTTAACGTTGGAGGACGTAAATTAAAAAAAAAAAATGAAGAACAAAATTCAAGTCAGTGCAACTATGTTCTTCGTAACTAACTCTGCAGCTTTAGGTATTTCAAATCTTTGACCTCGAATATTTTTATTTTATTTTGACAACAAAAACGCAGAGAATATGGAGTAAATGCATGATTAATCGCGCTCTTTGTTGTACAGTGTACGCAGATGTGTGCAAGGACATTACACGCAGACCAGTAATCGGAAGATTTCGCCTCGCTTCTTGAAGCAAACATTTTTCAAGGGTATTTGTCACAATATGGTGATATGAGTAGATTATCTTCTGACCAACGTCTCTTGCTCGCCTCGCTTTTGTTGGATGCTCTTCTCCTGGGAATACTCTAACCACTCAGACTGTCAGTTTCTGCCTCTGCTGGACTATCTAGTTTACATCACTTGTTATGTAAATAATGATCTTAATCTTTTTACGGTTATAATTTTTCGCACTAAAATTCAATCTTATTATATTATGTTAGCTTAATGTGAAACAAACACGCCGTAGTAGTTTCATTGTTGGTACTCCTGTTGGTACATTGTTGGTACTTGCCTGTGAGAACCAGGCAAGCTCAGACGTGTTAATTATCACCTACCGCTGCAATGGAGGTAACACTCGAGGAACAATGTGCGGCTTTGAAATTATGTTTTGGTCTCAACAAATCTTCAGTTAAGGCCTACAAAGAATTACAGGAGGCCCGTGGAGAGTCAGTTTTTCCCTACAGCACAGCTCGAAGGTGCTTAAAGATATGAGACAATCAATTTCAAAGGAAGCTGGATCCGGTGCTCCAGTTACTGCTCTTAAGGAAGAAAACATCAACACTTCTGCTGCCATTGCGAGAGAGGACCGACGAATTACCTTAAGATCACTTTCTGAAATACTGAACATTTCATTGGGTGCCACCCACAGGTTTGTGACAGAAACATTACACATTAGACGTGCTTTTGCGCGATGGGTTCCAAGACTTGATTCCCGAACAAAAGGACACTCACATGCAGGTCTGCATGCAGTTAAAGTTGATATTAGAGGAAGATCCGGAGTTTCTTTCAAACGTAATCACTGCTGATGAAACTTGGCTACATCATTTTGATCCTAAAAGCAAACAGCAAAGCTCATCTCCTTCATCACCAACCCCCAAAAATGCAAAATTGGTTGCTTATGCTGTGAAAGTTATGGTGATCTCATTCTTTGATGCTCATGGAATGGTTTATCAGTATGTTGTATCTGCACACATATCAGTAACTGGACAATACTACAGGGATGTCCTGAAAGCATTGCAAGTTCATATCAGGTGCAAAAGACCACATTTCCGTGAAGAAGGCTGAATTCTGCCCCAATATAATGCGCGGCCGCATTTGCCAATGTTGTTGCTGAATATCTTGCAAAAATCAACGTGAAGTGCATCCTTCACGCTCCCTATAGGCCGAATTTAGACCCATGTGACTTTTTTCTGTTGCCTAACTTGAAGAGAGCCTTCGTGGGCGGCATTATCCATCAGCAGAAGCAGTGTTGAAGGCTGTGGAGGTGATTTTGAAGGATCTGTAAGAATTGCTTTCCAGCATGTCTTTGAGGACTGGCAGAAACGCTGGGACAAGTGCATGGCATTCAGGGGAGACTATTTTGAGAAGGACCATCAAAATTATGAGGATGAGTAAAGGTACGTTGTCAAACAAAATGTGTGATCATTCTCTATTGAACAGCCCTCGTAGTTAAATATGTTTATCCTATTAACGTTTCCTTATTTCTTGGCTCCATTGCCCACGTGGCTGTTTCTGCTTATTACGTGAGATGGTGGAAGATTCAAACAGAGCAGAACTTACCTGAAGCTTTTCTCTAAGGATCATGCTCACTGTTGTTGAACCAATATTCAGGCTTCTTGGAACTAATATGTGCAATAATGACTTTACAGCAACATGCGCTTTGCTTTCTTCACATTTTCAATCCACTGTAGCCGACCAGCGCGATCTTCATTTTCTTAAACTCTCCATACTCTCGATAAATTGTAGATTTCTTTGGTCAAAAATCTGCATTTATTCAAGGCATTATCTGCCCAGTAAATCAACTTCAAAGTACAGGAAATCACTCCAAAGATAGTCTCTGTTTAAGCATATCACGTAGCAATACGTTTTGTACATTGTTGGAGCACATGCAGTTTTATAAACGTTACTACCTGAAGTGCAGTTTAAAGCTAAGATCTTTCCAAAACTTTCAGAGTGAACGTCATTATTGGAGAGAATTTTTATCCAGATTTATTGAACCCTATTTTACACAGTGGTATATTAGGGTTAGAGTTGATACATAAAAATATACTATTTTAAAAAATGTTTTAAATACTAGAAGGAAGAAATGATGTTTTAATCTGATGCATATTAATTTAAACTATTTCAGACGTTTAAACACTGAATTTATAAACATCATGAAGTACTTATACTGTTGTGGCTTCATTAGCAAAGATGTGAGCGGAGCAGAAAATTCAGTTTCTAGAGAGTCTAGCTTGAATATTAATTCTTGTGTTTCTCTCCAGAAAATGGGACAACAGAAAAGGAGATGAACCACAATTTGAATTTCTTCACCACACATACACTCGGGGTTAGATGTTAAGTGAAAGCGTAATAATTATTTGCCAAATTTACCATGTCCACTTAAAAATTGTGTCAAAACAAAATTTGGAGAGATTAGAGAAATGCCAACTTCTGTTGCAGCTCTAACTAATATTAGGTTTACTATTTCTCTAGTGTTTCGTAATGTGCATATAGTTATATCCAGAGTTTAAGTTTCCTTACACAAAGGCTGTTATATTCTACTATAACGCTGAAAATTGGATAACCAATAATTGTTACAAGACATAAGCTGAAGACGATATTGGAAATGCTGGTACATTAATGTGATAAATAGTATGATTTACGTAATTTCAGAAGAAATATGAACAGCTTTAGGATTGAGTCACGGTATAGGTATTCGTCTCCCTTCTAGATCAAAATGAAAAATTCAATTAAGTCAGAGACATTAACCTAGGAATAATTTTAAACGTGCTGCTTTACTACCACTGGCCAAATATTTAACCAAAAATATTGAAATGATTTGACAAGAGCACTGTACACAATAGAAAAACTGTTAAACCATATGGATTGAAAATTAACTCATTTAAAAATTAACGCTCAACAAGAAGAAATATAGTAATAAAAACAAATTATAGAAGAATGAATGATGAGCATTCGGTTTTTGTGTTATAACATCACACATATTTTCAACAATTATATTTATCTACATTCAGCAAGTCCAGTTCTATCAACTGGCTCTGAACTTCTGCTTACCACTCAAAATTTTAAATTCAAGCAGCGCTCCCTAGAATGAAATCTGTAACCATTGCTGCACTTTATGTTTTACATTTTTATCTCTAGCAGTTCCTAGAGCAATTTAAATTATAATAGAAGAATAAAAGATTAAATTAAAATGAAACTGACACAACTTTGACACGAAATCTCCTATGGACCTTGGTTACCATCCTAGCTGGCGACTTCACGGTCACGTACATAAGACAGAGATGGAGATTCAAAGGAGATGATGTGGTCAGCAAAACACTTCTCCCAGTAGATCTATAGACTGTGACATTCTCATACTGCTGAATGGGTTCAAAAATCAAAATCTCTGTAGGCGAGATACAAACTGGGCTCCTCCACGGTAATGTACTAGAGTATCAAGCTTCAGACACGGAGGAAAACGCAACAGACTGTTCATTAAATTATAACCTGGAAAGAAAAGAGTACATAGGGCATATACCGAAAAACGTTAATTTGACCAGTGATACCAGAACAGGTGAATAGTGCTAATTCTGATAGAACAAGAAAGAAATATGTATAATAACAAGAGTACTAAAATACTTTAAAGAACACTGAAGAACTATAATTACAAAATGAGTGGGCATGTGGGGTCTAGGTGCCACTCTAGGGCTAGGTCATTTGGACCCGCAAAAGGAAGAAGAGTCCTTGGGGGTCATTGAACCCAGTAGCAAAAGGACTAAAGGAAAGATTTGATAATAACTCTACTCAGGGAGGGAATCGAATAGCGGCTGCTTAGCTCACAGTCCAGCCAATGCACTTAGGCATCTTGAGAGCTTGTTCTTTCTTCTTTGAAGATGCTAATAGAAAAGAGGATTCACGAAACACACAAAAGCAGAAGCGCATTAAGCATCAGATTCTTATCTGGACTGAGACAGACACAGATCTGGACCGAAAGATAAATGTAGTAGCTTAGGAGCTTCCTTTACTCTGATATCTCACGACAGGGCTGTACAAAATCTGGAGAATGTGCCCAAAAGTTTTGATATATACGAATTTCTCTCACGATGACAAATTAACATTTTTTTTCCTTGTTTCATTTGTAACCCGCCTTTAACTACTATAGTTATATCGGAGGCCGTTCTCCTTTGGAACATACTGAAGGTGTTAAACTCGTTATTTTTGGGTTTATTTATCATTACATCACGCACACATTCACACTCTCATTCATACTTCCAGACTCTGGGGAAGATGGAGAATTATCTTGGTCGGAGAAAACTCCCCACCCCCACCGCCGGGAATCGAACCCGGCACCCCTATTAATTAACATTTTATCCACTAGGCATTATGGTATTCGTATAAAATATTAATCTACAGTGCACGGCTCCGTACTATCTAATTCCTTACGTAAATAGAGTAAGTTTTATATTTCGCCCAATAATTCAATATGGAGATGTTATATAAAATATATCATACATAACTATTTACTCAATATTTAAAAAATAAGCCTGCCCTCCTCTGTAGCGTGGAAGTAGTGCATTTATATCACGTTCAAGAGGTTCCGAGTTTGAATCTCAGTCAGAGTGAGTTACCTGCATAAGGTTTTTCTAGGGTTTTACCTTATCCTGAAATATGAACGTCAGGTAGCCCTATGCTCTATGAACTCTGGGCTCATTTGAGCGTCATTTCACCAAATTCATTCATCGTGGGTTATGATTTAAATTTGGAGTATGCCAATTTAAAAATTGAAGCCTTAGAGCAGAGTGTTTTATTAGTTAATTCAAATAGTAAGTATGATTTATTTTTCCCAAAGAGAAGCAATATTATTATAGAATACGAGTAAATAGCACCAGGACACGTTTCCCCACGTGAAGTAAACCGTCGTCACAGAACAACTGAATATTTAGGTATAGAAAACTGAAACTGACACAACGGTAATAGTGTACAATGGTCCAGAAATTAATTTTGCAGGGCTAAATGAATGAAAAACGTAATTTTATCACTGTTCGTTAACCACCAACCTATAGATAAGACATATCTAGCTCATCTGTTTAATATTTGAAGAATGGCCAACGATAAAAGCTACTAATGAAAACTTTGCAAGCAGGAGCTCAGCATATCTTAAGAAAATATAGATAGTTAAAACCGAGAGATGGCTCAGGCGGTTTCATCTGTAACCTGCATTCGGGAGGTCCGGGTTTAATTCCCATGGTCGTCCTACCTGAATAGGTATTTTTGGGGGTTCTCCCAGGTCGCCAGGTGAATGCTGGGTAGGTTAATTATATACCCCGAATTTCTTCTCCCTCCATTTCACTTCCATTATTTCATGTCATCTCTCATCTGGTGGTCTCTTTTAGGGTAGAAGTATCGGCGGAGGTTTGGCGCTGCATGACAGTATGATGTGCTCTTGGTAGGCACCTTGCTCCTCCGATGGGACAGTATTCGGTCTCTAAGTCAGCCTAGTAGTTCGTTTCAGGAACGCGGTCGGTGGGTTGTCGGTTATGCAAAGCCTGCCGGGAATTTTCCGAGCTCCGGCATGCATGACGGCTTCCAGTCTCCGATTGGTGAACTCTTTCGGGGCCACGGTTGGAGGAATGCCGGTGGTAGTAGACTGCCGGGGAGTTCTAAGCTGGTAAATGGAGGGACCCTGCCTTCTGCACTGTCGTGGCTCCTTCTGTCTCCTCTCACCTCATCCTTCCTCCCGTATATGCCTAGCAGACGTGGGCAATCCCTCCATAGAATTCTATGCCATCTTATCTATCCTGTCAATTTGGTAGGTATGGTCTGCGACATTTCAATTATGTGGGATACGAGTTTTCGTTCAATGCCATTTCGTACTTTCTTAGTTTCAGTTTTTTCGTAACAGGTGTGACCGTCTTTTTATTATATTCCCTTTTCGTCCCGTAGTTTCGCCAGGGTCGTGCTTTCACCGCTTTCTCCTGGGGATCGATTTGGATTTTATCTTCGACAGGTGTTCACGGATCCCAGGATAAGTAGTATGCCTTGAATAGCTTTAAAGGGTTTATCCAGGCTTTATCTTGACTCAGTTTGTCCGTTGAATTTATTATTTAAGGCTTTCTGAGCGGGTCTGCAAACTGAATTACCCATGTTATTGGAGCACTTCAATTTGTCTCTCTCTCCATTTAGTGGATGTGATGTTATGTAAGCTTCTATAGAATTGAGAATGTCTTTGAACTGAAATAATCTTCGCTGTTTATAATATTTAGTTCGTATCAGTTGCTATTAACTTTGAAATCTGTTACAATATTCTAAAAATGACCACAGCGTTTATGAAAAATTCAACTGTTTGGCCCGATTAAGGAGTTAACAGTCTGAGCTAATAGTTCTGCTTCACTGTAAGGTCTGTCTACTAATTGATTTATTTTACTTATTTATTGTTATCTGAAAAGGTTCTCCCAGAGCTGTTGCTCGTGCTAGGGAAGAGCACAAAATATATAAAATGATGGCAAAGAGCCCATATAGTAGGAATGAATTAAAGTACAAAAATAAAATATATGAAACAAAGATACAAACATTCGCTACAACTCAAGAAATAGTAGTAACAAGGAACATTAAAGAAAAAAAGGCTACATATTCTATGAGGCATTAAATACCTGTTAATTTTTAACCAGTTCAGCTAATCAGATCAGCTATAAATGTGAAATACTTTCATCAGGTATCAAAATATGCCTTCAGTAAATTTTCAGCAACGTTCCGTTTATGTTCCTGTGGCAGTGCATTATATAAGTTCACAACGTGTGAGGTTAAGCTGATCAGGCCATAAGTTATTTACACTCCCCTTAGAAGGGATGTAAGTTTGGTGGCACCCTGTCATAGTTTTCTGGTATTACTAGACCTCAAACTTGACAAAGAAGCATCTGAACAAAATTATGTGGTCTTACTCAGTTTCAATTTCTCCATCATAGATGTGAGATAAATAAATCAATGCAGTCATTAAAACCGGCGATCATATAATGGTCTCAGTTAATTATTTATGTGAACACCAAATAAATTTAAAAAATTAAAACAGTAAATATTTAATTGACCAGAAATATAGAAGAGTGTAACCGCAATATCAGGCAGCGAATAGGAGGCGACTTCAGATAATTAAAAAAGAAGATAAAACAATAATAATGCTTTGCTAAACTAATATAAAACTTTTTATAATAATATGAAATTAGAATGGATAGCGTAATGATTAAAATAGCAGTTAAACAATAAGAAGGGAAGAATATAATTTAATATAGCATACATACTAGCATCCAGGCAAGGGAAAGAAAATATTCTTGTAAAAATCTGTACGCGTCGGAGAGACAGGAAGGAAGGACCATGACCTTCCCTGTGCTAGTAAAAGTTCAATATCTGAGAACTATAGAACACCTCCAGCCTGGAATGTTTTGGGACAAGGGGCTTTCAAAATGCAGTTGAGCATGAACGCTAAAGAGATTTACTTCGCTGATTTGATAACGATGTATACGTTACGAACAACTCAGGGTAGGCGTTCCCCATCTCAGGGGGGGAGGCGGAACGTCACTGAGTTAGATGAGTTTTGCAAAAAAAAATGTAAAGATTTCAAATAAATGATAAACCAATAATAATGTAACATTTGAGAAGGGTGAGCTAGTTTTGTCATGTGATAAAGTTAGAGAAGGGGTCAGAATAAGGTTCGAACTGAATCGTGAAGTAAGAAGAACTTACTTAAAAGGTGATACTACGACAGGAAGAACGTGTTCATGCGCGTTAAGAAAAGAAGTGGAGATTTATAAGTCTGAAATGTAGGGAAGTTAAGAATAGCGCTACCAGCGTAAGTGGAAGCAGCATTAGAAGTTTATTGGAGCAAAGTAGTCGCCGTATAAAGAAGAAATAGAAACCGCACGGAAGTAAATTTAAACAAGTAATCCAGGGTTTCAAGTAAAATTGCATTTATGTTAGGAATTTTAGTAACAGGTGGTCACCGATCCAAGTCGATAAGCAAACTTAGTGGGAATTAAACCAAATAATTCTGCAACAAACAAAGTGTTATTAATACAACAGCCACCAAAATCCATTTCCTACAACCATTCACCTGAGGATAAGAGAACTCATAGCTCCAATTAGAACCCAATCTATTTAACACTGGTATGTGGGTTTGCCGCAAGAGGTATAAACAAAAGGAAGGCATTTTTATCACTCTTAAATTAGCAACAGTACATTTTCACAAACGAAATTAATCTTTTCTCTGCAATTTCATACGAAAATTAACTTGTCTTCTTGAAACCTTCAACACAGAAGTGTAATAATTAGGCGTCCTTTTCTTTGCTATTTTTCTCCTTTGTTTTATTAAAACACAGAATTAAAATTCATTGTACTGTATTTCCCCCTTTTGAAGCTTTGATCCTTAATGAAAGACATTCCGGTACACAGAGAAGCGACAAGCTCATTGCCAAATATTCATTAAGATTCCTTTGTATTTTAGTGGCTGTTATTATGTTCATTTCATTCCTGATTTAACTTCAGCCTTGTAATCGCGTTCTTGGAAAACAAACAAGGTTGAAGTAATTAAACTAAATCCTTTGTTGCGATATGAAAAGACTTTGTAAATCGAAGCTCCCTACCATTATATCCTGCGGCAACTGATGGAGCTAACTGTAATTAATGTTAACAAGAGAAACAGAAATGACAAAATTATTCATGTAGACAGAAGCAACAAAGTATTACAGATACTAATTCAGTTCATTATGACTTCACTAACTGGAACTTCATGTAAATGGCAAGTCTTCTGTTATTACTAAAAGAGGTAAAGTTGCTGATGCATATAAGACTTGTATTTGGGCCTCTTGGGTTTTTCCAGCATGAATGTGTGGAAGATGTATTATTTGAATGGTTGTGTTATTATATTCCCTTAATTACGAAAGTCGGCAGCTCTGCTCTGTTGTTTCATAAAGTGCAGAGAGATTTTTTCTCTTTTTTCATTCTACAGCTACTTCTCTCGCTCTCTCTCACTGTCTCACTCACTACCTGCATTTTCATCACTTTGTATTTCTACCATCTTCCCTAAAGCTACCCTCTATGTGACTTATATGTTATGCTATTTATTTCTTATGCAGGTGATACCACAATTCCTAATACTCTTTCTGCAAGTACCTTCAATTGTTTGAATACCTTGGTTCAACTGTCTGACTGGTTTAGGGAAAATGGTCTGCATATTAACAAAGATAAAACACAAACTGTTTGATTTAGTTTAAAAGATAAATAGTCATGTGCAGAGCGTTAAACTACTTGGAATATGGGAATATGGTTGGACAACAAGCTTTGTTGGAAATTCCACATAACAGAAATATGCAAGAAGTTGTCAAATGTTTTATTTCTCTTAAGAAGACTTAAAATGTGTGTTCCCACTAATATTTTATTAAGTTTTCATTATAGTTAATTTCACTGTCATTTGAATTATGGCATTTTGCTATGGAGTAGCAGTGGAGAAGCCAACCAGGTATTTTTCCTCCAGAAGAAGGCTCTTAGAATAATCAAAAATTGTGATTCTCGCCAACACTGTGGACCTATCTTTAAAGAATTTGGTATTTTAACTGTAGCATCTCTGTATGTATTTGCATGTTTGAACTTCATTCATCTTCAAAAGACAGATGAGGCTCTTTTTTCTGATATACATGTTCATGATACTAGGGGTGGAAATAATATGGCACCACCTAAATTTCGCTTACAGAAATCACTGGTTTCTCATCTGTGCCTTGGAGTAAAATTATACAATAAATTACCTTTAAATCTATAGCAAATTGTAAATGCAAATTCTTTTAAAACTAAAGTTAAAAGTATCATTAAGTTACTTAATTTTTATACACTACAAGAATACTTAAATGTAGATTCATTTTAATGACCTGCTGTTGAAACCTATTGCATTGTATGCCAAATGGTTAAATAAATCATCATCAGTATTAATGTTTTAAATTTGTGTTATAAAGGATTTTTATGGTATGTCAGTAACAATTGAAATATGAAGTACGAGGCGTGTCCTTAAAATAAGGTCTCCAATTTTATTTAATATACAAAACATGTTTATTGTCAATGCATGTTACATTAATGGAAAGGTGGAACTTACAGCTATTTTTCAACGTAATCACTATTGCGATCGATGTACTTTTGCATGCGTTGTGGCAGTTTTTGTATACCCTTGTCATAGCACTCTCCCGCCAAGTTGCGCAGGTAGCGCTCAACCTCGTTTTTCAAATCATCGTCGGTCTGGAAATGTGTTCCACCCAGGTGTGGCTTCAGCTCAGAAAACATATGATAATCACTAGGTGCTAAGTCTGGACTGTAGGGAGGATTGGTGAGGATGCCCCATCCGAACTGGGCCAGAAGATCAACCGTTGTATGTGCAGTATGGGGACGATCGTTGTCGTGATGAAAAATCACTCCCTTCGTCAGCATTCCCCTCCTTCGACTTTGAATGGAACGTCGCAAGCTTTTAAACGTCTCACAGTAGCTAGCGGCGTTTATTGTTGTCCCGGTAGGCATAAACACGCACAACAATACACCTTTTCTATCCCAAAACACACTGGCCATCACTTTGCCAGCAGAAAATGTCTGTTTGATCTTTCATGGCTTCGGCGAATTCGAATGCCGCCACTGACGAGAACGTTCCTTAGTTTCAGGTATTGTGCAGTGCACCCAGGTTTCATCGCCAGTGACAATTGAAACCAACAATTTCTCGCCCTGTTCTGCATAGCGCTACAGTAATCGGTGGGCCACTTCAACACGTTGCCGTTTATGGTCTTCAGTGAGCATTTTGGGGACCCACCTCTCACACACCTTGCGATAATGCAAATTTTCGGTCGAAATCTTGTCAATCGTAGTCTTACTGACTTCAGGGATAAGTTCGCACAGCTCTCGAACTGTCACACTCCGATCTTTAAGCATTTCTTGCTCCACTTTTGCAATTGTTTCGGCTGAAACCGAAGGCCGACCAGAACGCTCTTCGTCATGGATCTCTGTACGTCCGTCTTTGAACTCTCTGAACCACTTTCGCACATTTTTTACATCCATATACTGTAGCCCATAGACTTCGCATAACTGACGATGAATTTCAATAGGGGTAGTGCCCTTGTCATTCAAAACCGGATCACTGCACGCAACTCGCACTTGGTGACAGAAGTGATAGGAAGCTCCATCTCAAACGGCTGCCCAGCCAAGACTAATGGTTTCAACGGGTTTGTTGTTGTAGGGATTTGAAGGGGTGAAACCAAGCTACACGCCAGTGTTGCCGGATCTCGCGTAAAAGCGTGCCTCACAGCTCCAGCGCCTTGGATACATACTTTACGGACACGCCTAGTGCTTTAGAACTATTTATTATTTATTAATTTTTCTTGATTGTTAATTTCAAGTTTTAGTATATTGAATCATTTATTATAACTGAATGCCATAAACTGAACTTCCTGTTGCTACCATGTGCAAGAAAAGATCTAATCTACAGAAACATGTGCCTCTTCTTTGATATCACAATTAATTTTCACTGTTTCTCATAGTAAATAGTTTACGTATGCAAATCAATGAGTCAATCCTAATTACATTTAATGATTATATACAAATATAATAATTTGTAACTTAAAACTTCACTTATCTTATAAGAAATGATGACAATTCTTATAAATTCTCCGGGATCGCGGTTTCATGAAAACCTAATACATATCTTCAGCCGGAAACAAAGCTGTTGTCATCGTTACGAACACTGCATGTCGATATCTTCCGGCTGAAGATGTGTATAAAGAAAGACGATTACAGTTTTAAAAAATTTACTTACCATCCTTGGGTTAATAAACATTTTCAAAATAATGGTTAAGTGTTTGGTATAACTTTAGGTCCCCAAAATAAATATAGTATTAAAAATGTATCGCATTTCTCTATAAAAGTTAAAATTCCTAATAACAAACAATCTGGTATTTATCAGTTTAATTGTTTCGACTATGATAAAGTTTATATTGGAAAGACAAAACGTAATTTAGAAACCAAAACGAAAGAACATTTTCTAACATTAAGTATAAACAAACTGTTAAATCGGCCATAGCAGATAATTTTTGGTCATTTAACCATGAAATAAATCCAGAAGTTAAATTATTAAAACAATTAAATGGTCCGATAGATTTAATAGTTTGGGAAAAGATATTTATTTAAAAAAAAAAAAAAAAACATCGCGTAATGAGTTTTGAAATAACGGTAGTCGACTCTGTTTTTTAAATTCGTTTTATTTTCAGATTTTGGTAATACTAAGAAGAATATATTGTCACCCAGGCACGGCCAACTGACGGCTGAGTGAGGGCCGAGAAGTATTCGACTACGCCTACCCATTTATCTTGTAGCGCCAACTGAAGGGATCGCAGGCCACTGTGCCGTCTCTTTTCCCTCCCCCTGAGTTGTCGAACATCCAGGATATTTTATCTAACCCGGAACCTTCTAGATAAGTCAGTTGCTCTTATATAAGCGACGCGCCGGGCCGGAGAAGAGTTCAGTTCTTGGCGAGCAGCGTGAGGAGCGCCGAGTGAGTTAACGATCCGGAGGACTGTGAACGTGCATCAGAAGAGTTGTACGTAACTGTGAGCGTGCAGTGGACCTGTGACAGACGAACTCGTAAATTGTAATTGTGTGCATTACGTAATTCTGTGTAATTGGCAAGTGTTCCGACTGTAATTAGGAGGAAATAAAGAACACTTTGAGTTGTGCAATTGGACTTTTAATTTCACGAATCCACAAAGTCACAATATTGTCGTGAGCCCATTGTTGATCGAGGTGGCACGGCGAGGCATTCAAAGGGACGGCCAGTGAGTGCGGAAATGAAAGCTCACCGAAACGGTGGGGGAAATGAGAGGGATTCCTCGAGAGTTCCAGTTCTTTGTTCTAGCCACGTCTCGATTGAGAAATTTCTGGAATGTGAGTAATCTATTAAAAGGCAGCCCGTCCGCCACAGGAGTCAGTCGTAAATTGTACTAGCGTGCGTGAACAGCTGGCGAGCTGTGTCGATGACCTTGTAAGTTGTAGTGTGTATTCTGGACTGATGTGTACGGAGTGTGTTTCTACGGGAATAAAGTGCAATTTTTGGTGTTAGTAACCTGCACTTTTAATTTCACGAACCCATCGACATCTAGTGTTCGTAACGATAGCAACAGTTTTGTTTCCGGCTGATGATATGTATAAGTTTACATGAAATCGCGATCCTGGAGAATTTATAAGAATTATCATCATTTCTTATAAGTGAAGTGTCAATTTAAAAATTAGTATATGTGTATATATTTATTTGCCTCACTGTTAATAGCTTCATATTTTAGGTATACATTTAATGTTGTCCATGCACATACAGCAAAATAGGTTAAACATGCAGGTGGTTAGGTTAGCTTATCAGCGTTGTATATACAAAATTCAACTATCTACCTTGACAGCATGAACGTGTATGTGAATAAAAATCACATTGTCTTCTCACAGAAGCAAAGAAGAGCACAAATTATACACATATGTAGACTGTAGGATCCTTAAACTATTGCATTTCTTTCGGTCTTTGTTGAATAAGCATTGTGAGTCAATAATTATTTCAGGTTTGTTTGATTTGCAGTGCACAACTGCCTTTTCATTCAATAGAATATGAAATTCTTTATAAACTTGTGTTTCCAACCCTATAAATATTTACTTCAAGCTTCTCTATAACTACTTGGTGTTTTATCGTGGCCCATTCGCTGTTATATATATGAGGTTATACACCTAGAGCTTATCCCAGAAAAATGTAAGCTGAATTTGAGGGGTAACCACACCATATCCCAATCGTTTTATTCTTATTGCGGTACTTCGTAGTGTAAAGATATAATCGTGATGCAGCACGATCCAGAAAGAGAAACGTGAGCAGTATTATCTGCTGCACGTCGCTAGAACTACAAAGGCCACATCTAGAGCCCGCACGCTATTTTTTCCCTGGTTGTAGCAGATCAAAGTTAATGTAAATATAATTTGTTTGGAAACATTGAAAGCAGCATGAAGGGCTTTCATTTTCCGTTTTTGCTTTTTTAAGAAATTACAAATGTCAATTTTTCCCTTTTAAAAATCAACTTTAGACTTTCTTAAATTAACACTTCTTTTATTAACATGGAAGCACGGAATACCACTACAATGTGGTGAAAAGACAATAATATTAAACGTGTTTAAAATGTTCTGTGAGAAATGTCTAGAACTTTCTATCGATAAAGTGGTGAAATTAGCATCCGAGTTTAGCAGAGTGTTACTTTTAAGTATTTACAGCGTACGCAAAGAAAATACGCGTTGGTGAGGCTACAACTCCCGACAAGAAAAGACCAACTTCCAGCTCAGATTAGACGGATGCAGATGACAGATGCAGCTATGAATTTACTTGACTAATTTACTGCATATTATTTATATTTATTTTTAACAAAGATATCCTTTCAATGGTTAACATGCTTATTAAAGCTAGCGATAACTATGTTCTGTAATTGCGAACGCACGTGGCTGCAGAGTGATACAAACTGACGATTTTTTGTTCGCTTTATTCACTTGGTGAACAGGTGGTAATGACAGCGCAATGAAAGCTTGTGCTAGATAGGATAAATATTTATCTTATTTCCCATAAAATAGTAATTAATACTCAACACCTAAAAAAGCTTAAAGCGTTTCATATGCTCTGATGTCACATTTGTTGGGTAGAACTAGATTCGTGGACGTATTTCGTGAAAACATTTTATGTTACTGGATTAACCTAGTAACAGCATATAAAATATAGTATAGAACTGACTCTTGGAACTAAATGCCATTAGAATATTTTGTTAACTTGTCGTCTACCGTTTCTACCACAGCAGAAACATCTTGTGGACAACTGCAACTCTTCTGTCAACATACTTCCCTCCAATTCTCTCTTCCCCTCTTTCCCACGCAAGCTCACTCAGATATACAAGCAACTCTTCCTAGACTTTACTTTTGGGTGAAAGAACTAAGTACACCTCCAAAATAGAACACCAGTAACGCTATCAATTTCCCGATTTTAGTGCAATCAATATCCCCATCACACAAGTCCAGAAGGCAAAACTCCCATGAAGCTAATGAACAACCACTGGAAACATCGATTTGTACTAATATTCCTTCACACAACAAATGAACGCTGCAACAACAGACGTTTTAAAGAAGCGCCTCTATGTTTGTGACATTAAAAACAAAAGAGTGAGCAACAGTAGCGCATGTTTAATGCAATGTTTGCTTCATCCAAAGGGTTGACAATATTGTAGGCTAAAACAAAAGACAAAGAAGAGTGGTAGCGGGGGAGTTTTAATAATCGTCGAGTTTCCGCTCAGTTTGCTTTTGTCTTGGAGCTTCCCCTGCAGTCTGCGAGTTAACACAAAAGAATACTTTAACTCCGCCCGCTCTTTATGGAAAATGAGATCCTTGAAAAGAAGCTGAGCCGGAAAATGCCATTAGAATGCACGCGTGTCATTCATCTGTGGCGAATGTCTCCAGACAACAATATTGGTAAGTCTGCATTGACTTTGTCAAACAAAACGGTGCATTATGTTACACTCCCTTACTAAGCAGTTAAACATAATTGCTAATAAGCAGTGAAAATGCATAAGGAAAACTGAGAGCGACAAAATAAAACTAGGAGTGCATTTTCTTGTTGCCTCTATGGCTACGTGTGGTAGGTAAGGCATTGGGTAACACCCAAAATTTTTATGTCGAAATTTCTTAGATATTATAGATTTTGCATTCCTGAAACTTGAAGAAAAATTTGGTGGGATAAAGGGATCATGTATCTGAACAACAAAAGTCAATTCTAGCAAACATTATTTATTAATATATTGAATACAGTACACAGGGATATACACTAAGAAAGGAGAAATTCCTGGCGAATATGCAAGTCTGGCAAAGTAAGTCTCTGTGAGTGAGCAAGTCTGGCAAAGCAGGTCTCTGTGAGTGAGCATGTCTGGCAAAGCAAGTCTCTTTCAGTGAGTGAGTGAGTGAGTGAGTGAGTGAGTGAGTGAGTGAGTGAGTGAGTGAGTGAGTGAGTGAGTGAGTGAGTGAGTGAGTGAGTGAGTGAGTGAGTGAGTGAGTGAGTGAGTGAGTGAAATTCCTACATCTGTTTGAAGAGTCTTGTGTTCGGCTTCTCAGAAAGTGAACCCTCCAGAGGTACAAGTCATGACACTGCTATGCCAATACGAAGAATGTGAAGAGACGATGAAGTTTGGAACTAGTTCATATTAGTGAAGCGGCAGAGTGGGCGAAGCGAACTCTTGCGCAAGTTGAACTAAGTTAAGTGACAGTTTGAAAAACTGGATGAAATCACGCTTATATATTAGAGTGATTTATTAGAGCATAACATTTCTGGGCCTAGACATTGTTATGAACTATGATACTTCTGACAGCCACACTACTAATGAACTTTGAAACCAGGGCTATTGCGGGACCGTTGTGCAAACATTGGTCAAAATGGGTCATCTGACGAACCTCAAATGTTTACAAATAGTATATCCAGTAGCGCCTCGGAAACAAACATTTGCAACTAAATGGCAAATTACTAATCTGTGATTTCATGTTTGCTAAAGTCTTACAGATACCATGACCTTGATTAGCTGAACAAATTCTCAGAAATGAACGAAATTATAATGAGAATATAAGGCTTTCCAGGTATATTTTACACTGTTTCATTACATAACTTAGAGTGCCATAATAATTTAGTTGCATATGATTCATCAGAATAATTTCTTAGATAAAAATGTACATTTAAAGAAGATCAAGGTATGCGTCTCCGACTACCATTATGCTTACGATTTCTTATTTTTTTATGTAGTTGGTTTACTTTAAAATGTACAGATATGTTTAATTACACATTTATTAAATACAAAGGGAATGAAATGAATGAGTTCGTGCAAAGCAAAGGCCTTCTTTAAAAGGGGAGCTACTGTTTAAAACCGACGTGGGGAGTTATTGCACGGGGACAAGTTCCTTATCTAGTCACTCAAGTTGTGCATCTACTCACACTATTGTTCTATACACTAATTCAGAATTAACGTTCTTAGGATGTAGTTCATAGATCATTGCTGCTCATTAATGGTCGTTCAAGGGTTTTCCACACAGTTCTACATCTTGCAGCACTGGACCACTGTGGGGCCACTAGTTGTTTGAAGTAGTCTACCATTCTTGTCGTTCCTCTGCTCCTCCTTCCGGTCTGTAATGCTCGAAACAACTGAATATCTACTTTGAACGACTGACAAAGTATCAAATTCCGCAGTACTTCCCTGTACGCTCGAAACAGCTGAAAATCTACTTGATTGACTGACAAAGTATTAAATAATTCGAACCAAAACAACTGATATCTCGTACTGCAAAAGCACTGCATAATTTTGTGTAGTATTTTCCTTTTCTTCTATCACTTTATGATTATATAATCATATAAATTCGTTTAACTGAAGTGGACTTTACATACTATACTTAGAAAATGCAAGATATAAATTTTAATTTTCATGAAAATATACTTAAAATGTGGCATGCTAATAATGACATACTCAATTTTGAGAAAGCTCAAAGTGTTGAAGAAAGAACTTAATGTGAAACGAAGTTGAGGTTTGTGGTGTTTCTTTAAAATCTTTGAATCACATCTTTAGACGATATTGAACTTTAATACCAAGTTAAGCTATATAATTATATTATCTGTATACTTAGTAACGAAGTGATAATTCTGAAGACACAGAAGTTCCATTGCGCTAAGTTAAAAGTACTTAGGTATTAACGGAATAGTTGTTTAAATATTCCAATAACTTATAATTAAATGCAACAAACGATTCATTTGCAATACCTATACAATATATAGGACTTGGAGGTATAATCACGTATTACTACTCAATTATGGAATTTATCGCTGGCATGTTGCCCGGTAGAAAATTTCTGTTCCACTCCGGAATATGGTATCAAATTGTCAACCAATTTTATATTTGTAGGACACTGTCTTGCACACGTTGATGTTGTTGTTATTGTTGTTATATAGTAATTTAAGTCCTCCAACGTTAAGTCATATCGGAAGATGAATGAAGTCTCTGAAATGCTGCTCAAATGAATGAATCCAGGGTCCACGCGGCTTAGAGTTACCCGACATTCGTCTTGAAGGATAAGGGAAAACCCCGGTCAAAACCTTATCCAGGTAATACCCTGACCGAGTTTCGAACTCGGGACCTCTTGAACGTGAGGCTGACACGCTACCATCTACGCTACCGAGGCGGGCGTCTCGCACACGGTTGCCATTGATCGGTCTAATAGTTGTTTAACTATGGATTCAGAATAAAAGTACTAAAAGCATGTTATCTCAGAATGAATCAGAAATCTCCACGAAAAACGTGTTTTTTTCCTTCTGCTTTTTTCCTTCAGGGAATTGTGCATTACACTTGTTTCTTCTTCGCATTCTTTCAATTCCCATCTTTTTCTAGGACATCTGATGTCTCTTTTCCATACTGCTTTGTATCTATTATTTAAGACAGATATCTTTTCTTGACTCTTGCGGTTTTTGTGTCCTTAATAACAATGGCCAAGATTTGAGACTGTTTGCAGTATATAACCAATTGAAAACAATAAAACATGAGATAGTTCGGGAATTTAACTTTTTGCTGACATATTACCATGTAAAATAAGACCTGAAGTTTTCCTGGCGACGAATATTCTCACTTTCTTCTCGGGCAGCCAGCTAGGTGAAAAGATGATTAGATATCAACGCTTCGGGAGTGTACATCTCTCCCATCATCAGGATATTTATAAAATGTTATAACTTCAAATGAAATACTGGATATAACCCAACTATAAACAAAGACAAAACACTATCAAAATTCGCATTACTGAACAAAAGACTGTTTTCAGTAAATTAAATGGCAGGTCAGGAGATGGCGTGAGCGTAGAAAACTGTGTCAAAGAAACGTAACTACTTAACTTGATTATCAAGGTGTATTGATCTTTGCTTCTTAATTCGACGGATTTCCATTTTAAGGCCGGTTCCAAGAGGAGCTCAACTGAAATCCAGCATCGCGATTAAGCGTGCTCCTTTCAGAGGAAATCACCAAAGCCTCCTTAATTCTCCGCTCCCAGTAACTGTTGCATTTTGCCAAGATGGTCGTCTCCCGAAAATTGGCTCTATGGTCGTTATCGAAACAATGCCCTGCCAGCCCAGACTTCTCAGGTTGCATTAAACGAATGTTCGATTCATGTTCGATTATTCTGGTAGCGATGGTCCTTCCGGTTTTTCCTATACACGGTGTTCCACATTCACAGGGAATGCGGTACACTCCCGGAACTTGGAAGTCCAGTTTGTCTTTCGCTGGTCTCAACAGCTGTTTAATCTTCGGAGGTGGCTTGTGGATGGTCCTGATGTTGTATTTGGCGAGAATTCTGCTGATTCAGCCAGATAGGTTGCCGGTAAACGGGATGCAGGCTGTAGCGGTAGGCTTATCTGACGCTTGCTGTATTATAGGTTTCCCTTTCCTAGCTTTGGTGATCGAGGCTTCAGCGTCATATTGGGACTAGCCGTTTTGACGCAAAGTGAGTCTTAGGTGCTGTAATTCTTGTTTTAAGTGGCTGGGATCAGAGATAGACAAAGCTCTGTGGACCAGTGTATTGAGAACTCCCAGTCGTTGAGACTTATGATGGAAACTATGAGCGTTCAGATAGAGATTGGTGTGTGTAGGCTTGCGATATACAGCATGCCCCAGTGTACCGTTGCTGTTTTTTTTTTTTTTTTTTAAACAAGAATGTCCAGGAATGTAAGAGTTCCATCCTCCACTTCCATGGTAAACTGTATTTGAGGTCAAAGGCTGTTGAGATGCGCAAGAAAGATAGGCAAAGTGTCTGATCCATGTGACCAAATTACAAAAGTGTCATCACGTATCTATAGCAAAGAGATGGTTTAAGTGGAGCTGTGGCAAGTATTTCATGTTCTAGTAGGTGTTCCATATAGAAATTAGCTATAGCTGGTGACAAAGGGGAGCCCATTGCTATTCCGTCTACTTGTTCAAAGAATGTACCACCAAACAAGAAGAAAGTGGACGTCAGTGTATAGCTATATTACCATGTAGTTCAGTTTGTTAAAGCGATGGAACAGAAACCGAAAAATAATAGTTCAAATTCACTATGCTATGGCACTGAATTGTTCAGTCTTATTTTACCTTTTCGATGTATATAAACATTGATTCTATAATAGCATTGTAAGCAGACATAAGATTTTGCTGAAAACACCTTTCTTCCTCTTTATTTATTAAGATAAACTACTTCAGAACAAGTGCCTACAGACAAATATTGGTATCAAACAATAGGTGGGTTTTAGTAAGACAGACAAAAGAATAGATGAATATCCTATAAGAAAAATGCATGCAGCATGCTCGCAACATACTGTGGAGAAACTCTACATATTATTCGCTTATGTGAAAATATAACAATAAAGCAGTCTACCTATAAAGCGGGATATTCGAAAAACATTTACCTAGGACTTTTTGCAAAGAACGGAACAGATAGGAACCTTTCTGTTTCCGGTTGACCTCATCAGCAGCGTTTCCGATAGCATAAACTAAAAGAACCCATTAGCTCTCGATAAGGTACTATGAACATCGGAAATGAGTCCAGCCTTACACGCATTACTGAGACCACAAACTCTTATTGTTGCCATTCATTCACCTTCTGCCTCCCCATCCCCCAAATCCAGACAAAGCCTCGAGAGAGCCAAGTTTCTGCACTGACGAAGACAGAAACCTATTTGTTGTCTCTCCTTTTTTTATCCTGAGATAAAACATTTCTTGCTGTCGAGACGCTTACCCTTTAAAGTCAAGGATTCAAGGAGCTCTTCCAAGTGAGATATGCTACAACATTAGATAGAGAAACAGATGGTCAGAGCCACCCAGAAAACCTTAAGTTATATCTGCTTAAAACAGCAGAGAATGCAATGAGTATTCCAAAACGTTTTACAAAAATACACATTTAATCGGAGAGACGTTTGACTGAGCACTTTCAGATAGAGAAGATAAACAATACTCATCCTTTACAAAAGAGAAATTTAATTCAGATAAGGTCATAGATATTTTAATAATTTCATCGTGCAAACTTACTGTTAATTATTTAGTTTTTAATTACAAATCACAAATTTATTTTACAGAAACAAACCTTGGTGTATTTCAGGGTAATATCTCATCTTATTCATGTATCCATAAATTTCCACCATAAAGTAGTTATCTGATATACGCTGGTGTGAATTTACCGAAGTCTATATATTTTTTAATTACTTAAAATTTAACTTGATACGCATGTTTTATATTACAGGAGGTGAGTAATTATAGTTTTAGGTATATATTTGAAAAATGACAAATCTTTTATAAAATATGTTTTATACTAACTCTACCGTTATCTTATAGGTTATCAGTTATCAAATTTCTACAAGGATTTTCTGCATAAAATTCAACACCCGCAATTTAATAGTTATATAAATGTCTAAGCATATGTTATTTCAATCAATTTGGAGCAAAAAATAAGGGATGAAAATGCTTCTCTATAAAGTATATCTATTGACCATAGTTATTTGCAATTTGGTATTTATCTGATATGGAAAAAAGAAACCCAATTTTACCCTCCTCCTCCCCCTCCTCCTCCTCCTCCGACCCTACTTGTACCGCTATTGTGGTGTTAGGCGATTCTTGTTCCTCTGTCCCTTTTAAGGTCGGGCCTGACGAACGGAAGCTTTAGAGAACCAGGATAGGTGATCAGCCCAATGACTGGTGTGAAGGGGAAGGAAGTGAAATATATGTGACGGCGAGATGAATGATAGGAAGGATGGAGCAATTGGTGGAATGCTGACGGGGGAAACCGGAGGACCCGAAAATGAAATGTGTAGTGTTTAACGCCCGCTTTTACTACATACGTCACCGCAGGCGATAACACTGATTATACATGTGAAGAAGATGGAGCACCGGTGGCGGGGGAAACCGGAGATCCCAGAGAAAACCCGCACCAGCGCCGTGTTGTCCACCACAAATCTCACTTTGCATTCGCCTGGGATCGAACCCGGGCCGCCTTGGTGAGAGCCAAGCGGTCTAACCACTGAGCCACGGCGCGGCCTGGAGGATCCGGAGAAAACCCGTCCCAGTGCCATGTTGTCCACTACAAATCTCACTTTGTGGTCGCCTGAGACTGAACTCGGACCACCTTGATGAGAAGGAAGCAGTATAGAACTATTTGTTAGTTTTGTTATCTCTTTTTTTTTAATCACTGTTTGTAACTATAGGTAGTTTATTGTAAAATTCCATGAATTGGAGAAATACAGGCATTTTAATTGTGCGCATGCTCATGAATGCCAGACATAATATTTTTCTTTAATTTTGGAATTCAGGTCATACGTAAAGAACAATTAAAATTTTGAACATAAAAGTAAAACAAGACATGAAATTTCTAATTCACCTTTAAAAATGGGGAGAATGACGTCATGGTATTAGTTTTCAGATCTAGAATTAAATTTTGTTTGCCTAAATTTTTTGTGGGTCCCTAAGATTGCAATGCTTCAATTATCTTAATTCTAAGCGTCTGGTTAGCCCATTATTACACAACATTCAGCAAGTTTGAAAGTACATCAGTGAATGTCACGCCCGTTAGTTCCTTTTTCTACAAGTGAAATTTATAGAAATTTACAGACGAAAACTAACAGACAGTTGTAAGGAAAGAGAATCACAACATATCACTCTCACACAGTTTAATGATCCAAAGACAAATCATCAATAGAAACCTATCATCTGAAGGTTAAATCCTTCATACCCCTTTAACAGCGAACAAAAGCACAAATAGTTGTTGACCAAACCAAAAGATCTTTAAAATGTTATTAAAATAAAAGTAAACAACCAGTACCTGAATTTAATAAATTTCAAGCTATATCCGCAAACATTCCCGCAGTGAACTAGCCGTTAGATCTCTCCAGAGAATCCGCCTTGAGATTTTCCTTGTACGTTAATTCTGTATTTTTAACCACTAGAAACGTTAATTTCATTCACAAGACAAAGAAGTTGAGGCAGCGTTAATTAAATACTTACTTGAAACCACCGTTCCTTTTCCCATCCTTGTCTGTCGAGACGAACGCTATTCAAGAGTCTCTGAAGGTCTAA
Source organism: Mantis religiosa (assembly GCA_030765055.1). Classification (NCBI taxonomy): domain Eukaryota; kingdom Metazoa; phylum Arthropoda; class Insecta; order Mantodea; family Mantidae; genus Mantis; species Mantis religiosa. The sequence continues at coordinate 142,785,343 of CM060955.1, read as the reverse complement.
GCCCACTTCAAGCTCTATCTGGTATTTCCACGAGAATGCATCTTGCCTTCAGATTTCCATGAATTGCACCTTAGAACGAGTCTGAGGAGCCTGCCTCTCCTGGCAAAAGAATAAAAAACATGTTTCTTATTAAAACTGAGCTGTGAATGCCTTAAGATTATTGCATTCTGCAGATGTCTAGAATTTCAAGAGGAGAAAATGCGTGTTAATTTTGACGTAGAGAAACACCAACAAATAATGAATACCAGCTGCCAACCTGTAATTTCTCAAATGTTCCTAATTTGTAGCTCCTAAAACAAGTATTTATTAATGCAGTGCTAGGAATACTATATTGGGGTAAACTTTTTGACTCCAGACCATCTGAGGCACACCTATCTTTCTATTTAATATAAAATATTATTTATATTGGAGTAGCACATATATAATCTACATTACGTATTTTGTATCTATTTATATTTTTCAGTTAATATTCCTGTGGAAGGAAATTTCTTCAATCTCTTATTGGTCTTTATCTTTAAAAATCTTTAGTCCTACTGCTTCATCTTTAGCCATCTATGTGTTATTTAGTATTTGTCTCTATCCACTATGCACTGCTTAATCAAGTCCTTCTTAAATCCCCTTAAATGTCCTTCTTAACATTCAAACAATATATCTGACTAATTTTATCCTTCCCTATAAATTAGACTCCCATCCCTTTCAGTTTCTTTCTTTCTTTTTTTATTATTATTAAACCTTTCAGTTACCAAATCTCTAGTGTAAACCAAACTATCCCTGGTCGCTCATTTCTGTCACAGACTTCAATATTCCTTTTCAAATATAATCTTTGTTGCAAAATTAGCACCCGATGTAGCGTCTTCCTCTAAAGGGATTAGAACAAAGGACGTCTCCACCATAGACGTCACCAACTCGCTCAGATAACAGCAGTTCTTGTCGCAACCCCACTCACTCACTCACTCACTCACTCACTAACTCTCTCCAAGGCACACTTCGCCGAATCTCCTCACTCACCAGACATCCTCACTCAAAACTTTCATGACTCACTCCGCCACTAGACTAACTCGCACTAACGCCGCAAGACTGATCCACTCGTCGCTACAGTCTGATTTTTAAAAGAAGATACGTGAAGGTCATCAAGCAAGAGACGCGAAGGGTAAGAGGGGAAGGTCGTTGCTATGGTAACGTAAACAAAGGTTGCCAGATCGGTTACACTGGTGAATCACGTACAGATGTATGTTTTTATCTTGAAAAGTGAAGAGCGATGCGCAGTGGTATCTGGACGAGTCCACCTCAGAACGGTTGCAACTGGAGGGGAGGGCAGGTCAGTTACGTACCAGTTGCGAGCAACTAAACACGTGCAGAGCTACTCGGTAACACTACAGTTTGTTTCAAAATGTACTTGTCTCCTGGTTCCAAGAGAGCATTTATAAATGACGCCTCCTAGCAGCACACTAGGAAATAAACTTCTACATTTAAAAACATGAGAAGTAATAACCAATAACCAAAGATTTATAAAAAAAGGAACAGTGGCCTGGGTCAGCTATAAAAATCTGGGGAAGGGTATCTGAGGCAACAGTTGTGTCTGAAATCAGTTTAGGTGAGTTATTAAGGAAAGAAAAGTCATTGGTATTAGTGCAACAACGTCCTTCTCTATGCCCAGTAAACAAAGATTAAGAACATACACAAAATCTTATTTGGATGTTTCAATTCAGAAGTAGTTAGGCGAACTATTAATAATTTTTAAAGCACAGAAAAACAAAGACCAACTTTGAAGAAAGTGCTTATGAAGCTAAAAATTCTACTGACTTCCAAGGCAGTGTCTTAACATTGAGAAGAGTTCTTTTGAAGCTAGGATTATTTGAAAAACAAAACACTAAGCGTGACAGACAAATTTTAATCGAACATCGCACCATACGTGTAAAAAGGCTTAAGTATTTACGAAATATTCGGAGATATCTAAATGACGTTTATATAGTTTATATGGATGAAACATATATATATAAATACAGCACATACTGGACCATATGCCTGGAGTGAAATATGTTACAGGGACTCTGCAGCGATATTGAAAGGCCGACAGTTGTTTATCATCCCTGCTGGAGGAGAACAGGGTTTTGTTCCAAATGTCTATGTACTATTTAAGATCCAACAAAAGCGTGGAGATTACTACCATAGTAAGAATTACAACTTAGTTTATAAGAGCTGCAAAACCGGCTTTGAGAATGAAATTTGCTTTTAGACACCTTATGCACCGCCCTCCCCTCTCGTAATCTTACGCGTGTGACGCATTGTGGCGATATGTACACTATCCCCACCACAGTTACTATTCATCCCTACCGCGCAGGATTCCTGTCAAGATACAATAATACATCTGTACTTTGATAGCTCGAACTCTTGCTGATGTTTCAAGTGTTGAGAGGATAAAGAAAGGGAATATCCGCATTACTTACTGTCTGCTGTTGGACAACATTGCGGAACCCCACGTGGAGAAAGAAATGACCTTCACGTATCTTCTTTTAAAAATCAGACTAAGTGACCGTGGGGCTTAACTTTTTACGTTTTGTCTGTTCGGAGCCGACCTTCTTATAACTATAGCCGGATTTGTAAGCGAAATGCTTATAAATGTTGTTCTTTCACTGATATATGATGCTTCGTAACTTATTATATGCTTTTTAATTAAAATAGCTTAATTTATCCAAATCATGTAAATTTAAAAGTAAATGTTCACACCTAACCATCATTGTATCATTAACAATGTTTACATCGTCTCACTAAAACAGTAAGGAACCAATATAGAGACATGGATCTTCTTGTCTCTAGCGTAAAGAAAGTGTAGTGTCACCGGTTAGAGTTCAAATATTTCTTGAAGTCTTTCCAAATTTGTCGTCACCTCCACAGCCAATTTTAATTGGATGAGATCCTTGGTTAAAGGTCGTGTCATACTACCTAACATTTCAGTGAAGTAAAAACAGTGTTATACTCCTGAGATGTAGGTAGAAGATGCAAGCAGCATTGCTAATATTGACATCCAAGATTGGCATCGATGACTATTTCTCCGAAATATCTGTTATTATAACACAGTTGGAAGCTCGAAATAATACCTTGGAATATTCATTTCTTTTGATAAATGAAATTTCAGTAACCTTGTCTTCAGAGACTCATAGTATTGTTAATACTGTCTTTGCGAAGCTCAGTACGGTATTGTCACCCGAACGTCAGAACTTCCTATAGAACCGGCCTGCAGTAGGGCCAGAGGGGAAGCATTGAGGCCACGCCTACCCATTTATCTCGTGTCACTAACTGAAGGAATGATTAGGAAAACGGCGGGAGCCCTGTACCGTCTCTTTCCCCTCCCACCAGACGTTTCGAAACCTCGAGATAATTATGCGCGCCGCCAAGTTTCCAGAAACGGTGATCTTCCCTATATAAGGCCTGTAGTTGGCGAGTCAGTCAGTTCTTGGCGAGCAGCCATGAGGAGCGTCGAGTGAGTTAACAGACCGGAATTCTGTGAACGTACATCAGAGGAGTTGTACGTAACTGTGAGCGTGCAGTGGACCTGTGACAGACGAACTGTTGAATTGTAATTGTGTGCATTACGTAATTCTGTGTAATCGGCAAGTGTTCAACTGTAATTGGGTGGAAATAAAGAGCATTTTTGAGTTGTGCAATTGGACTTTTAATTTCATGAACCCACAAAGTTACAGTATTGTGACTTTGTGGGTTCGTGACATGAAAAGTCCAATTGCACCACTCAAAAATGTTCTTTATTTCCACCGACTTACAGTTGAACACTTGCCAATTACACAGAATTACGTAATGCACACAATTACGATTCACCAATTCGTCCGTTACAGTTCCACTTGCACTCGCAATCACGTAAACTCCTCCGACGCACGTACACAGTCTTCTCGTCCGTACACTAGCACGACGCTGCTTCGCTGCTCGCCAAGAACTGACTTTCCTCCAGCCCGACGTGTTGCTTATATAGGGTCAGCTGGCCAATCTAGAAGGTTCTGGATTAGATGAAATATCCCGTAAGTTCGAGAACTCAGGTGGAACGGAAAGAGACGGCACAGTGATGTTTTTCCAGCCAAACCTCGTTACCGCTATAAGACAAATGAGGGGGCGTAGCGAACGCCTACCGTCTCCTGCTGCCGCCGGCCGGTTCTATAGGAAGTTCCGACGTTCGGGTGACAGTATTAATGAAATGCCCTGTTTACGAAACACTGTGTAAATTTCTAAAAAGCTTTCTGGTACAGAAACGTATACCGAACACTCAAGAAGAACTGTGGTGCGTGTCACATGTTCCAGTAACGTAATGGGACGTTGAGAGATCATTTCCTCTGTTTAAGAAATTCTTCACTGACAAACGCCAAGAGCTTCACACCAGAAAATCTCAAAATAACCTCCCTCATGTACTATGTAAGTTAAGAATTCAATGAAACAATATGTTTATGATTAAATTGTTTATTTTATTTGCTTATTTTTATGCTTAATTGTTTTAATTTTTCGTGCCTATATGCTTGCTTATTTCATCATTTGATTGTGCTTACAAAGCCGGGCTCTACTCATAACCTTAGACACAGCCGTTATATGATAATATATAACTTATTGAAGTACGATTCAAACGACTACATTTTTTCATAGTAGGAGCTGACTTCTAACAAAACATTTTTGGTGTGTTCATTTGACTGTTTAAATATGTCACGTATAACTCTGGTTTAATTGGAAAGAAACTGAATAATTCGCGCTTCAACCTTACTTTTATAACTGGAATCATAAACTTGAAACTCTTAAACTCATCCGCGTAACACATGTCAAATCCCTATTTAGATAACAGTAAACATGCTGTGCTGTGATCATAAATAAAAGTGAATTGAGGTTATAATTTCACAAATAGAAACAGAAACCACTCCCTGGAGGACTTGTGTTTTAAATCGTATAATTTATCTTGAAATGTCACGATTACAAAAGACTAAACCGCAACCGTTACCTGACAGGGTTGGTAAAACAGACCATAAACTTCACTTGTTTTCAAGCGTGTAACTTGATAGATGTGCTCGCTTTCCAATAATCCGCAATGTTGCAGTGAAGAATTGCTTCTTGAAGCGTACGTTTTCAATACTTCCTAGTTTATTGATTGCTTTCAAGTATAAATGAGTAATTGTTTTACAAATAGCAATTTGTGGTACCATAAGCATTACCCTGCTTAAAACATTTTGTTACAGTTTTATGTTTGTCAACAGGGATACTTCCAATAACATGATTAAATGAGAAGACCTTATGCACTTTATAGGAGTACAGTATAATCTTAAAAAGTTCTAGTAAGGGGACCACTAAAATACATAATATATAAAACAAATTGAATTTTATTGTTGCACTGAAATTATTTTGTTACTATGCATTATTTAGTATTATAAACCAATAAACAGAATTCATCTCAGGTGCTACCTTCACATCAACTTCCTGGTAACTCTTCTACAGTATCTGCTTCTCATTAAACCAGATACATTTAAAACATTTGTAATTATATATAACGCCCGCTTTTGTAGCGTGGTGGTAGCCTGCCCCGCTCACATTCAAGAGGTCCTAGTTCGATTTCGGTCAGGGTGAGCTATCTGGGTAAGTTTTTCCAGGTTTTTCTCTTTACTGAAAGATGAATGCCAGGTACATCTAAGCTCTATGACTCCTGGGCTCATTTGAGCGTCATTTCGTACATTTTCGTTCATCTTCCGATTTGAGTAAGTTGGAGGACACTAATTTATTTTGAAAGATGTAAGGAAAATGTATACAAAAGGGATTGCAATGTAGTAAAGATGATGCACCAAGTTGGGCAGCCATTTGTAACGAAAATTTCATATATTTGAGGTGCTGTGATGATATCCGCATTGGTTTTCTCGAAGTTGGATTTGTGTGAAGAAAAAATAATTTTTCTATACTTTTTTTTTTCAAATTATATTTTTAATTTAGTTAAACTATTTTAAACAACTCTCTTAAACACTTAAAAATAATACATTTTAAATAACTTCGATATCGTGACTACCTGGCCATGATGGCAAAGGATTGGGATGCCACGTGGCCAGGTCGCACTTCAGGGTTTAGTAATTCAGAGGTAGCATTACTCAAGAGAGGTTGGGATTTCTATATAAAAGTTCGATTACATTTCAAAATACGGAAACTACAATTTAGTCATGAAAGGTATACTACAATAATAGCAAATACACAATTGACCACATGGCCCTTGTTTACAGAGAGCAGACCTATGTCCGCCGTTAACCAAAGCTTGCTCACAAGAGAGCGAACAAACCTTTTACAGGTTTCAGCAGAGCTAGGAGAGGTCTCGTGACAATATTATATAATAATAAAAACACTTGTGTAGCTTTCGCTATGTTATGCGCACCGCGTAAGTCTGCAGACTTACGGACCTTCAAACACGCGTCTGTTCTTCACGGCGGTTAAGTCAATCTCGATTTACTGATCCTACCGTTGCTATGGCAAGTCAGCATTTTACTATTGGTCCTCTGTTCGTTGTTAGATATCAGGACATATTTGCATGGGGTGACTTAAAGGACACAGTGGAATTTTAGGTAACGAGAGAGCTGATTGCTTGGCTAAGAAGGCTGCAGAATTCAATCTTCCTGTGACATGTCCTATTTCTACTGTAAAGAGAATAATACATCAACATATTCTTGAAGAATGGAACCAACAATGGCTAACAACTCCAAATGGAACTTTAACAAAAACATTACTTTTCCCTAGTGTATATGACAGAGGAAAATGTGAAACTCTTGTACCAAATTTTGTTTTGACACAATTTTTAAGTGGACATGATAAATTTGGTGAAGGTTTATCACGCTTTCACTTAACATCCAACCCCGAGTGCATGTGCGGTGAAGAATTTCAAACTGTGGTTCATCTCCCTTTCTGTTGTCCCATTTTCTGGAGAGAAAGACAAGAATTAATATTCAAGCTAGACTCTCTAGGAACTGAATTTTCTGCTCCGCTCACATCTTTGCTAATGAAGCCACAACAGTATAAGTACTTCATGATGTTTATAAACTCAGTGTTTAAACGTCTGAAATAGTTTAAATTAATAAATATCAGATTAAAACATCATTTCTTCCTTCTATTATTTAAAATATTTTTGTTAAAATTGTATATTCTTATGTATCAAATCTAACCCTAATATACCACAGTGTAAAATAGGGTTCAATAACTCTGGATAAATAGAAAAAAAAAACACTTAAAATCATATTTCTTCTAGATTTATATTAATTTTGTTCTCATTAAAATCGTGATTAATATTCAATTATATATTCTTCTAAATATAAAGTTACTTTCACACTTTCACTTGTTATTTTAAACCTCGTTTTCTATCCAATACAACCAAAGAATTAACCTTAAATAAAATTTAAGAAAACATAGGAAGGTTACTCTAGGCTAAAGTGGTACTCATATTTTCAAAAAAATAAATTTAAAATTACATGTTTAAGGATTTCGAAAAAAAACAATAGTGACTTTTCACTTTAAATATATAAAAGTCAACTCATTAACAAAGAATATCAGGGGAATGGTTAATGTGACAGAACGGTATTTCACGTGAGTTGTTATCTCTGGTAAGATTTTGTCCATCTCTTTCAATTTACCAATTACACAAAACTCATTCAGAATGAAGACAAATTCACAGAACATACGCATAAAGCTTCAAGATATATATTTTCTGTCATCATAAAGACTTTCACATAAAAGTGTGTATTTAAAATTATTCGGGACATGTTTCAGTAATTAAAAGTGCATTAAAATGTATTTTTGGGTGGAGTGTATTTTTCAAGTTCCTCTTGTCGGTTACTTGAAAGATGCTGAACTTCAACATTAAGTTTGGTATTCATCCAACTTTCGGTAGGTTACTTATTGATAAATACACACATACTAGAAACTTTTCTAAAAGTGGTGTTGTGTTTAGATGCAAGGGACCTCAAAACCTACATTTCCTGTGGAACCACAATATCAAAACTTTGAGAGCAGCGTAATCATTTCTCTGTTCCTCTAAGTATGCAAGAAGAACTTTTTTAATTAACGTCCTCCAACATGAAGTCATATCGTACGATAAATGAAATGGTTGAAATTAAGCTTAAATGTGTCCAAGGTCCACAGAGCTTAGAGTTTTTGGCATTCGTATTTTAAGATAACAGAAAACTTCCAACAGAAACTTTATTTAGATGGCTCACCTTGAACGAAATTTGAACTGAGGCAGACACGCTAACCCCTACGAAACAGAGGCGGGCAGTAAGAAGAATGGCAGATGCCACTATAACTGAATGTCCTGTACCAAAAGTTATAGACAGTTGAAAATAGCTATCTACCAGAGGTGGATGGTTCGTTTAATGAACGCTCCAAGTCGAGGATGCTCCTTTGTGTTCGGACACGTACATGCTCGGCGCGACAATGCTCCGGGTTATGCTCTAGTTAAACCAAGGTTCTAATCGACCTCTAACAGCAAAAGGTGCGTCTCTCAGGGTGGAAAATAATAGCCTCATCATTCAAGTGCCGTCCTGGCAGGCGAAAATTAATTTCATCGTCCGTGCTCATTTCGCCAAAGCGTTCATCACCACAACATTGGCTTGTTATCCAAGGTTTCTTGCTGGTATTCACAAGAAACTGTCGCAAAAGCTAAATGATTAATACCCGCCTTTGTCCATGTATTGTCCTTCGCTCCACAAGCAATTTAAGTTCATTTTGTCTATTTATGCAGGGAGCATCAGAATATGACGTTCCTCTATAAGACGTTCCGAAAGGCCTGATATATGATCCTTCGTGCACATTAACCGCTTATGGCATTTCGTGGCCTCACACTTTATGTAAACATTTTGTGTTTTGTTCTCCTCTACTATAGCTAAGATGAAATTAATTATTCTTTCAAACTGGCCGTGTGTAGGCTAAATTGTGGAAACGTAGAGTCAGACTGAAAATTCAATGCCATAGCCAAAATAATTAATTTCCATTAATTAACCTAATAGTGGTTAACTATAAAGCCCGGGCCTTTAAGTACTTACATGTAGTAAGTCGCCATTAAGGTAGTTGTCTCATGTGTTTATGAGAACTCCTAAGTGGTTTACAGGGAAAAACACGAGTCAGTTGGAGAATTTAATGTCATATCGGCACGTTGGCCATAGTAGCTCAATGGTTTAGAGCGGCTGGACGGAAACCAGAAGATCCGTGGTTCAAATCCCAGCTATGGCATTGAATTTTTCAGTCTGACTCTACGTTTCCACAATTTAGCCTACACACGGCCAGTGTGAAAGAATAATTTATTTCCATTAATTAACCTAATAGTGGTTAACTATAAAGCCCGGGCCTTAAAGTACTTACAGCATAGTAAGTCGCCATTAAGGTAGTTGTCTCATGTGTTTATGAGAACTCCTAAGTGGTTTACCGGGAAAATACGAGTCAGTTGGAGAATTTAATGTCATATCGGCACGTTGGCCATAGTAGCACAATGGTAGTGCGGCTGGACGGAAACCAGAAGATCCGTGGTTCAAATCCCGGCTACGGCATTGAATTTTTCAGTCTGACTCTACGTTTCCACAATATAGCTAAGATGTTATAATCAACGTTAAATGAAGTAAGATATAGCACCCCAGCTTATAAATGACATTTAGTGTCAATGTCCTTCAGGTAAAGAAGGGTAAGATGAGAACAGACACAGGATGGTCTAGCCTGTTACGACAGCAGATATACAGTTTAAGATTAAAACTCCCTGGCAGTCACTCGTTCAATCTATTTCCCTCCCCACGTACAGCCTTAAGATCACGCTAGGGGATCCGTACTCGGACATCGCTCCCGACGAACAAACATTTGCAGCGAGCATTCCTTTTCTCCTCCATGCAACGCCGAGACACCCACTGACACAACCATGAAACAGGATTAACGGTGGAGGAAACGAGAAATGACATGAAAGATAGAAAATCATACGTAATAAATTTTTATTTGGATGGCTGAGTCAACTGATCCAACGTCGCGGGTTCAAAACTCGATCCAGATTGACGCTAGATTTACTGGCACGTTAAACATCTGCGGGAACAAATTCAGGCGCACCGAGATGCTGAATTGATCCTGGAATTTGACGGTGTCGTCCTGCGCCGTGGCGTAGTGGGCTAAGTCAGCATGCCTTGGTCCCTGGCCACGGAAAGTATCCCGGGTTCGACCCCACCCATGGGGTGCGGATTTTAGGTCCCGGGTATAGGACCGGTGCCCACTCAGCATCGTTAGGAAAGTGAGGAGCTTACTCTACGTAAGCGGCCCTGGTCAAGAAAACCAACGTTCCGGCTGGGGATGCCGAGATGCTGACCACATCTCCTCCCCGTATTGGATAATCGCCCACCTCTGCTGAGCGAAAGTGGGCGTGAGGCCGGCAGCATGGGTGGCAGGTCTTGGCCCTCTTAGGGCTGTCTCACCAGTGGTTAACTTTTAACTTTATTTTACAGCGTCACTAACAAAAACTTTTTTTTCTTTATTTTTCCCTATCTTTGTCCAGCAACTAGAGGAAACACCGATGAAACCCAGTATCAGGAGGTTCATTCATCACAGTCGAACATATGTACTTAAGAAATGCACAGGTTACCAAAGCATTACTTTACTCGGTAAAAATCTAAGTAGCAATATAACACCTACTTTAAAGGTGGCAGGCCACGCCGTGGCTCAGTGGTTAGACAGCTCGGCTCTCACCAAGGCGGCCCGGGTTCGATCCCAGGCGACCGCAAAGTGAGATTTGTGGTGGACAGCACGGCGTTGGGCGGGTTTTCTCCGGGACCTCCGGTTTCCCCCGCCATCTCATTCCACCGGTGCTCCATCTTCATCTCATGTATCATCAGTGTCACCGCCTGCGGTGCCGTATGTAGTAAAAGCGGGCGTTAAACACTACACATTTCATTTCATTTAAAGGTGGCACACTTACTTTGTGACATGCATTTAAGCTAAAATTTATCTATTTCGATTTTCAATTACGACAAACCAATTGTAAAGTTGCACTTTACGTGCAGGTATATTAGACATGTGTGAATTCTCCGATTTAAGCACAATTGAGAAATGAAATTACTTTATTTATTTGTGGGTACCCTATAATGTAAATTTTCTTATTAGTACTGCAAAAAGATTAAACAGGGGATGTTAATTGTTGAACTTGAGAAAAAACTATAGTCTTAGCACTAAAGGCTAACAGGGGTGTTCCCCTAAAGAATCGGCAGCAGACAAATGATAGAGGGAGTAACCTGCAACAAAACTCCAGAAAGACTAACAAGAACTCCATACTGTTTTACAACGTGTTTGAATTACCCAATAATGTTTTACTTGTGTTTTACTTGACAAACCTATGCTGAAGTCTTAACAATGCTGGAAATAATCATTTCTTCCACATTAGCCGTGTGTAGACTAAGGTTTCGATGAGTAGAGTCACACTGAAAATTTCACTACCATAGCTGGAATTTGAACCATGGATTTCCCGCTCTGCGTGCGCTTGCGCGGTTCAGTGGTTTAGAGCAATCGCACGGAGAACGGGAGGTCCGTGGTTCAAAACCTGGCTATGGCAGTGTATTTTTCAGTCTGGCTCTACTCATCTTAACAATGGGCCCATCACACACTATAAGGTCTAAACACCAAAAGTATTGTTACAGATTTTCATGCACCATAAGCTGAAAGTAAACTGATATAAACGAAAAAGAAAAACTGTCTCAAAATGCACGTTGGTCATCAGGTTTATTCAAGCTATAAACAAAATAAGGATTACGGACATTTAAATTATTAATTCTGAAATTGCATCAATTTATAGAACGTTAACATTGATAAATCATTAATCAGCATAAAAATATGTGTATCTCTTTGGGTACAACAATTTTATTCTGACCATCCAAAAATTCATCAAGGTTATTAGGTTTTCACGACCGGTGTCAATACTAGTTGAAGTATATTCCGGACTTGTAGGCCGTGGTCTACTGGGCTCCTTCTCCAGCCCACCGTCCACCCGGACCAATCACAGCACAGCCCCTCCCCTCCAGCCACTTGTATAAATACCGCGGTCCACTGTTACCTCAGGCGTCGACGCAGGTACTGCGCCACCTGTAATGGTCTAGGCCATTTCACTGAACAGGCCTAGTGCCCACTTTACCCACGCTGGAACACCAGTGAGCTAACACCTCGGAACACCACCACCAGTGAGTCCGCCGATTGGCAGCAAGCTCTTGGTTGCCTGCGAGAGGAGCTCACCGAACCAGCATCAAGTAATGCAGATTCGAGGAGCTCCTGACGACCACTGTCGCCGCCGTCAACAACCGTCCCCAGAGGTGGAAGTTCAGGACCTCTACTCTGAGGTCCTAAACATAAACCAGCGCCTGGGTAACATGGAGGAATCCTTAGCAGCTGCTGCCGCCCAACGCAGCACGACCAACGCCGCCCTCCAGGACATGCAAGACAGGCTGACCACGCTCTCCAGCCAACTCATGGACGGACTTACACCGCAAAAACAGCTAGCAGAGTCAATCAACACCCAGCTCCAGGACAGCGCAGCTATCATGAAGAAGGGATTGCCACTCTTCAGTTCAAAATTAACTGCATAACCAACGCTTTCTGCGACAACCCACCCAACGATACACTAAGCTACTGCAAGGGCAAGCTTGAAAAGATTGTTGGATACATCAATGATACAGCACCCAACAAGAAGCTACACGAAGCCCTTCGCGAACACTAGGACCGCATCACCCAGAGCATCTACGACCTGAAGATGTCCCTGGAACCAGAACACGGGTTTCGTCCGCCGCAATTTCTGCCACATCGAGACACCCACAGACGCAGGACGCCGCCGCCATCAGACCTGCAACGCCGCCTCCCTCCCCGGCCATGAGCTGTTGACGGCCTTGGCCCTTCCGCATCACCGCAATCCAGTTCCCACGAGGACTTTAATCGACTCCAGCTGATTACGCATATAATGATCACCATTGTACAAAGGTCGCAGTCAGGGTCCCCTGGATCATGGCTGCTACCTAATCACCACAAGCGGATTTTCCGCACACCTAGTTTCTACCCACGAACAGCCGGGTGGTTCGGCGGTACCGGCCATCTACTTCGCCTCAATAGTCCAAACTAAATTAGCACCACAGTCCCCAATAAATAGAATTACCCCAGAACAACATCCCTCCCATGCCCCATCCTTCTTCCTGCCAAATACCCAATATACCCTGTTGTTGGTTTTTCCTATACCTTTATTCCCGTTTTCCCAAAAACATAAAGAAGTACACGAAGCCCTCTACGAACACCAGGACCACATCACCCAGAGCATCTATGACCTAAAGATGTCCCTGGCTCCAGAACATGGGTTCCCTCCGCCGCACTTTCTGCCACATCGAGACTCCCGCACACGCAGGACGCCGCCTCGCTCCCCGGCCATGAGCTGTAGACGGCCTTGGCCCTTTCGAATCACCACAATCTAGTTCCCACGAGGACTTTAACGACTTCAGCTGATTACCTATAAAATGATCACCACTGTACACAGGTCGTAGCCAGGGCCCACCGGGTCATGGCTGCTACATCACCACCACAAGCGGTCTACCGCAACACCAAGTTACTACCCACGAACTACCGGGTGCTTAGGCGGTACCGGTCAACAAGAATCACCAACACAGCCCCAAGTAAATACAGCGCCACAGGCCCCAAATAAATAGAGACACCTCAGAACAACATCCTTCCCAAGCCCTATCCTTCTTCCTGCCCAGATACCCACATACCCAGTTAACACATACAACATACCCAGTTGTTGATTTTTCCATTACCTTTATTCCCGCTCCCCCCCCCCAAAAAAAAAGCACAGTCGCTGTTGAAATACCCACTAGAGTACTTCGACCTCGCCACTGCCACTGAGGATGTCTGCGGTAGTCGCAGACGAAACGTCTGGGAAGAACAAGAAGAAAGAGCCCAGTAGACCACGGCCTACAAGCCTGGAATATACTTCAACCAGCATCCAAAAATTGACTAAAACTCCTTGTCATAATATACCTACTGAAAAAAGATCCAAATATACAGGATTTCTATGATAAAACACCTAAATGGAAGTCTGCAATTCCTTCTAAAATTTAATTTTAGTCGCGCACTCGCACAGAACTCTTATGTTTTCAAGGGTAAAACAGAATATTTTGGAAGTACCACATTGTTACACACTTCATTTTCCATTCTTCTTCATGAATGCAGCCACTAGGGAGCAAACCTCCATAAACTAAATTCCCTTTACACTGTTTTTATCTAGTCAATTGTGAGGATTTTCCTTAAATTTTATCAGCTTCAAAGACAGCATTACAATGCATGTATTCAAGCACATACCGTATTATAGTACTACCAAACCAGCGACAGTATAAAGAAGAATGCTTTGGAGCCGGAAGACCATGAAATAGCTTCAGAAATCGTCGTCCCTTCCTTCTCACAGCCAAGATGTAAGTAGCGATGATATAGGTATTTCCAAATTCCGGGTAAGGGAATTATTACCGTAATTCCATAAATCAACGATATTCAGACGCACGGTTCTGTGATGGTTTGCTAATAGTTCTAACATATGGTAGAGTGGTGGGTATGACGGTAATGATGCGGTGCTTAAATTCTGTTTTATTGTCCTTCCTTCATTTGACGCTTTAAAGCAGCGCTGATCATAAATGACAAGCAGGAATGTAATAAATTAATCCATGAAGTAAAATGAAGGGAAGCTCTCAATCTGTTGTAGTTCTTAGCCTCCCGTTCATTGTTGGGTGTGAGATAGACCTCAATTTTACTCAGAGGTGTCTATTAAGCTTGAAGTTTACTTAACGTGTCCTAGCCATCTGCAAACTATCATTATCCTTCAGGATAGCGCATACGGATTAGGCAAGAAATAACAGAAAATTGTTGTTAAGCTATCTTATAAAGTATAAGAGAATTATTATGAAAGTATTAGTCATTTTGGTGCCCTGAGCTAACCAAAGACATAGGTCTGGAATCCATGTCAAAGGATAAAGCATAAAGTACTGTGACTTTGTGGGTTCGTAAAATTAAAAGTCCAAGTTGCAGAAATTCAAAATGTTCTTTATTTCCGTAGAAGTACACATACAGTAGCAGAAATACGTCACATACACAATTACAATATTCCAAGGTCACCGTCCACAAAAAAAAGCATTCACACATTTCAGTTCTGTTTACAACTCCCGTTACAACTCTGTTTATGAGTACTCCTTGGCGATTCGTCGCTTCCTTATATACACCACTATTCATACTACTAGACATTTCTGGAATATTCTGTAATAGACAAGAAATCGAATTTTCTGTAAGACAATCAAGATGTCACTAGAATTTTCCTTTTTTTTCTCACTTCATCTGTTTTGGCATGCCTTTTATCTCCGCGCATTGTTTATCTGCTTAGGCAAGCTATTTATCACCACCATCAAACGGGTTTTGAAGGCCTTCGACATCTCAAAATCTATAACAGTTACGATCATGTTTCAAAAGTTGTTAAAAAATTTTATTCTTTAAAAGACTTCACACAACCCAATTATAAGATACTTTTAGAAGCAAAAAATGTTTACTACCTGAATTGACCTCTAAGCAACTTCAACATTTTGAAGCTGTGTTTCAGTGGAAAATTGTTTCCAATTGAGTGCAGTCAATACTAATCTCTACTCTCAATAACTGGAATGAGTGCATCAACTTTTGAGGTAGATTTTTTTTTTTTTTTTTTTTTTTTTTTTTTTTTTTTTTTTTTTTTTTTTTTTTTGCTATTACGCTCCAACGTTGTCATATCGGACGATGAATGAAGTGGGTGAAATGATGCTCAAATAAACCCGGGGTCCATGGAGCTTAGAGTTACCCGACATTCGTCTATCAGGATAAGGGAAAACCCGGGAAAAAACCTTATCCAGGTAACTCACCCTGACTGAGATTCGAACTCGGGACCTCTTGAACGTGCGGCAGACACGCTACCATCTACCCTACCGAGGCGGACTTTTGAGGTAGAGATACCTGGCTTCAGTTGATAAAAATGTAGGTCATTTGCAGAATGACATGATGACAGAATGACATCGAGCATATAGCACTGATATTCTTCCATATTTATTTAGACTATAGCTCATGTCGTAGAAGTACTTTTAGAGACACTCGAATGGGTGTCAAAGAATTCTTCGGATCAAAGTCCAGAAACTAGTGCTGTTGTGGAATAGCAAACCTCAGTGAAGCGTAGCTCAGCTATTGGTCCTTACTTGGAAATTTAGATAATTTCCTGTAACATTACGATTACGTTTAAAACAAAATTTTGTTTAAAAACAAACATTCCTTATGAGACATCATCGCTATGACAAAAGTGTCTGCTGACCATCTGTGCAAACAAAACATAATTGAAGCTTTGTAATGATAGATTCATACTGAAAAATTCAATGTCACAGTCAGGATTTAAACCATGGATCTCCAAGTCCCCGTCTGGTTGCTCTTAACCATTGAGCTACCATAGCCGACGTGCCATGGTTGATATGAGAATTCCTAGTGGAATTCAGGGGGGAAAAGTTTCCTACCAGGAAAAATGCGAGTCAGTTGGACAATTTAATATCATACTGGCACATACGTCATGGTCAATCAATGGTTAAGGGCAACCGGGTGGAGAGTCGGAGAGCTGTGTTTCAAATCCGGGCTATGGCATTGAATTTTTCGGTCTAACTACCTCACCAAAGTTAGGCGAATTAAAGGTGTTTGTCACTCTCTTACGAGTTCGACGAAAATGCTGAAGGTTTTCCTCGAAATTTCGCGTTGCATGACATTGCGAATACGTCAGAAACTATATCCTTCTAAATAATTGGTAATTCTTTTACATTATCCTTACAATTCTTGCATAAGGGACGAAGGAAGAAGTATCCCCTAACACCACAAATGGATTGCATTGGATTGCGGTACGGAGGGCATTCGTCACTGTGACGGATTTTGCCCTAAGCGGGGCGTCTCCGGCAGGAAGGAGATAAAGGACCGCCGTTCCAAGGAACCATGGCGGTGTAGATGGCAGGGTCCCTACAGCTTTACCAGTTGGAAACTCCCCGGCAGCTCACTCAACTGCGGTCCGGAAACGGCCCCATCAGAGATCGGAGATCCTCCTACCGGAGGAGGAAATTTTACTGAGACCATATCATCCTGCCATGCACCGCCGAGACACCCGCTGACACTTCTACATTGAAAGAAACCACCAAATAAGAGATGATTTGAAATGATAATAGAGATGAAATGGAAGGACAGGAAATCCGGGATGTAATTAACCTATCCAGTGACCCTAGTGACCCGGAAAAACCCTCGGAGAAACCATGGGTCAGGTAGGTCGGCCAAGGGAATCGAACCCGGACCTCCCAAATGCGGGCCAGGGACGAAACCGCCTGAGTCATCCGCTCGATAACAGCATGATAATAGTAAATCTAGGGAAATTGAAGAATAAGATTACAATTCTTGCTATATAAATATTCCTCTTTGTAGATATTAAAGCTAACTTTGCTTGATTAGCTCCCAGGCCACTAAAGCTGAGATCATTCAGAGATGTAATAGCCTCAGGTAACATAAAGTATAAGTATTTCACTGATCTCTAATTTTAGCAGTTTATTCTTTATACACGTTGCCTATCCCAATTAGTTTACAATATCAATACAAAGTAAATAAGTAGAAATTACTTAGAAGGGGTTATCAGAAAATTTTAGCACCCAGATACTTCAGTATAATTAGAATAAAGGTTGTACAAAAGCTTTGACATTGTTTCATTACCACACTTCTGCAGTAGATTGTTATAAATGACAAAAATAAATAAAACGTGGAGTAGATTATCACATAATAAACACTTCCTTTTTTTTTTTTTTTTTTGAAATGGTAGTACGTGCCATCTATACTTTCTCCCCATAGAAGTAACTGAATTTGTTTATACTCCGCAGAGCAGCACATTTATATTTTATAGTGCACCAACTTTTATGTTGTTATGAGTATCACAGTCAATGGCATTGCCAACTTAATGTCACAACCTCCTTCGTAGGCATCTCACCTTTTTAACCTTAAAGCATTCGTATTCATATTATAACAATCCTTTTAAGCTCAATCCCCTCAAGATATTTTTAATAGTTTTTTGTTATTTATAAGTTATACTGAAAATGATTTAACAAATTAGTGATTGCAAAAATGTTAACGAGATTAAGGAACAAATGAAAAGAAAAAGTGGACCAATAAGAGAAGGTGTAGAATCACCGTAGCAACGGAAAAATAATTAACGAACTGGTGAGGCGCAAGAAAATAATGTATTTTTACTATTCAACCACTGAATAAGTTACTTCGTAAACTCTGATATCTTAACTGTACAGAGAGAAATTATTTTATAACTATGTTGTAAAATATCACTGGTCGACTAGGTTTTTTTTTTTCACAAGAGATCTGCATAGTGAGTCTAGTGGCATTTTTCATCCTGAATTCAGATATGTAGTCAGAATTTTCCCATCAGGCATAGTTTTTGTGTAAAAGCTACTTTTCAAAATATGATTTTAGCGTTTTCTTTGACCTGTCATAGGAACCGTTACCTCATATGTAGCTATTTTACTCAAGCAGTATTATTGAAATTATTTGCAATGTCATGCTCAAGCGCAATAAAACATGACTGTGCAGGTTCATTGTTGTTCATTGTTTTTGTTTAGACATGTTCAGACCTGTTTGGCATTGTGATGTGTCAGTATTGAGCTGACTGTGAGATTGTTGAGTAGTGAAATATTTCCTTCCTTTCTGTTTAGAAGTGTATGTTGGGCATGTTGTATTTCTGTGCTTTATTTTTTCATCATGCCAAGAAATTGTGTAAATCATGCAAATAATTTCTGCTATATTTGTGGTGAGCTGACCTTCAAGTCTCAGAGGCGAAATTTGACCCCACTTGTAAAGAAGTGTTATAAACTTTACTTTGGCTGTCAAGTTGGTGATTTTGATAAGAGCTGGGCCCCAAATACATGCTGTGTTTCGTGTGTTAGACTGCTGACTGGGTGGAAAAACGGTAAACATCAAATGTCATTTGCAGTTCCCTTGATTTGGAGGGAACCGAAGGATCATTTAACTAATTGTTATTTTTGTTTGACAAATATTAAAGGAATCACATCTAAAACAAAATATACAGTTAAGTATCCGAATTTTCAATCTGCAATGAGACCTGTCTTACACAGTGAAGAGTTCCCCGTACCAGTATATGCAGATACGACCTTAAGTGATAACTCTGGTTCTGACCTGACTGAAACTCCAAATGATTCAGATGAAAATAAAAATGATCTTACATATGAAGCCAGTAGCTGTTCATCAGAACCATACTTTCCCAATCAGCAATACCTTAGTGACCTGATTCGCGATTTAAATCTGTCTAAACAGCAAGCGGAAGATTTAGCTTCCAGACTCAATGGGTGGAATCTACTCCAAAAAGATGTAAGAATTAGTAGATATCGTAGCCGCCATAGTGTTTTCAAAGTGTACTTCTCTGAAGAAAATGGTATTGTGTTTTGTAATAATATTTGTTCAGTTATGGAAACTCTTGGGCTTCAATCCTGGCCAGAAAAATGTGGCATGTGTCCCTTTAGTGAAGCCTGAAAAAACATTCTTACCTCCATTGCATATTAAGTTAGGAGTTAAGAAAATTTTCGTCAAAGCTACGGATAAACTTTCTGATGGATTCTTGTACTTGAAATCGAAATTCCCTAAAGTCAGTGATGCTAAATTGAAAGAAGGAGTTTTTATAGGACCACAAATCCGATCATTAATGGCTGATGAACATTTCGAGGGACTGTTAAATCACTGGAGAAAGCAGCCTGGCGGTCTTTCAAAAGTTTGTGTTGCAATTTTCTTGGAAACCATAAAGCAGAAAACTATCATGACATAGTGGCTGATCTTCTGCATTCTTATAAAGCTATGGGACGCAACATGTCTTTAAAAATTTACTTCTTGGACTCTCACTTGGACTTCTTCCCCGAAAACCTTGGAGCTGTCAGCGATGAACACGGTGAGCGTTTTCATCAGCAAATTTCTACAATAGAGAAGAGGTACCAAGGCAAATGGAGTTCCAATATGCTGGCTGACTACTGTTGGACTAAAGTGAGAGACGTTCCAGATGCAAAATATACCCGAAAATCACTATCTACCACTTTCTAGGTAAGTCAGAATCAGTAGTTATAATTTTCAGTTAGATAGCTAGTTACGGACTTTTTGGAATATTATAAAAAATTCAAATGAATATCACACAAAACTCCTGCCCTATGGGGAAAAACTGTAATTATATTTCAATTCAGCATGAAAAATACTTTTAGAATCTGTTATTTTAATTCTTATGAAAGAAAAAAGTTAAACTTTGTCGACCAGTATATCCTGTAATTTAAAGATAAAATGGAATAAAAGAAGATCAATTTTGTTCCAAAATTTCAAAGACCTAAATATATTCTATATGTGAGTATTGTGAATTTGTGGGTTCGGAGAATTAAAAGCCTTGTTTTATGAAATTTTAAATGCTCTTTACTTCAGGAGAAAGATGCTTTGTACACCCCTTACAGGCTCTAAAATGACGTGTCATACACAAACGCAGTCTCTTGTTGCTTCACCACACCTAAACAAACGAAAGTAATCACTTTCACAGCTGCACGCACACAATTTACAGTTCTCAACTAGCAACTGACACAGATTTGACAACTGCGGCGCTTTTATATCTCCAGTCACTATTTCTAGAAATTAGTGGAACGCTCGGTAACAATCGATACGTCATCAGAAAAGACAAAACTTCTAGGCCTCTTTCTTTCTCTCTTTCTGCAAGTGTCTAGCTCTGCGCTGCACTATCTCTTTCTCGGCAAGCGCCCCGCGCTCCGCGGCAGCAACCAACAATGCCTCAGCGACAATATCAAATCTATTTCGTCAGAATTCTACCCGACACTAAAACCCCCAGATAAGAGTTTCTCAGGCACCGGCTGAACCTTCGAAATAATCCACGAGGATCAAAAATTTCCTACAATATCTCGCAAGCAATATATTCAGCTTCAAAATACAAGAGCTAAGTAGATAACTTCTTAATATTCTATTCATTTAATAAATGAGACTGGAGAGTGCTCCATAATCCAGTACGACAACACCAATTTGATCTTTATAATGATAAAAAATAATAAAACCAGTTATGTGCTTTGGAATTACCAAATTTTCTGCACTTATTAGTGTATGTTCTCTGATGGATGCATATCCGCAGAAAAATGGAAAATTCAGGGCACATTTTCCAAAGCTTTAGCGCGGCGAATGGCACTTTATCATCTTTAGAGCACGTCTCGAAAGCTTTGAAGCTTTATTACATTGTCTGGGAACGATTGTCTTGCGTGACCAGAAGGTACTTACTTGCCTTTCATAGAACTGAGATTGAGGGATTGCTTCGCTGCAATCGGAAGAAGAGGATATTACGGTTCACAGATTTTCTGGCGCGTGTTATATTCTAGAAGTAAATAAATCACCTCTTGGAACCTGGTAAGTATCTCTTAAGGCACTTTCCAATATCTTTCGGCTTGGGATGGCATGGAACAAAAAGAAAGGGCCTTCGATTTGAAGCACCCAACCGTTGCGGTATGCCATATCTCTCTTTAGAATCTTGGATAAACACCACATCCATATAAATCATTCCTGCATTTATACGCTGCAGTGGCTTCGAGATGCGCGAGAGATGCGAGAATCGATTTTCGCTACTTGCAGGTTCCTCATAATGCCCTGCTATTCATTATCCTTCTGTTCCCAACAACATTTTCCAAAAATTAAATGTTCGTATTTTATAGAACGGTTGCAACAACGCACAAAACCGGTAATTGTGCAACTCAATACCAACTAAGACTAAAAATTCCCTCTAATACGTCAGATTTGTGTTCCACATAGAGTAATAAAATTAAATTTATACCAACGCTTATGTATTGTGTTCCTCCGAAGCTTTTGTAGGTGGTGTGCCGACATCAACTCTTAATTTTATCTGAGAAAGATTACGGCTATACTTTGTAACGATATGTTTTAGTTAGAACTTTTTACATGAATGCCCAGTTGGAAATTCTAATACAACAACAAGTAAGTGAAGTTGAGTGTAAACATAGTGACTCATAAATCAAACTTAAATATGGAAATTCTTGTTTTCTGATATGACTATTAGTGGGCCATGTAATGACAATATAAACAAATGTGTAATTTTGTGATTGGCCGTAGTAATAATTGTATTACGTATTGTGATGACGCAGCAGTAAATCAGCCAGTCATAAAATTAATAAAGGAGTAACGATAGACGTATACACAGCGAGTCCAGTCTGTTCAGATGTAATCATGTCTTCTGGACAGCAGTGCGTTGTACATCGGTAGGTGCGAGAAATCATATATAGACACACGCAGCTTCCAATCGCTCTATTTGTGTTTTGTATCTTACTGTACATCAATTTACTAACACTTCACTCTTCTAATCGATCAGATAAGACCTGACAAGGGACGATCGCAGCGCTGGTCACCTGAAGATCAATACGCCTCAATCCTCTGTCGAGTAATAGGTTCATGCGAGAATAGAATAACAATCGTGTGTTTACAAACGTATGAGTAACTTACATGGTACACCGATGTAAGATTCAGTCTGGGAAAACTAAGCCTACATAAACTGACTTTTCGGAAACAGTTAATGAAATGAGAAATGGCAATTTAATAATCTAATCTGCATTTAAATGACCAATAACATTCTTCCTGCTACAATTTCTGTGCATGTGGTCTCGTTTTGCAATTAGACAAACGTAATCAGCAGAAGTGCCACTTCACTGCTGTTCGTATATATTTTAAGTTATACTAAAGCTTAAGACTGTTTTAATCAGGATCGATAACATACTTTTTAGAATATAAAAGTTAATGAACACGTTTTCATGGAATTGTTTGGAACTGCAATATTCAAGGAGATCTTCGTGTGACAACCTTAAGTGTCATACCTAAACGCAAAGTGTATTACAACTATAACGTTTGAAACGGTACTCTCTTCCTCGAGTTGATTAATTGACTCTTAAGGAATATATAGTAGATTAATTGAGTGTTAAAGGAATATATATACATATACTGAAACAAATATTTTTTGTGGAATGTCAAGTTTGTTACGGACTCTGAACGGTGCTGGGAATTTTCCCTCCCCTAGGACAGCTGACCACAACCATAAATCTTAGGCTCGCACCCTGCGTTTAGTTTCAAACATCGTTTGACAGGAAGGGGACATCTTAGGTGGTCTAAAGTGAGATTCTCGTAATTGGGACTCCATATTGTGACTTTGTGGGTTCGTGAAATGAAAAGTCCAATTTCACCGTTCAAAACTGTTCTTTATTTCCACCGACTTACAGTTAAACACTTGCCAATTACATAAAATTGCGTATTGCACACAATTACAATTCACCAGTTCGTCCGTTACAATTTCACTTGTACTCGCGATTACATCAACTCCGATACTCATACACAGTTACGTACAGTCTTCCGTTGCACAATCTTTTCGTTCATTAACACGTCACTGACTAACACTGCCTTCTTACACCAAGAACTGTCCTCACTCACACACTAAACTTCCGACTAGCTGCAGCCCTTTTTATAGGCATCTTGCCGTCTTCTCGGCTTTTCTTGTTCCCAGGCGAAGATTCCAGTAGATGAAGGATTCCGTAATTTCCAGAACAGGTGGAAGAGAAACAGACCGCACAATCATGTCTTTTTCCCCCAGCCATCCCTGTCACCACTATAAGACGGACGAGGGGGAGGCGTGGCTAACACGGACCTCCCCTGTCTTCCGCTCTCAGCTGCTTCCATAGGGTGTTCCAAAGCCCGGGTGACACTGCTCCCTCCTCAAAGCTGTTCGCCCCGAACAGCATCATCGTAGCGTGCCAGGCGGTCCAGGTGTACCACCAGCATCTGCCCGGAGTCTGAGCCAGAATTAGCGCTGCCGTAGTTTGTGAATCATACGGTTCGCTCCCAGGTGTCCTCCTGAAGTACCGGCGTGCACTTCCTCCAAGACTTCCGGGACCTTGCTCCGGGGGAGTACCAACTGTTCTCTCTGCGCCTTCCCATCGGGTGACTCCCATACCCGGAACAGCACGCCCTCTCTGTTCTTCAACGAGTCCCATCGGGCCCAGTACGACTTGTAGGTGGCGCTCCTCGGTGCGATGTCCTCCCAGGTTGGTCTCATCCCTGCCTCCACTTCCTTCAAGAGTGGCCCCAAGTCTGCGTCCGCCAGCTGCTCCCTCCTCAGGCCTGCGCTATCCCAGCCTTCAGCAGGCACTGCCACAACTACTCGGACTGCTGCGGCACGCTCCTTCTCTTCCACTCTTGTGCGCTCATGGCCGTCCTGGATCTGCGATAGGACACCTCCAATGTAATGGTCGCTAGCGTCGGTGTCCACAATGAAAGCGCCACCCGGTTGTGGGAAACCCAACATTGGAGCACTGCACAACGTCTCCTTCGGGTGCTGGAAAGCGTCTTCGGCGTCCTCCGTCCACACATAAGGCCGGTTTTCCTCCGTCAGGCGGGTGAGGGGTTTTGCGATGTTGTCGGCCTTTTCCTCTAAATCATTAAGGCGGTCGTCTACTTGACCCTTCCGCTTGCCCAGATTCGTGACGTCATCCCTCACGCCGGCCAACCATTCCTCAAACTTTGCGGCGAGAGCCTCGTTCGCCGCCTTCATTTCCGTGGCCAGACTGCCGTTCGCTGCTCTCATTTCTGTGGTTAACTCGGCCTTCATTTCTTCCATCTTCTCGGTGATGTTGTCGTTAGCCGTCTTCATTAGTTTCAGTTCCGCGGCCAGGTTGTTACTTGTAGTCTCCAGCTTCGCGGCCAGGTTGTTATTTGCCGCTTCTATTTTCGTTATTAATTCGGCCTTCATTTCTTCCATCTTCCCGGTGATGTTGTCGTTGGCCGTCTTCATTTGTTTCAGTTCCGCTAAAATCTTTTCTAATGCTGCCTCCATTGTGTTATATCCCACTCCTGACACCAATTGTGACTTTGTGGGTTCGTGAAATGAAAAGTCCAATTTCACCGCTCAAAATTGTTCTTTATTTCCACCGACTTACAGTTAAACACTTGCCAGTTACATAAAATTGCGTACTGCACACAATTACAATTCACCAGTTCGTCCGTTACAATTTCACTTGTACTCGCGATTACATCAACTCCGATACTCATACACAGTTACGTACAGTCTTCCGTTGCACAATCTTTTCGTTCATTAACACGTCACTGACTAACACTGCCTTCTTACACCAAGAACTGTCCTCACTCACACACTAAACTTCCGACTAGCTGCAGCCCTTTTTATAGGCATCTCGCCGTCTTCTCGGCTTTTCTTGTTCCCAGGCGAAGATTCCAGTAGATGAAGGATCCCGTAATTTCCAGAACAGATGGAAGAGAAACAGACCGCACAATCATGTCTTTTTCCCCCAGCCATCCCTGTCACCACTATAAGACGGACGAGGGGGAGGCGTGGCTAACACGGACCTCCCCTGTCTTCCGCTCTCAGCTGCTTCCATAGGGTGTTCCAAAGCCCGGGTGACAATATGTTTTCTACCGACCAACTAATTAAAAATAATGAGCTGAAGGGGGAAACGAAGTGTCATATGGCCTAGCCGGGAACAAATAGGTATCTAAAGTTCAGTCGCTAGCTGGGGGTCAGGCTAGATCGTCGTGCGGCAGCACGAAGGCAGATATCGCGTTCTTTAAGGAACGGACGAGTAAGGTAAAGAAATCGCGTTGGATTAAAGCTAGTTAAGAGCGGGATGCTAATCCAACGACCCGTGTTATATACACGGGAGTGCTACCACGCAAACGTGAAACCTACCATTCAGAGTTCGTCTAATTAACCTGTATTTCGAGAGTAATTGAAATACAATCGATCGTCATAAGAGAATTAACCTGTGTTTCTTTCCAAGTACCCTAATTGATGCACCCAGAACGCCCTGTACCAAGAGATCCTTGCCAAAAATCCTATATTCATAAATATTAGGACAACTCCGAGAGCAGCCGAGGACATCGATATTCTTCAAATTTTGTTAGCGATGCTGACAACCCTAGGAGTCAAGCCCCTGCCAAATAATTGAGCCGAACTGCGCGGCAATACTCACCCGACACACCGACTTGCCACACGTTAAAGCTTTCTAAAACTGATTAAAGCCATAAGTAATGAGATGTTATCTGGGATTCAGTGCCCTGACATTAACCTCCTTAAAGCAAGTGCGACACTGTAGACGGTGAAAGGATTTCAGCCCCGGAAAATCATTAAATTACAGGTACATCTGAACATCCCTTTAGTTAAGGAAATTACACATAACCTGCAAGCCTCTAGAGATGTGGGAAATACAGAACAGTCTATTCTCTGCAGAGCGCAGAGTAAGCTCAATGGTTGCGTTCGCGACTCTTGTGCAGAGGGTCTGTGGTTTAATCATCGTCTTTGAAATAGTGATTTTAAGTGGGGCTTGCTCAAGCCTTCCACTTCCAACTGATGAGTGATATCCTCAAGGCCCGCGTGGTTCGGAGTCGACAGTAAAATCGTAAGTTCTCATTCCATCACCATCCTTACCATTATCCTACCATTTGAGGAAGAGGACTCTCACCTGGGTGACTTCATATCAGAAATGGGTTTAGTCACTTGGTTGAATAAAATTATCCTCGAAGGTTGTAGTCATAATGGGAAGCTTTTCAGATGACGTTATTTCTCTGCTGTGACAAGGAAAACCGACCAGTAGTGAATCTGGATGAGGACTATTCCTCCACTGTTCATTATTTGCAAGTGTTAAGCTTAGAGTCGGATTACAACAAAACTTTCCGAACAGAAAGCTGGATATATTTCGCCAATATTCGGTTCGCACGTTGCAGAGTACGGATATGGCAAAGAGGCTCGATATCGCAAACAATCTCCTTTAAGAAAAATCGATTGTATATGTATTAGCGAAACTGTTCAAATTAGCCACTGAACGCATGAGCGTGATCAAAAGAAATCTCTGACTTTATAAACGCTTCTCGTGACGTAGCCGCATAATGAAATAGGTATACACGAAGTCAGGGGCGGTTCCTCCATAAGGTTGCATGTTTGCGCTACACCCACTGATTTTGAATATACAACAGGGGCATTTTGCACATTAAAGCTGTACTTGTTTGCATTGTTTTATATACAAACATGTTTCAATTACGCTTATCGTCTGTAGCTGCCCATGACCGCAGGAGTCGAAATAAACAGTGATTAGCTGTAGGAGCCGCAGGTTTGCAGCGAAGAGTTAACCTAAGATTTCATCCAAATGTAGGCTCTCTGAAGGGATTGCGGGAAGGTGAAGGGATGGGAGTGGCTTCTTATACATTGCTTAAATGCAGGTTTATAAACCTAGCTCCTCCTACTCTTAGCAACGGCTTTAGCGTGACCTTCAGTCTTAGCTTCTGTGTGCTCTGCTTTTCGAACACAGGGAGAATTTAATTAAATGCATGGAGGTTATTCAGAAGAGAGCTCTGTTAAACAACAACATCACACTTGTTCAGGCTTCTGGGTTTATGGCCACTTTGAAAGATTATAATTTTGTATTCTGGCTGTCTTTCTTCTACAAGATCATGCCACATGTGGCATTTTGTACAATCAGCTGCAGAAACGAGACTGCAATGCAACACGAAGAAACTGCAATTAAGAGGAGAAGAATAGAAGATCATGATGTGAAAAGAAGAGAAGCTCTTGAAGTATGTGACATTCATAGAGAAGCAAAGGACAGATTTAGCTTCACGGGGCATCTCGTAGCTCAACTCTGTTTCATCAAGAAAATTTCTAAGACATTTCCAGAGGATTCCCTTAGAGAAACAATAAGGTTCTACCTTTTTATCATTGGAACAAAAATTCGCAGAGAACTGACTGTAATTTACAGTCGAGAGGAATTTCGTGGAATGTCCGGCGCTTTGTGCTTGCTGGACTTCAATAAGGAAAACAATTTATGTGCTACATTCAGCGAATATGTCAAACTCCTCCGAGTACTGTTAACTATGCCAATGTCTACCGCTGAAGCAGAATGCTGTTTCTCAACTTTAAAAAGAGTAAAAACTTTCCTTAGGAACACAATGTCACAGGACCGATTGTCAGTATTAGCAATGCTTTCAATTGAGAGAGATTTTGTTATGAAGATCAACGACTTCAACGCAAAAGTTATCTTTATATTCGCCAGGTCTAAGGAGAGTAGAGCAGAGAATCTGTATAAATAGGTGAGTCATTACTACTCTGTATTTTATTTTTCATTTGTGCACCACCAATAATTTAACCCACCAGCCGCCACTGCACTAAGTAGCACCTTCTTTCAGTGATTCATCTGCAGGAAATGGAACAAAAGACGTAGCTAATCTAACGTGGAAGTAGCGCATGCTCTATGCCGCAATTGTCGTCACACATTCACTTGTAGAACCGCATTTAATGCCACATCTGAAACGCACTGGCAATCGCTGTCTTACATATCTGCTTAAAATTTCCACAGAACATTCTAGAATGATTTTGAGGAGGGCTAAAGAGAAACTACCATGGCATCCTCCGTGGTTTATGGGTAACAGTTAACTTCTACTTCTGGGCTCGCTAGTTCAAGCCCAGAGGAAGGGAATTGATTTTCTGGACAAATCTGTTTAGCTCGGCTTCCTTTAGAAGGGAAGGAAAGTTCATATTCCATGCCATCTAGTTAGGTTTTCTTAAAATAAACTCTCATAAAACGGTCTATGAACAAAATTAAGCGGCTTTTCATGCCCAATATACTCGCACAATAGGACACAGAGTCATAACGGCTAAAAGACGTTTACATGTATATGCTTATGTAAACATATAAAAAAAACATGCCACATCCTAATTAGCAAGTTTTCTTCGTGAACTGCTGTGTATATTCAGCTCCTGTAGGGGAGGGGATCCGTCCCTTTCAGCTGCCAAGGTGCGGGCGCTGCGGACCCTTAGCACTCGTGGTGCCTCTGACGTTACTAGAGGAACCTCGGGCCGAACATTCGAGACCCTCCCTCTGGGAGTTGTTCCGATTGGGTTGGTCTCGAGGGGGCAGTGTGTTCCCGACACCCACGGGAAATTGGGTAGCTCCGGCCAGGCTACGACCGCCAGAGGGTTGCCTCATAAGCCCCGGGTACTAGCCTGCAGAGCTAGTAGCTGGTGTGCTAGATCACCGGCGGCCCCACCAAGGTTATTTGGTAGCCGGTCCATTTTGGACTGGCGCGTAAGTGGCGTATCCACTTCCGTCCTGTCTGCCGTGTGCAGCGGGGGGGGGGCAGTTTATAAACTAGGTTCTGTCCTATGGTAAAAGACCCGAGAGGACCGGGTTCTGGTAGTGCGGGTCCAGGACTGATGGGAGTAGAACCTCTGACTTATTGTGTAGATTCAGATCAGAAAACAGAATGAAAGCTCGCTTGAAAATAAATAGTATTTTTACTACTGATCCAATTCCGATTTTGTATCCACAGTGAAAACAAAAATATTTTAAAATATTGGATTAAATTACATTTCATAAAGTTTCAATAAATGCTTCTGTTTTGAATTCGAATCATAAATTTAGTGCAATTTTTTCAATTAATATTACTTGCCACCAGGGCCGTAGTGGAGGGGGAACGCGGATGTACGCCGTACCCCCACTATTTTTCAGAGGGGGACGCAGTCCCCTTACTAATAATAATATTATTTATATTTTTGTAATTCATTATCTTTCTTAACTTAAGATTCAAAATACTGCAAAAATACAGAAAATATACATTCCATATACATTAAAGGGACTTCCAGTACATATGTAGGACCCAGAGGATTACACAACAATATGGATAAAAAGTCGTACGCATGCTAAGGACAACCAAAACAGGAAGGCGAATCTATAAGTGTATAATTCTGATTGGTTCACCGGCATCTGGTAAAATTATTAGGTATGCGTCCCCACTTCTTCTTGCTAGGAATACGGCCCTGCTTGCAACTATATTGGTTGCATGGGAAACTGAACATCTGATCTATGGGTCGTTGATGACCAAAATGTTGATTGTGCGGAAAAAGTGCAAAAAAATATCCAAGCGCTTTTCCACATATTTCAAAGAGATATAATTTTCTGTTCTCTATTTCTATTAACATGCTTTGATCCACTGTTCTCTTGATTCTAACAATTATTTTTACGACAACTAACAATGTGTTACTCTAGGTTAGAGACATAGTTTCAAATGAATTTAAAGGGAAATTGTAATTTATACCTCTACCATTTACCTATATAATTACGAAAAGAAAAACATTGTAACCCAAATAAAAATTGTTAGGTATAAAACAGAATGCTTCGCTCTTGAAAAAATAAATAAATATAAGGCCAGAATGTCTGAAAAATATGTCTCAGCCGCATTTTCCTAGTATACGATACAAAAACATTTAGCAAATCCGCCACCACAGCCAAAATTATTGGACAATATTGTCATGGCAACAGGTATAAAGGTTTCGGCACAAATAAGGAAACAGTCGGTGGATAAAGTTTCAGATAACGAGCTTGCATAAGTAGATAACCATAGCGCGTGAGATAAAAGACTTACCGAAACAAACAGAGATAAATGGAAATTTCTGGTAATATCTCCATTATTTGGTTTCTTTATTCTTCCGAAAAGATCTCTGATCCAGAATTAGCTATTTAAGCAAGTGACGGCTCGCAAAGTGAGTCAGTTCTGAAACAGTTGCGAAATGAGAGACAGCCAGCTGTGTTGTAACGAGAGCTAAGGATGTAATCTGCTGTCACTGTTTGTTATTGTGATCGACCTTGTAGACTGACGGTGTATGTAACGTAATGTTGCTGTAACCTATAAGAGTATTTCTACGAAAATAATGGAGATTTTTAATTTCTGCAACTCGGCTTTTTAATTCTACGAACCCACAAAGTCACAATATTTTAGAGTTTATTTCCTCAAAACCACTTCAAGCAATTTTAAGACATTATATGTTTAAGGCATAAACGTAGAGAGCGGAGTTACAAAATAAATGCAGAATAGTTTTGGAGGAAAATGTTTGAAGCGTTTTGCGGTAAGTGTGATTTTGGAGCTGACAATATGGAACCTGGAGCTCAGCTCTTCCAGAGAACGGACTTTACTTCCAAGGTACAGGAGGAAGCTAGAGAGAGAATTTCTTCAAACTGCGTATTGCAAAGGTGAAGCTACTATCAGCCATTGAACTGGAGCATTGTATAACCCCTCTGTAATTGGTCATAGTTGGCCTCTTTAAGTAGTTGTAAACCTGATGTAATTGTGTAATTCATAAAGCTTTCTCAGCTGATCTTTAAGAATAATGGATGTAATACATATATATTTCCTCAGTTCCTTTATCCAACAAAAAGATCCTATACATCACAACAATGAGAGGAATTCCGATACTGATGTGAGTAAAACCTAAGCTATAGCAGAATGTGGAAAAACTTGGGTATATTGGAGATGAACGGCATCTATTAGTTTTTACCCTGCCTGTACAGCATATGGCGGCGATGCTTCATATGCCGCAAAAAGATATTTTATAATATCTATAAATCCATCAGAACTCGGTTGAAAAATAGTGCAGCTACGTGAGGTTAAGAATGACGGCCGTTATTTGCCAGCCCAGTGGTTTTATCTATAGCCTGCGCTGCTTTAACCTTAGTTATAGCTTGCGAATTATCCTGCACAAGAATAATATGAACCGTGCAATGAATAACTTGAAGGTAAAGAAGTGGCAGAGGATCATTTTTAATAAATGTTTGGTGGGTGGCAAAAATTATTTCTCGATTTTCGGTTTCTTCAGAAAATAATGCATTGTACACAAAACTCCGATAGCAATAATTCAATGGAAATGCGCGTTTTGAGGCACCCTGAATTAACAAGCAGATATTAGGAAAATATCAAATATTGTTTAGTGTTTAAGTAACGGTTAAGTTCTCTATCCTCCATGATACGACATAAAGTTGTACATTTCCACAATTAAACAAATATACTAAACAATTAGGTGTTTCTATTGATTTCGTACGGTTATAAGAAACCGAATATTGTAGAAACCAGCAATGGCTTACGGAAAATGTCTGAATTTTCCTGGTTCTCACAGGCGGGAACCAGGAGTACCAAACATGAAACTACTGTGTCTTTTTTCACATTAAGCTAACAATATTATAAGACAGAATTTTAATGCGCAAAATTGTGTCCGTAAAATATTATGATCATTCTTTATTGAACAACCCGCGTACTTTTAATATATTTAGATACATTTATATTGGTTAAAAATACATAAGACGCTTTAAAATAAACTTTCATGTGATACGTAATAAAGGAAACATAACGTGTTACTTTAATTTCATTTTCTCAACTCACTCTATCATAAACTGTTTATAATTCTAGCTCGTTCCTGTTAAAACAGGAAACTTTCAAATATATTTGGATATATCATTGTACTATATATAGCTAAAGGGATTGTTTGATTTTTAAAGAGAGTGTTATGACAGATTTGAAATTCTGTACTATCTGCATAACCATGAGGAGGTGGGAGTCAACACATTCCTTTGTGTCGACTACCAAGTCATGTAGGCGTGAGACCCACAGTCATATGAGATCTACATTGCAAAATATTACGTGGAGCAGAGCGATATCGACTTAACAGATTTCAGAATACTCCAGTGTTGCAGGCATACCAGGTACAAGCCTTTCTGTGTTGTTGAATGATTACACAACTAATCCTTGTTTCACATAAGCTTGAACCGTATCTGTTAGCGGTCACGTGACCTAATCACCTCTCATTGGCTGCTGTTGTGGTATACACTGTTGTGCGGTAAAATTAGTTCCTTAACGTGGCGATATATCTTTATATGTTGGAAGAGAATTGTCAAATTTGTATTTTCTTAACTGTTTGAATTAAATATATTAGGCAACAGAGTTGATTTATCTGAAATGCATGTTAATTCTTAAACGAAGTAAAGAGGAGGTTCCTTTGCTCTCAAGCACATGACACGATAGCACGTGATTTAGCGGTAGTGATGACATATTTGTTTATATGACTTTTATCACTGACCTTGTTTTGAACTGGATTAGTCATATATCACCATTCCGCGGTGTGTTGTGCCGATTGCGAGAGCTAAATTATTTTACTGGTCGTTCATTGAGCGTATAGTTATACAGGTTGTTACAAAAAGGTACGGCCAAACTTTCAGGAAACATTCCTCACAGACAAAGAAAGAAAATATGTTATGTGGACATGTGACCGGAAACGCTAAATTTCCATGTTAGAGCTCATTTTAGTATTTCTCTTAAAATGTAAATTGAAATTATTCGTGCAGACAAACGTCAAAATACCCATTGTGGTTCATGCACGATGGAGCTCGTGCACATTTCAGTCGAAGTGTTCGTACGCTTCTCAACAACAGATTCGGTGACCAATAGATTGGTAGAGGCGGACCAATTCCATGGCCTCCACGCTCTCCTGACCTCAACCCTCTTGACTTTCATTTATGGGGGCACTTGAAAGCTCTTGTCTACACAACCCAGGTACCAAATGTAGAGACTCTTCATGCTCGTACTGTGGACGGCTGTGATACAATACGCCATTCTCCAGGGCTGCATCAGCGCATCAGGGATTCCATGCGACGGAGGATGGATGCATGTAACCTCGCTAACGGAGTACATTTTGAACATTTCCTGTAATAAAGTGTTTGAAGTCACGCTGGTACGTTCTTTTGTCGTGTGTTTCCATTCCATGATTAATGTGATTTGAAGAGAAGTAATAAAATGAGCTCTAACATGGAAATTAAGCGTTTCCGGACACATGTCCGCATAACATATTTTCTTTCTTTGTGTGTGAGGAATGTTTCCTGAAAGTTTGGCCGTACCTTTTTGTAACATCCTGTATGTATAATGGCAGAGTGTACCTCCAGTTTTTCGCTGAAGTATCGCAAGAGAAAACCTTTACAAAGCGAGAGAAGTGAGAGAAGTCGAATAGCTGTGCTCTGAACTTACAGGTTTGAGTGTAAGGTGCGGAAGAACTTCGCGACATGAAATTGAGATAACAGGAAAGCTTACCACTCCAGGGGCGATATTGCTGTGTGGCGAAGACGTTATTTAAGGACAATCAGATTGTACCGAGATACAAATCGCACAATATACTACCTTGTCGAAACTTGGGTGAATGAAGGACACACGACAAGTATGGCGTGACATGACTTTTAAGACTTTTAAGACTGCAAGGAATGTGTGCTGGTTTTAAAAAAAGCCCAGTGAAAAAGGCCGAAGTCCTTTCATTATAAACTTGTTTCAGTTTCATTGCTCATTCATTCAGTTTCAACTTGCTCAGTTGCATTATAAACTTGTATGCCTTCATATTCTAATTTGTATGCTTTTTATCTATCTTCCTGTCAATTATTATGACGTTTACTGCAGTTTTAAATGTGACGGGAAGACACCGCCTATGACCTAAAACGCGAAAGCATTAGCCAGTTAGAGTGAGGGGAAGGGTTGTACGCGGAGTGACACATGTCAGCGGGGCAAGATTATATGAAACAGGGATTATGAGTTTCATTCAAAACTCCATTAAATATCAGCTGTTTCTGACAAACATCAAACAAAAAGAACGTCCTTTGTTCCTAACATATTCATCGGCATCCTTAACCGTGTAAAGTGCAACTGTACATCCCTGTTTTGCGCCAACCTAGGTTCGGTTGCTAAAACCAACATAGCTGCAAGGCAGGTTTAGTTTTGCTGTAACTACATTCGCCGTTATGGCGAAATAAACGTGCTTTTCCAGCTTCGTGCTTTTACTTCCCTATAAAGCCAATAATGATATGGCCGCCTATAGCCTTCCACCTCCTGATCAGCAAAACACCTAATGGCCTGCTAACAGCATTGCGCTTAAATGAAATGGCTATGTTGGCAAACTGTATACCGAACGAGTAAGTTTAATGACAGAGAATAACGTCTAGCGAAGACGTGATACAAACTTGAGGCGCCGCACCGAGATACCCTCAAACGTCCCATGGTTCTGAATTCTTTCCTTTACTACTCCGAGACCCTTGAAACGGGTCTAATGATCTCATTTGTTGCATTTGTTCTTTCTTTTCCCCCAGAGCGTAGCATCCGGTATCACCTTTACATAACATTTGAATCGCGAGGTTGTTTCCCGAGTATTGGCATTATCAGGTAAAATGAGACTAAATTTCTAAGCACATTTTAGTTTTCTATGCGCCCTTTTGTATAAAACGTTAAAGACTTTTATAAATTTAAATACTTTCTTAAAGTAATAAAATTTTGTATAGAAATTTTCTATAAAATAAACCACTGAAATATATTGATGATTTCTATATGTTTTGGATCAGAGGGATAAAACTTATTGCCTCTGAGAAGTTTTGATTTAAAAATTGGTATTAGTATCAACCAGATAATTAAGGTACATTTCTGGCGTCAAATTATTAAACTTTTTACACAAATATTATCCCTTGGATCTTTGAATGCTTATGCATATTAGTGACCAAATGAGCAAAAAACAAAATAGAAGAAATTGAGATATATTGCCTTACTTTATTGAACAATTTGATATGGCTTCACGCACTTTAGCTCTGGTTATTGAGTAAATCCTAATGTATCCATTTCTTTCAAGCAGGACTTAATATTTTTTCTTTGAATTTAATTACTCCCTAGTTTTCCCCACTGTGTGCATTTCTCCAAAACAGGAATATCGTCTTCAGCTAAACCACAGAGTAGCTAGATAGCCAGATACAGCCTCCCAGTCTAAACATATTTTTCCCTTTAGCTTTATTTCAATTTACTAGACTGATTGGTTTTACTTTGAACAATATAATGTATCTGGTATAAATTACCAATTTTCTGAGAAAAAAAATGAATATAAATAATTTAATTTTATAGAACAACCTGTAAGTGCTATTGTGTATGTACTTTGATTTTAACAACTACTAGAATAGTTTTAAAACTTACTGCTTGTTTACTTTTTAATTAAGTAAAAGTATAATTCTCCTTAATAAAAATTAACATAAACCTGTGATCTTAAAAGGCATTCATGTACATACTGTACAAAGTTTCCCTCCCCCCTGAAACGTTACATAGTTTCCAAGTTACTGAGCCATGAACTTGCAAGATTAAACTTTGACTCACAGAGTTTATAATCTCTGTTAACTACTTCCCTCAGATTATCTACACAAAAGCGGGAAGTAGACTTTTGTTAGAAAAACTGTGTCGACACAGTAAGTGATACATTTGTTAATTTCAAGCAGTATTAATGGTTAAACATATAAATGTTATATTTATAACATACAAAGCAATAAAAAAGTGCTTCACATTATGAAATAATTGAAGGCTCGAGTTAAATTCTTCACTAAAATTTGTAACTGTATCTTCCCTTACTTGCATCATGGTATGTCGCTTCATATCCTCGCAGCTTAACTTCAAAAACAAATCCATTGAAAATTAAACTTAATTAAAATAATACAGTAACTGTAATTACTTGACCTCAATCATTTACGAACCCCCAATAAGCTCTAGAACTGCATGGAACACCACCATGGAACATCAAAGATTACCGCATCCATCCTCAGTCCACAACGGGCATCATTAGTTGGGGAGCAGTAGTGAAGGATGAGACGTGTTTAGTACATCAGGTCTTTCTGCCCAGTGATACTGAAATTAATTTGATGATTAGCAGTAACATATTTTATTTGACGTCATCAGTATAACGATATATTAAACAAATAATAAAATGGTGTAGGAATATTAAAAGAAACATTTATATATTATAATTAATAAGATAATAGGAGATTAATAATATGACTTTGTGAGTTCGTAGAATTAAAAGGCCGAGTTGCAGAAGTTAAAAAATCTCATTTATTTCCGTAGCAATACACTGTTCAATTCTCACGTAACAACATTACATCACATGTACACAGTCTTCCAAGCTCGATGACAATAACAAATAGTAAAAGCAGATTACATCCTTAGCTCTCGTTACAACAATACAGCTGGCTGTCTTTCATTTCACAACTCTTGTTACACAACAACTGTCCTGCTGGCATGTCACAATCCCTTTTATATCTCCATTCATGATTACCAGACTGTTCTGTCAATCAACAGATGTTTCTGGAAAACAAGGCATCTTATGACGTAATTCGAACATTCTATCACCTTCGAGAAACGTAACTTAATCTATGCCGGGGAGGCCTTTGTCTCAGTTATCTTGCTTGCCGGCGCTATCTGTTTACACTAAACGCGCTATCGTTAACTGCTTAGCAAGGCTCATTATTACCATGAAACTTTATCCGCCGACTGTTTCCTTATTTTTGCCGAAACTTTTATGCCTGTTGCCGTGACAATAATAAGAATAAATAGTAAATACCAGTTAAAATAGCAAAGAAGAAGTAAAAAGATAATAAATAAATTAGTATTGATTTGAAAGCAGTGATTGCCTAACGAACAGAGTTTGAACTAAGGCATTGATCCGCTGGTAGCGTCGCTTCGATCCACTTCGCGTCTGGCTGGCAGCGAGAACACACCTATGTAGCGTTCTTTCTCTTAAATATTTGAAAAAATGACCAATTTATGAGTATATTGGTTTTAGAATAAATGAATTTATATTATCCAGCTTTGGGGTCATTCATATTGAGCTCTTTTGTAATCCATTTTAACTTATTCTGGAAAGAGGAACGCAAAGAAAAGGGTACCAACAAGCAATGGAAAATTCTACAAGGAAGTAAAAATCCCATTCCAGACTACCCAAGAAGCAGTACTGTTGCCATCTTCCGACTGACTACTGGCCACGACTGTTTGTCAGCGCATCTACACAGGATTAATATTTTTGAATCCCTAATCTGCACACTGTGTAGGGACCCGAACCCATTAATGGACGGAGATCATCTGCTCAAGTGTAGTGCCCTGACAAAAACAGATGGAGAACTGATACCACAACAAGTCACACGTTATTGGGAGGCCAGAAGGAAAATGGAAATTCTCCAACTCCATGAGCATTAGCAACCAACCAACCAACCATATTATCCAACTGATCGTCATATTTTAAATATTCCATATCAAGTTTTAAAGGAATAAAACTTGAATAAATAAACTAACTCTGTGTTGTTTCTTACAATACCTACGCAAACCCTGAGAATTACATCTCGTCGCTCTACAGAGCAAACCTGGGATCGATGCAGATGCTGACAAGATATTCTAGACATTTAATATCGACGGAGAGCGCATTTATTTCCCGCATCACCAGAGAATGCCATCTCCACACTTATAAGCGGAGTGTTGATCGGAGAAAAAGCAGCTGGAAAAAACGACCCGAAGCTTGATATTAAAGTGCAGAGGAAGATCACATGAAATGAAGGTGAAAATGAGGAAATGGAGGGTGATAATTGAGCAGTGGATGGAATGAATGGCGGTGGAAAATGGAGAACCCAGAGAAAGTCCGCCAAGATGCCATTTCGTCCACCTCAAATCCTATATCGTACCCGGGTGTCTTGACGCCTTTAACCACACAGCCACGAACCCACAATGCTTTACTAATAAAACATTATACCAACTTTACCACAAGGAAGTAAAGGAGGTATTATTCCTGGGAAAATGGTAAGGTTCCTGAAGAATTAGGGAAAACTGCTAAATTTCTGAAGGTATGGTCCTCAGGCATTGTGATGCCCGTTAAAAATCCTATGAGAGCAGGTGTACCCTATAAGTCAACAATTACATTTTTGTTATATTTTTGGTATTTATACTTCCAGGATAATAATTATACATTTATTTTCTGTCTAATGTTTCACCACTTATCTGATTGTCTTCTCTATTTATCTATTTATTGTTATTTTATTTTATATTTATTTTAATGTGATATATGTAGGGGAAACATCTGCGTGAGACGAAAATAAAACTAATTACGTTACTCTGGTTAGACTACATTCCAAATATAGGGAAACCCTGTCTCTATCCTGAAATTCACTAGTTTGATAGCAGGACATCACACATCAGACTGTACGAGGGATGGGGTTGATATGTAATCTCCCACGTCACTGCGTTCACAGTTCAACTGTTTTAATGCTTGGAAATCGCTGTACCCTGGTCTGAGTAAACACATATATTCTAGCTAAGGTTCAAGAGATTTATTTGATATTTACTCAATGCCCGTTCAGCAACTACAGGGGATATGAACAATATTGTATTGGAAGCTTGGTAATATCAATTATCTGAAGATTATATTCGAAGAGTGAAGCGTCGGGAAGCAGAGTATTTCTGTTTTAACTAGTAATCCTTTACAGTTTAGATTTCCAGACGACAATCTCAATTTCTGCAGCACGTATTCTGTTTTATTTTTAGTTTATGTGCCTGCGAGTTTCCGATACCTGGTACGCCGTCTTTAATATGCCCGGATACAAAAAATGCGCAGGATTAAAAATATTCCTGCGTTTATATTCATATTTTCTACCTACCATCCTTTATTCCTATGTGACTCCACATATCTAATTTGAAATAACTAATTCTTTTATCTATTTCAGGATTTGCATTAACAATTTTAATACAATTTCGTTATAGAGAGGGCCCAAATGACCTACCTCGTCATGATTCCTTAGACCCCACACTCTCAATTATTGACTCACTATATGAATAAAGTGTCAGAAACAGTCAAATGTTTAAATGACTATCCCTTCAACTTCAGTGCTGTTTCCATGACGTTAGAAACAACGGAATAGCGGCAAAAATATAAGTATAATAGAAGTACTGCAAAATGCAGGTTAACTAAAATATCAGAGAAACTGCTTGAGCCACATAGAAGTATTTGCAATAAGTTGCGTGGTTTGAAGGATCCAAATGTTTTGTGTTTTTGTGTAATTGTTTCGCAGTATATAAGACTTTACAGAGTACTCCAAAATTAATTTAGTACCTAGGATACATATTTAGTATGTTAAGTAGATACCTTAAATATATTTTATTTTAATAAAAATAGTCGACAATGTTTCGAAAATGAATATATTTAAAATTTTCATTGAAAGGGTAGCTTGGGGTATAGGATACCTAGTCAAATTGAGTACCAAGTTTTAAATATTTATTGGATCACACACACGCACGCACAGAGAGAGAGAGAGAGAGAGAGAGAGAGAGAGAGAGAGAGAGAGAGAGAGAGAGAGAGAAGATGCGCAAACACGCGCGCCGGTACTGTTTTTCAAAATGTTTTGTTTTTATTCAACAGGCGCTAAAACAAAGAAAAAGAATGAAGCGAAAAGGAAAACGGTGAGCGAGGACCATTAAATGGTATCGCAATATATACCTCCCTTTTCCCGTAGGGGAGGGGATCCGTTCCCTTCAGCTGCCGTGGTGCGGGCGTGGTACCTCTGACGTTACTATAGGAACCTCGGGCCGAACATTCGAGCCCCTCCCTGATACGGAGTTGTTCGGATTGGGTTGGACTCGAGAGGGCAGTGGTTCCCGATACCCGTGGGGATCGGGTACGTCTCCGGACGGGGTTGAGGGAAGCCATTAATATTCCCGCGTACTAGCCAGCATAGCTAGTAGAAAGTGTGCTAGATCACCAGGCGGCCCCATCGAGGTCATACCGGTAGCCTTCCCATTTTGGAGTTGGCGCGCGTAAGTGGCGTATCCACTTCCATCCCGTCTTGTGTCCACAGTACCAGATGGGGGGGGCTTGTTGGTCTCTAGGTCTTGCCCCTCCCGTAGGGAAGGGGATGCGTCCCCTCCAGCTGCCGTGGAGCGGGTGCTGCGGACCCTTAGCATTCGTGGTACCTCTGAGGTTACTAGAGGAACCTCGGGCCGAACATTCGAGCCCCTCCCTCTGGGAGTTGTTCGGATTGGGTTGGTCTCGAGAAGGCAGTGTGTTCCCGCCACCCACGAGAAATTGGGTACCTCCGACCAGGCTACGGCAGCCCGGAGGGGTTAGAGGGTTGCCTCATATCTCCCGGGTACAGCCTGCAGAGCTAGTAGCTGGTATGCTAGATCACCGGCGGCCCTACCAAGGTTATTTGGTAGCCGGTCCATTTTGGATTGGCGCGTAAGTGGCGTATCCACTTCCGTCCTGTCTGCCGTGTGCAGCGGGAGGGGGGGCAGGTAATAAAATAGGTACTGTCCTATGGAAAAAATCCGAGAGGTGCGGGTTCTGGTCCTACGGGTCCAGGTGTAATGGGAGTAGAACCTCTGGCTTATATGGAAAGTCCCGCGGAGGCGCCGGGCGCCCTATTGGGAGTCCCTGGTAACTCCCTGGTCGAAGGAGGCCCGGGTCCTTTGTCCTACGGGTCCAGGGCTAATGGGAGTAGAACCTCTAGCATTAACATTAACTGTACCTCCCTTTACTAGTGATCTTTTGATAGGTTAGCAGGTTTGCGCTTTACAGGTCAACAAAACCAGAGCAGCAAACCATTCCAGAATATCGGAAACAATGTGTGGCTAATTCGTTATTGTTCTTCCATTGTGAACAGAGAGTATTTAATTCGCAAAGTGTCTACAGGAAAACACCAATATGCCACAAAGATATCAGCTGGACTCTGTTTTGAAAAGTAGAATCGTGGGACGTCTAGAGGCAAGTCACACACAGACTGCAGTTTCTCAGGTCCTGAATGTGCCACAAATTATCATTCTCAGGCGATGGCTCCAAGAAACAGGAAGTGTTCGTCGGATCCCTGCAAGTGGTCGCTCACCGGTCACAAGGCCGCGACAGGATCGATATTTGACCATAACAGCAAGATGTCAGCGGAAGATACCCGCAAGAAACTGCCTTCCGGGCTTGCAGCCCCCTCGGGCAATCGAGTTTCAAGGCAAACTGTATACCGGATGCTCAGGGCAATCAGCCTCTAAGTCAGACTCCAGTGCCTCACTCAGTCGAATACACATACGGTCCCGTTTACAATGGAGTCAGCAACGGCAACCTCCTATTTGCAGATGAGTTCAGATTCAGCTTGAACAATGATTCTGTCGTACAATCTAGACCTGGAACCAGACTTCATGTCACCAATATCGTGGAAGCGAACCCATTTGGCGGTGTTGGCGTACTTGTCTGGGCAAGCATAGTGTTCGAAGGACGTACAGGTCTGCACATCTTCGAGGGTGTTACTGTGAATGCCCAGAGGTGCAGAGCCGAGGTACTGGAACCACTTGTGCAAACTCTCAATTGGTACAGTTGTTCCACTTCACACATCCGCATAGAGTACACCTAATGGATGACTATCTTGAGAGGTAAGATATCCAGTGTATGGACTGACTAGCGATGTATCCGGATATGAACCCTGTGAGGCATGTCTGGGAAGAGGAGTTGCTACCAGGCCACACCGAGGACACTTACAAATTTTCGGCATGCTCTTCGTGAAGAATGGGAACTGCTGTCTGCAGAGCTATAAAACCACGTCATAGAGAGGTACTGCGAGGCCAGGAGGTGTCACTACCACCCATATTAACTTCTCAGCGTCATCGTTGTCATTGTGGAAGTGGTCGTCAGATTTTGTGCTTGGTAAAAGGGTGTTTTAAGTTCAAAATTGTCTGCTATTTCTCACTCTATTGCATTCCAGACCATGTGTGACGCATTGGTAATAGCATATTGCTTTATGCTTAGGAATTTGTGCAATTGTAATATTTTGTTAAATACATTTTGAATTATACTTAACTTTCGGACACTAGTGTATATATTCTTTTAATTTCAATATTAATGTGTTATTTTGAGTCTAAGAATCCTTAGCAGAATAAACATATGGTGTATAAAATAATATCAAGTAATATTGGCTATTAATATTAATTTATACCAACAGCTGTTATTTGGTTCACAAATGAGTTATTGTCCTTCTGTGCCTAAAATGTATAAGAGCGTTAGTGAAGTTGCAGTTGTATCGTGCATACCAATCGATTTATATGAATATTTGTTTTATTTTACATTTGAGTGAGTGACTAAAATAATACAGTTAAGCATGTGATAGCTAAAAAAGACACACAGCTGTATCAGCAGGGATAAACGGGTGTTTCTGTAATCATTACCCTACAACACTACAACACTTCTGTGTCGTTATTTACTCTTTTATTTATTTCCATACTAATACGCTAAGCAATCCATGAAAATTAAAAATATTGAAAAAACATAATTTTGCTGATGCACATCGGTTTTTATTCAGTTAACCTACTTGCCACTGTAAGTCCGTATTGAAGTTTAGCTAGCATATTTTTGTTTTTGTATTTTCCATTGTTGAAGCCACATATCCACCAAAGCAGCGCATTCATCTGATCGCTTTGTTTTCGTCGTGTTTTGTTTCATTTTCATTCTGAATACAGCCAAAAGCATAACAAATGACAAATGAAACATATATTTGTTAATAGAATTGGAGGCCTAATGTAAAAATACCATTCAAAATATACGTGTCACCGACTCTTTTACTCTCTTCTATGTAGCCATATCTCCTTTCACAGGAGCAACGTTATGGTCCTGTGCCCATTCTTTCAGCTCTACCCTTGTGGCAATGAAAACAAAATATGCATATTACCTTCACTAGCCTAATGCGTGGTTCACGGGGTTTTGCTGCTTCCACCCCATTACGTATGGAAAATAAAATCCCACGCAGTCGACATCCATTACTCACATTCCACATATCTACAATTTTTTGTTACTAGAAACGATACATATCTCGTCGCTAGAGTTTTTTGCACATTAAGACTTGCATCATTTCAGCAACATTTTCACCAGTAGCAGTTGTCTTTTGTTTGTTTACTC
The DNA here is from genome assembly GCA_030765055.1 of Mantis religiosa. NCBI lineage: Eukaryota > Metazoa > Arthropoda > Insecta > Mantodea > Mantidae > Mantis > Mantis religiosa. Next base: position 142,741,596 of record CM060955.1, on the reverse strand, counting down.
TCTAAATTCACTAAGCTCAGTAAATTCCAGAAAGTAATTAGAAGCGCCGTTCGAATAGAATTGAAGGCGTAAAGCATAGTTAAGAGATGTGTCACAATTTACATAACTTCAGGTAAATTTGCACCAACGTAGGTTTTTCTAAGATCCGCTGTTAGCTTCCTCGATGCGCCTGTTCCACTAAAAAGGAAATTATCGCTATGCTCACAGCAGTACGCGCTTGAATTTGATGGCTTCATCTCTGATCTATGCGGGTCCTGTTTGTCAAATTCGGGTGTGGAGTATAGCTGGTAGTAGCCGCAAATGAGTTCAGAATATGTAGAATCATATAGGCATAATAATATAGCATTTTACGGGAAGGAATTGTTTACCTCTGGTGGGCAGTAGTCTACACATGGCATACAGATGTATTATTTTATCTTGACAGGAATCCTGCGCGGTAGGGATGAGTAGCAACTGTGGTGGGAATAGTGCACCTATCACCACAATGCGTCACACGCATAAGATTACGAGAGGGGATGGCGGTGCGTAAGGTGTCTAACAACAAATTTCATTTTCGAAGCCAGTTTTGTAGCTTTTATAAACTGAGTTGTAATTCTTACTATGGTAGTAATCTCCACGCTTTTGTTGGATCTTAAATAGTACATAGGCATTTGGAACAAAACCCTGTTCTCCTCCAGCAGGCATGATAAGCAACTGTCGGCCTTTCAATATCGTTTTGAGTCCCTGTAACGTATTTCAATCCAGGCATATGGTCCAGTATGTGCTGTATTTATATAAGTTTCATCCATATAAACTATAATATAAAATTCACTTCAATATCTCCGAATATTTCGTAAATACTTAAGCCTTTTTGCACGTATGGTGCGATGTTCGATTAAAATTTGTCTGTCACGCTTAGTGTTTTGTTTTCCCAAATAATCCTAGCTTCAAAAGAACTCTTCTCAATGTTCAGACACTGCCTTGAAAGTCAGTAGAACTTTTAGCTTCATAAGCACTTTCTTCAAAGTTGGTCTTTGTTTTTCTGTGTTTTAAAAATTATTCATAGTTTGCCTAACTACTTCTGAATTATAACATCCAAATTAGATTTTGTGCATGTTCTTAATCTTTATTTACTGGGCATAGAGAAGGACGTTGTTGCACTAGCACCAATGGCTTTTCTTTCCTTAATAACTCTCCTAAACTGCTTTCAGACACAACTGTTGCCTCAGATACCCTTCCCCAGATTTTTATAGCTGACCCAGACCATTGTCCCTTTTTATATATCTATGGATATTGGTTATTACTTCTCGTGTTTTTAAATGTAGCACTTTATTTCCTAATGTGCTGCTAGGAGGCATTATTTATCAATTCCCTCTTGGAACCAGGAGACAATCACAGTTTGAAACAAGCTGTAGTATTACCGAGTAGCTCTGCACGTGTTTAGTTGCTCGCAACTGGTACGCAACTGACCTGCCCTCCCCTCCAGTTGCAACCGTTCTGAGGTGGACTCGTCCAGATACCACTGTGCATCGCTCTGCACTTTTCAAGATAAAAAAATACATCTGTACGTATGGAGCGCCGTCCCCCACATACCAAAATAGAGCGGACGACGAATGTCCAGCAAATACTTTCAAGTGGTCGAATGCGCACTTGCCAGGCTTCAGTTTTGGGTGTTATGGTTCTACTTTGCAGCAGATATTTGGTACACATGGTTTTCAAAGCTTGTTTCAATACGATACCGAACGAATATAGCCATTTCCTAGTTTGGAACTTAATTATTCCCAATTTTGGTATCGCAGCCTCGAAATATTACATTATTTTGTGATTAGGCAGCGCAGGAGGCACTGATGAGCGAACCTCAAAAGTTGTTATTGGGACGCACCGGCCACGAAGACAAAATCATTGCTCCTTGCTGTTTATCAGTGACCCTAGCATCGCTTTCAGGTAATGGGGTAGAGGGCAGTCACTTCTGCAAATGTCGACTAATAATTCGGACAGTTCCAAAGATGCTCATTTTGCTATCATCGTAATTGCACAGTGCTTTCAACCAGTTACTGTAAAATCAACAGCTTCCTTTTTAGCTACAAATTCTTTATTTAGTATTATTAAACACAGTGGAATAAAATGCTTGTTTCATTACATAAGGCATTTAGTTTTGGTTAACTTTATCCACAATTCTTTGGTATTGTTCTCTTTTCTTTTTATACTTTAATGCATCCATCCTAACCTAACATTAATTTCCCTCTAAAAGGTTGAAGTTGCATATGCCCATTGCTTATTTGCCGTTATCGACTGTTATAACGGAATTCTGGAGCACTTTAAACACTCACAAATAAGTAACTAAATAATAGCTTCTTTATTGCGGTTTCATAAGCCAAATAAATTCTTAACAGTAGCAAGCTACCGTGGAGTATGTCGATATGTTTACAAACAGCTACAGCAGGTGGCACGCTCTCACCTACCTGCGAACTTCGATAGCGTGAGGCACGCGGCGTTGTTCCTGTAACTGCCTATTCCACACTAACTCTGGAGCGTTTTATAAGGCTCTGTTGGCGGTGAAAACCATCTATGTGTCACATAGAAACTGAGCAACTACTTCTATATATTCGTTCATGGTCGTTTTGAAACACCCTGTATACAGCAAACATTCTACCATCAAATGCTCAGGTGCGTAGCGGTAGAATAACAGTCATAGTTCTCATATGAGGCGCTCCATAATATTATGATCTTCACACTATACAAAGCGTATTATTTTATATCAAATCCTTTTATATTATTTTTATTCAGTTAGCCTTGGATTATGCTGGGGATTTAATTTAAATTATTTAATAACGAAATGACAGAAACGAAAACATTGAATGCAGTTCTTTAGGAAATAGTTACAAGGTAGAAAGCAACCTACTTTCTTTAATCCAGTTTAGTTCTGTCTTTACAGTTTCTAAATGTGTAGTTCCTCAAGCGTAAGAATTGTCACACTTAATACTTTGTTTTATACCTTTCATGTGTTACTGAAACTGCATTTTTGGTTCAATCCAGTTATTATTTTTTTCATTATATTAAATTATTAAGTTGAAAGGTGGGATAAATGTTTGTAATAAAGTTCAAGAAGTAGTATTTCAACTAAGAAATAATTTTCTAATTATATCCTTTGCTAGAAGCAGTATACATTGAGTGTATATATACATATATAATCTCAATGACATACCCTTTTAGCAACATGAGATAACACGTACAAGAGGCTCATACCTCAAGACTGAGGATTATAGTGAACAAGACTTGTAAAGGCTGTGATTTTTTATTGGTTAATCAGTAATCAGAGTCTCCGAAGTAAATTCTATTTTAACTATATTGCAGTCAGAGCAGAAACAGAAGCAGAAGCAGAGAACTTCATGAACGTTGATATTACAAAAGTCACACAGTGGTCAATTGAAAACAAAACTCACTTCAATGATAGCAAGTCAAAAGTAATATTAATATCAATAAGACGGAAAAAGAGAAAGATAATAGATATCTACAAGAATGGGAAACAACTGGAACAAGTAGAAAAGATGGATTACTTAGGCATAACCATAGACAGCCGATTCACTTTCAACGACCACATAAACGAAGTCAGTGAAAAATGCATCAAATTAATCAATGCGTTTTCTAAATCGGCAAGGATAGTTTGGGGCTTAAAACACCAGGTTCTATAAATAATATATAAAGGAGCAATACTGCCAATTCTACTATACGCTGCACCAGTCTGGGTAGAATCATTAGAAAAGAAACACAACCAAATGAAATATGTTAGAGTTCAAATAGTAATGCTCACAAGGATGACAAAAGCATATCGGACAATTTCCCATGAAGCACTCTGTATAATCACGGGAACAATACCCATAGACTTAAAGGCAAGAGAGGTGGCTGAACTATATAACATAAAAATAGGAAAAACCAACACTGAATAACAAATAGACCGCCCGGAAAACCCAAAGAATTGGCTCCACCCAGCTGACTTCCACGGCACAAGAGATCCAAAAATAGGAAACAATAAAAATACAGTGTGGCAAATATATACAGATGGAAGCAAAAGTGACGTAGCAGTGGGAGCAGGAGTAGCCATATATAGACAAAACCAGCTGATAAACCAACAAAAATACAAACTCAATGAGAGATGCTGAAATAATCAGGCAGAGCAGCTGGCAATTGCAAAAGCACTGGAATTATTAGAAACGACGGAGACTGAAGACACAGATAACAAAACAGTAACCATACACACAGACAGCAGAATAAAAATTGACTCCATAACGATTGCAATAATCACAATCACCTAACAGAGAAAATACGAAAAAATACAGCAATACTCAGAACAAAAGATTGGAAAATCAATTCAAATGGGTAAAGGCTCACATCGGAATAGATGGTAATGAGCTGGCTGACAAACTGGCAAAGAATGCAGCAAAAATTAATGAAATATTCTACAACAAATTACCACTCACAGCAACAAAACAAATCCTTCGGAAATCAACAAAAAAATTGGCAGCAGAAATGGGAACAGAGTACAAAAGGCACAATCACAAAGGAATTTTTTCCAACAGTGGAAACAGACTCACAAACAAGTTCTACCTATCACCAAGCATAACAAAAATTCTTACAGGACACGGAAATATCAACACACATCTCCACAGACTCAAGATGGTTAGCAGCCCTGAGTGTTCATGCAGGAGAGGAGCGCAAACGGTGCATCACCTAATATTCGAGTACAGTGTGGTGAATAGTGCAAGAGAAACTCTAAAACATATTGTTCTTAAAACTGATAACTGGCCAACACACAAGTCAATACTAGTTAAAAGACATTTAAAATCATTTACACAATTTGATAACTCTATAGACTTTCAAGTACTAAAGGAACTAATGTGTAATACAAGCAAAATACTAACAGGTTCAAATCAAAACTAAAAAAAAAGCAAAATAAGAGTAATCATTTTTAACTGGACCCCATATTGAACTCTTTATGTAAGTATGCAGTTCATCAGTGAACCCTGAGAGGAGTTCCTGTTGCCTATCAGTACACCATATTGATTTCATTTGTTGCTTTTATTATTACTCTTTATTTTATCCAAACTTGTACCCTTCAGCACTGGAAAGAAAGAGAGATAGAAAAATGCGCAATATGCAGTCAATATAAGATTCTAAAGACAATCTTCTCGTTCCTATAGTAAAGAAACAAGATTTCAATCTAGATAGCTTATCTAAAACTTCCAACAGATATTAGATATTTCGTTTACATTTTTTTAAAAATTTAGAGCTATTCAAAAACAATGAAAAGATCAAGTATTTATCTATTTCTTCTAAAGTAGAACCATAATTCTAATGTTCTTGAGAAAGTTCCAATCACGGCCGCAATGGCGTTGTTGCATGGCATGCTGATTGTCTGAAGTAAAACTGTGACAACAGGAAAAAGGGTTTTGTGTACTGCAATTAGGAAAACTAGAGTCCATTATTGGAATCCAACATGCCTTTTGCCATCAGTTTAACAAGCAACCACCTCATTTTAAGCAGATTCACCAGTGAACAAGATGGTTGTATTTCCAAGCGAAAAAGCACAGACATCCACGCACAATGAATGAAGATGTCAAACGTATTCCTACAGTTTGCCAAATTAGCCCAAAAGTCCATAGCAGAAGAAGCAAGAAATTTAACATGACTCAATTAATTCTATAGCAAGTTCTGAAGCACCGTCTCCACCTGAAGTGTACAAACCGCAGTTATTGCAAGTATTGCATCATGACCATCCGGATCTCTAAAACACTGTGTTTTACCCACTCCCACAGTGCCTGACACTCTTGAAAGCCCGTGACATGAGATTGTTAAGGCTGTAAATTTGATAAATAAGAGCCCAGCTTATTCACGTGTGACAATAAATGAGCCACCGTTTCCATACTTCTCGTTTAACACATGGTGCTCCCATTGAATGCATAAAATGTGCACGTTGAACTTTTCTCTTTCCAAGAACGTTGGAATTGTGTTTCTATCTTTAGAGTTTGGAAGAAATGAATGTTTGAAATCAGTTCCTACGTTTCGAATAGCCCTGTACTGTACAGTGAACATTTAAAACATTTAAAAATTTAGGGGCGAGGGTATCTACTAGGACAGCTTTCACAAAGTAAAGACCGACCTCCCTCTACGACCAAGGAGGACAACCGAGCAGTCCCCAAGGGGTGCCCGGTGCCTCCAAGGCTCTTTCCATAGGGCAAGACCTAGAAGCTAACAAGCCCCCCCCCCCATCTGTTCCGAAAACACAAAACGTGTGGAAGGGCATACGCCACTTACGCGCGCCAACCCCAAAGGGGAAGGCTACCGATCATCCTCGGTGGGGCTGCCTTGTGATCTAGCACACCTTCTACTAGGTATACAGGCTAGTACGCGGGAATATATGGCTTCCCTCAACCCCGTCCGCAGACGCACCCGATCTCCCACAGATATCGGGAAAACACTGCCCCCTCGAGACTAACCCAATCCGAACAACTCCCAGAGGGAGGGGCTCGGCTGTTCGGCCCTAGCTTCCTCTAGTAACGTCAGAGGTGCCACGAGTGCTAAGAGTCCACAGCGCCCTCACCACGGCAGCTGAAGAGGACGGATCCCCCTCCCCCCTACGGGAACTGCACAGTGAACAAGAATCTTATCAAGGCGAAGGAAAGTTGGTTGTGAATCAATGTATTCATCTAGAAATACTTACAGCTAATCAGAGAATTTAAGGTCATTCTAATCTAATTACACATATTCGCATTAGAACTATGCAAAACTGCTGCTTTCATTTCAAAACTTAACTAAATATGTAGTTAAATGTTATTCGTAACATTATACCAGACAATTATGATGCTTATTTTAATAAAGTTTAAATTTCACAACATATCTCCTTAAATTACGTACCTGTCCGGCTGCGACAATCGTTTATATGCAACACATCCATCACGTCCTTCATATTAATTAACCTCAACATTGGTAAGCAATTACAATAAATGTTTGGATCATCTAAAGCATTACTGCTGTAAATAACTATTAATATTTTAAATAAATCACGAGCTGCCTCGTCAAGATTAAATTGTGTGGATGAAACGAGATAACGTCGCTACGTAAACTGGAAATAACGAGTGGGAAATATTTTCTAACTCATATTACGCTATCCCTGATAGCTATAAATTAAAATCTGTCGCCTGGAGTGTTGCATTTCACGTCACGCGTCACCGAAATAAGCTATCATAAAAATTACATGCCTGACAACTCACCAACGTGGAGTGTAATTAATCGCTCTCGACGTGAGAGCCACCCCCCGATAGAATCATCACTCTCCGAGGGTAATCGGTAATTAACAATACTGCGGATATTTTTAGAAACTTAATAGCATGTGTCGTGCACAGAACTAGTTCTATAAGGGATGCTATGCAATAAAATCTTCAGTACTACTAAAATGGTACTTTTAATGGTTTACTCACCGTTTTATTTGTGGACGAATGGGCTATAATTGCGAGATGGTTCATGCTATATTGCCTGAAGGGTGCATTGGATATCCCAGGAAACCGAGGATTACTTAACGGTTTTATCATGGTTTTCATGACTCTAAGGGAAGTGCTGCTATAATTTAAGTACCTAAAACTATTTTTCATCTTCCCTCTCATCAAATTTCTCTCTTCATTTTAAACGGTATCGAGGGCAGATGGATATACATCACACAAGTTACTGGAATTTTATAAAACCCAAATGCGCCATATTGATACAGATGTTAATATGTCAAGTACCAGAGTAACGTTGGTTTTATTCATTTATGTCTCATATTCATATATTTAAAATGATGATAATATAGCAGTCTTCCATAAGCCAAATAAACCCAAACACCTCCCCGAAAGCTATCGTCCTGTAAGTCTGTTGCCGACCCTCTCCAACCTGTTTGAAAAAGTAATTCATCGCCATCTTCTGTCTTACTTTAATCATAACCATGTTTTTCAGCCTTATCAATTTGGATTTCGTCACAAACATTCCACTACCCATCAGCTTTTACGATTAACTCAGTCAATTGTTCATGGCTTCGAGGCCCATCAGTATACCACGGCTGACTTCCTTGATGTGGCACAGGCATTCGACAGGGTTTGGCATGATGGTTTGCTCCTTAAGCTCTACCACATCGGTATTCCTAATTACTTATCACATCTAATCCACTGTTTCCTCTACGGCCACAGCTTTTCAGTACGCATTGGTGGAAAGCTTTCATCCCCAAGTAATATTACCGCAGGTGTCCCACAGAGTTCTATCTTGGCCACGACTATATTTAATATATATTTCTGATATTCCTGGCTTAGCTCCGACTTCTTTAGCTCTTTACGCTGATGACACAGTTCTATATTATTCTCATGTTAATCTCCAGCAGGCACAACAAGTAGTACAGCTCCCTTTAGATCGCCTAACTCATTGGTTCGGCACATGGCGGATCTCTTTGAACCCTCAGAAAACCGAAGCTAAAATCTTCACTCTTCGCCGATATACTCCGCTTCCTCCGTTGTGTCCCTACAGGAACAATGTCCCTTGGCTCCCACTACAACTTCCGTTAAATACCTTGGAGTGCTTTTGGACTCTCGACCGACCTGGCGTGCTCATATCGATCGTCTTATATCACTGGCCTCCGGGCGACTTTCAAAACGCTCACCTCTGTTGCATCGCCGTTCCAAGCTCGGCCTACAGTCTTCATTGTTACTCTACAAATCACTCGTTCGTCCGCTTATTACATATGCCTGCCAAGTGTGGGGGGCCGCACACACATGTCATCTGCGTCGTCTTCAGGTTATACAGAATCGCTTCATGCGCATCGCTACCAACGCTCCATGGTTCATCCGTAATCAGCAGCTCCATCACCAACTAGGACTGTTACCTCTTCACGACTACATTCGCAGGATCGCTCGTCGTTTCTTTTCCACGCTGCAAGAAGTTCCAGGAGTTGTGCATTATAAATCGGCTTGCGCACGCGCCAGCCCTCACGCTTGAAGAGGAGACTACCACAGGACCTGCTTCTAAGTGATACATCTCGAGTGATTCTAGTGCTTGATGTCTGTCTTACATCTTCAATATTGACGTAATTTCTCAGAGTATTATTGGAGTTCTAACTTAATGTAGTTAGGGGGCGGCCTGTTAGCCTACCTCTGAGTGTTATTGTTCTTTAATGTATTGTTCTGTTACCTTCTTTTCACTCTGATCTGTAAAGCACTCTACTGCTGATCGATCAATAAAAATTATAAAAAATGATGAGAGTTTTGTTTCGAATTTATGAGCTATCGATAGCTACGACTGAACAGAGTAGGTCACACACAGTGAAGATAAACTGTAATATACAATCTAGATAAATGGTAAATGTGATAAATTAAATAGAAAGATAAAATTAAAAAAGAAAATTGTTTGGGACTTTATATTTGGAAAATCAGGACATTATGTAATGCAAAATTAATGTATTGGCTACAGACAAAAGTGATGTAGACTATAATATTTAGTTACCATCCTGATAAAGTAAAAATTAACAAATGAAAACGGTAAGATAGCGTCTTTTGCGTCGAGACAAAAAAGCGAGCAGACGCAAGTGCAGAATACTGCATGCTTGCAATTATTCTTTTGCAAACCACAAAATTAGGACATTTCTAATTATTCATCAACGGGAGTAGAAGTTTGGATATAGTGCAAGTTAGATGTCTGAAAACTAATGTATTTTGCGTCGTGACCAGAAAGCGAACAGACGCGTGTAGATATATTGCATATTTGCAGAAAGCAGAAATGCAGAATGCTGCATGTATTTGCAATTATTTGGTTCCAAACCTGAGAATTAGAACAGTTCTAATTATTCATCAACGTGAGTAGAAGCTTGGATACAGAGGAAGTTAGATGTCTGAAAAGCGAATAAATCGCGTGTGTGTAAAGAAAACATAAATCTAATAAAATGATTGTAATGATTAGAATTGTATAAGAATATGTTTGATCATCGCAGAAGATGGACCTTCGTGAATTGCAGCAAGTAATAATAAGAAATACTTTTTCAAATCGTGTACTAGAATAAGAAAATGTCACCGCAACGTGGGGCATCATCGCCAATGGAATCCATGGTTCAAATGCCACAACGAGATGCTGAACTTCGAGAATCACCATCCCACCATAATCACAACGAGTACATCTCCACCACATACGCATTTATAGTAATACTACTTCAATGTTTTTGCAGTTGTAGTTACTCTTATGTTTTTCATTTCATTCCATCTGTTCAGTTTACATCATTACCAACTGTCCCTAAACTTGAAGATGGCCGTAGTTGGTGTTAATTACAGCTGTTTTGTTGGCAACTACCTTGCAGCTACATAAACCGTTGCACTTGAAACGATTTAACTCTTTTATGCTTAAAGTAACTGCTTCTATAACACCAATAAGAAGCATAAGTTGCCGAGAGTTGCTAAAATATTGAGCGGAGAATGGTATAATGGCGGACGTCAAGTTTATGCTACTCCGAGGCTGTCTTTAGGTACCACAGACTGCCGATAAAGTTTACTGTAGGACTAAGACAAGAACTTCAAAAATAAATAATTTTTTTCCTTGTTCCATTTATACCCCGCCTTTAACTGCTATGGTCATATCGGCGGCCGTTCTCCTTTGGAACATACTAGGTGTTAACTCGTTATCTTTAATTTTTAATCATTATATCACGCACACATTCACACTTTCATTCATACTTCCAGACTCTGCGGAAGATAGGGAATTATCTTGGTCGGAGAAAAATCCCCACCCCATCGCCCGGAATCGAACCCGGGACCCCTAGCACGGCAGGCAGGTGCTCTACCGACTGAGCTACGGGGCCAGCCTAAAATGATATTTTATTAATGTACATATTGCTACTTCTTACTCACATCTGAAACACCCTTTAACTTGCAAAATTTCAAGAATTATTTTCTCTTTCAACTCCAGCAATTTTTATTCCTGATTCTGTGATTTATAAGTTTTAAGTTAGAGGAACGCGTATTTCTTTTAACTGATTTCACTTGGAAGCCCAATTTCCTTAACTACGCTGAGTTGCAGCTCCTCAATACAGAACTTGCTAATGACTTCCTCTTCGCTAACCCTATCGTAACTCATGCATTTCACATCCCGTGTTGATTTTAAAATATTATTTATTACCTTATTTATCTAGCTTCCTAGTATTTCTTTATAAAACTGTTAATAATCTTGGCATCATGATATATATTATGAAAAAGAAAAATACGATACATTCACTCTAATTCTCTGCCAACGACAAATTCACATATACCTAAAGGTTCTTTCAATAGGATTATCCTATCTTTGAACTTAAATAAAATACGTTCTATAAATGATAAGAGGTTAATTTATTTTTATTTTGGAACATGACATTGCATGTGTAAGAGAGCATTAGTTCAGTGACCGCCGAGACTTCGTTGCGTTGTGCGTGTATGTTTGACCCAATTTTCAATGACAAGAACGTAAATTAGGTCCAACTTTACGAATAACATGCGAGATGTTATTAATAGGACCATTTACTGTTTCTGGCTTGATGACATAAACTCGAGATTTCGTTTAAACCCACATGAAGTAATCCAACTGTGTTAAATCACATATTCTCGGGGGCCAGTTAACATAACCATCACGGGAAATGATGAAGCCTCTGATCTTCTCCTTCAAAAAGTCATTTTGAGAGCAGTATGGCATGTGGCACCATCTTGCTGGAACCAGATGTTTCTGAGATCCACACTATCCAATTGATGCCAAAATGGTCCCTAATAAGAGCCCGGTATCTTGATGCATTGACAGATCCCCATCTTCGTCTTGAGAAAATATGGACCAATAATTCCAGCATACAAAATCCACAGCACACAGTAACCTTTTGGGGATGAAGTGGTCGTTCTTGAATCTATATTGCATTGTGATTGCTCCAATAAGCTGAAATTATGTTTGTTAACAGAACCATCCTTGCAAAAGTGGGCTTCATCGCTGATGAATATCTCGACAAAAATCCGGGTGAGCTTCCAGTTGCTTCATAGCCCAGTCAGTGAATACACGGCGCAACCTATGGTCGATAGGCTTCAGTTCTTGAGTTAATGCCATTTTGTTAGCGTGCAACTTCAAGTCCAGATGGAGATTCCGCCAAGTTGAGGACGGCGAAAGCCCCAATCGCTCGACGAGCACTTGATTTGTTTCTGATCTCGCGCACACTCTCACGAACGGCACCTATATTTTCGTTGGAGCACTTACGTCAATTACTTACAGGCGTTCCTTGATCGCTTATAGAACCGCTTCTTTCAGATTTATCGATCAAACGCCGAATCGTGCTCTTGTAGAGACGTTTATGCACACCGTAAACTTAACGAACGGATGACCCACTTTGATAATAAATTTTCACAATTTCTACGCGTTGCTGAATGCTGCAGCGTTCCATGATTATTTGTCAATAATAACTGTAAACACATGAAACAAATGACTGCTGTAACTCAACAACAACGGCAGCTGTCACATGTTAAAGATAGAACACTTTTGCTGAATGACCATTTAGTATTACTACAGAGTAATTGATTAGTGGTGTTTTAAGGCCCATCGACGAGGTCATTTGGGTCCGAGTATTAATATATTCGTATAAAAATTGATTCCTGGAATAAGCATTTGATTTGCGAATATTTCAAATTAACTAAGACTTCGAAGACAGTATTGAAATGTTATTCGTGCTAACACATATATTGCCATTGTGCTACTATATGCTACACAAAATAAATGAAACAAACAAAAGAAAATAAAGTAAAACTCGCAAACTTTCAAGCCGATGCCGCTCAATAGGGACTTTTATAATTGTATATTTTAATGAATTCTACTGTTTAAGAGCTTCCTTGTAACTCAGAATTATTCAAAATGCAATTAAATAGTGAAACTTCAAAAAGCATTTACAGAAAATAGAATACATGCACTTTATTGATCATCAAAATATCCTTAACCTATGAAATTTTAATCAAATCTTGCCACCTTTTAAACAAAATGCATTTAAAAGATTTAACCACGGAAGTTCCGGTTACCGTAAAAGTGCTCTAGCCAAAATGGAGATAACATTGTCGTATACCGATACGCCATTAAATTCCCAGAGAACTGACAAACGTACCTTTGCAATCTGTCCTATACAGGACTAGTGTAATTAATAAAGAATACGCCCTGTGCTGTTTTATATGTATACACATTGTGTGCAATGCGCGTACATTCGCACAAAGTTACGGAATTTGTATCAAACTTAAATGGAGAGGAAAATAAAATACTGCAAAATGTGTAATTACATTGTTCGCTAAATGTGTTCCGATATATATTCTCCTAAAACTAATACACGGTTACGCTTACAGCCCGCATAAAAGACTAATAGGGTATACTGCAGCCATTAAGAAAAAGCAGTTAAACGTAGGAAAGTGTACAAAGGTTAACAAGCATAAAATAAAATAAAAATAATCATCCAATTTCTTTCTGGGTTATTAGCTTTTGCATAATTTATCCGGACAATTCCGTATAATTAACTAGGTACACAAACTTTGGATCACACAAAACAATGTTTCTGTAAACCTGGGTTGCAATATTAATACATTTACAAAATTTCTTTACAAGGAAATTATTCGTAAGTCTTTATTAGTTACTACTTATTTGATTTATGCACTGTACCTTAATGTATTGCAGTTACTTACTGCACGTCGATTGTAAAAGATAGATGTAAAAATCTGTAATATTTACAGAACTTTTGAACACAAATAGTTAATACTAAAAGTGTTTTAACTTAAGTCCTTTAAATTAGTTTATATGATTAGTTTGAAAAAGGTGAACTGTTTTAAATTAAGTTTTAAACGAGCGGGAAGACCCTGCCGGTTTCATCTCTGGGCCAGCATTCGGAAAGACCTGGTTCGATTCCCGTGACCGGCCTACCTAAACCGATAGGTTTTTTTCGAGGGCTTTCCCGGGTCGCCAGGTGAATGTCGGGTTGGTTAATTACATCCCCTGATTTTGCTTTCCCTCCATTTTATCTCCATTATCACTGCACATCATCTACCATCTGGTGGTCTGTTTCAGGGTAGAAGTGACGGCGGGAGTCTCGGCGCTGCATGGCAGGATGATATGCTCCTGGTAAACACTTCCTTCTCTCTACACTTTCGTGATTCCTTGGGACGGCCACCCGCTCTCTCTCTCTCCTATCGCCCCATCCTTCCTTCCAGGGATGCCCCACTTGGCGCATAGGTACAGTAGATCAAGACTAGTCGCTGTGCCTAGTAGTACCCCGTAAAGGAGGGGGTTCTGTGCTATGGTGCGAGCGCTGTGGACTCCTAGCACTCATGGTACCTCTGACGTTACTAAGAGGAACCTCGGGCCGAACATTTCAGCCCCTCCCGAATGGTAGTTGTTCGGATTGGAGGGGGGGGGGGGATTGCCTGAGAAGTCCCGGGTACTAGCCTGCAGAGCTAGTAGAAGTTGTGCTAGATCACAAGTCGGCCCCGCCGAGGTTATTCGGTAGTCTTCTCTGCGGGGTTGACGCTCGTAAGTGGCGTATCCACTTCCGCACATCTTGGCGTTTTCGATGGGGGGGCCTTTTAGACTCCAGGTATTGCCCTATGGAAAGAGATCCGCAATTTTTCATCGCTACCGGGTAGATAGATGCCGGAGTCTTCGGACTTTGGGGTATACCTGGGCGCTAACATGTGCCTAGTAGTGATCGTCACTTGGTTGTGTCTGAAGTTCCTTCTCAAATTTATATTGCAAAGTCTACTAGTAGTACGGAAGCTCGTCTTGTTCATTAGAGGAGTGCAGTATTCGTAGTAAGGTTAGTTTCTCATTGTGTATCACTATTCATTAGTAGGCATTGCCATGTGAGTCATATTTAATGTCTATTGGAAAACAGAGTGCTATATAATCTTATATCTCAATATTCATTCAATGTTTTTGCCATCATGAATAAATTTTACAAGGTCTGTATCCCAGAGAACAATGACAAGAAGCTAGAAATCGATCTCCTATTTCTTTCTCATAATACATTAGAAATTCATAGTTTAATGATTGCTGATTTGCTGGTTAACCCCGGTCTTCAACTGGCTAGATACTTAAATTAAAATTATTTCTGTTCGAAATCATCTTTTGTGTTGTATGATATCGTACGTGGGTTGATTAATTGTATGTGTTGACCTCGTATAGTACCTGGCTTCTGCACGACGGGTCCCGGGTTCGATTCCCAATGGAGGGACGGAAATTTTTCCCTATCCAAATTATTCTCTATCTTCCCTAGAATCTGAAAGTATGACTGGTAATGTGTATCAAATCTAATGTTAAGGATCCAAACACTGAATAGTGCGTTTGCATCACAATGCAAGAGTCCCGAGTTCAAATGCTTGCTCAATTGTGTTTCCTTGGGTTTACCCTTAAGCTCAAGATGAGTGGCAAGTAACTCTGAGCAGGATTTCAACATTTAATTCTTCATGCGATGCCCGATATGGCATATGAGCTACACCTTTAATAATATGGCAATAGTTTCAAAATCTATGACTATTGAATTTAAAAGCGGAATATACTTTGAACAATTAAATGAAAAAGATCACTTGCAACACCTGGATATTATAATCCACATGGGGCGTTGTTACTTTACCGATGGGCTTTTGTTTATCTGCATTCTCTAACTTTAAGTCCTATCAAACGATGAATTAAATAATGCTCAAATAAACCCAGGGTCCATAAAGCTTAGAGTTACCAGGCATTCATTCATCTTTCGTTTAAGTGAAACCCCTGCAAAAAGCCTCATTCGGGTTACTCACCCTGACCGAGATTTGAACTCAGGACCACTTGAACGTGAAGCAGACACGCTACCATCTTCGCTACGAGGCCGGCACTTTCCCGGTGGATTGCGTTTTTTCATAAGGCTCTCAGAATATCAAACAAAAGCTACTCGTTAGGGATCTTTCCTCTTACGTCTGAATGCGTTTCCAATGGTCGTATAAACCTGCCTTAAACTAGAGTGATCCTATTCTAAACATATGGAAGGCGAAAATTAGAGACTTGGATACCTTAAGAAGCGCTCTCACGCTACTCATTGGTGGAGGAAAATTCACAGGTTTCCACTGTTAAAGTATACTTATCTGCTAACCCCCCCCCCCCCCAACGACACTTTTCTGGGCTGTAACCGAAGAATCATATCTAAAACAGAATTTTATCCATCTCCATCATCCGTACAAATATGTATGCTAACATCCTTAAAACTTACGTTTATTGACATCGGGTATATCTGTAACTAAAAATCAGCAACATTTAAAAACCACTTAAATCTAGATAGTGTCACTGCATCGTAACACTTGCAGTTCTGCTACAGAATTCGTGTACAATAGTACTATCCTACAATCCCTCCTCCTCACCACGGTCGGAGTTGCTGACGTGGCTGTATCAGCTGTTACAGTCCCACGGTGAGTGACTCTGTGAACTGCTGGTGCGGTATACCTCCACTACAGACCCCGCAACCCGCATGGTGACAAAAAGCCATGGAGGGGCTTGCCCTTCTGACCTCCTTTACCGACCCGGCCCAGAATGGCAGCACGAACTAGGTCAAGTACCTCGTTCAGGTTCGCGTTCTGGAACGCGGCTGGAGTGGCGGTTCAACGGGACGAGCTCCTACATTTTGCAAGATCCAATGTTTTGGACCTCATCTTGGTGTCGGAAACCCATCTCCGCCCCCAGATCCCCTTCCATCTCTCGGAGTATCACTGTCTCCGAATGGATCGCGCTGGTCGCCGAGGAGGTGGCACAGCGATCCCGGTGAGGAGAAGTGTGGTCCATCGAGCTGTCCAGCTTCCACAACTCCAGACACTAGAAGCCACGGCAGCCTGCGTGAACCTTGGCGGTTCTGAAGTCCTGGAAGTATCAGCCTACCATCCTCCCCGCTCACAGTTCATAGCCAATGACTACCAATCCATTCTTTCCCTACATCCCAATGGCATTATGGCCGGGGACTTCAATGCCAAACATCAGCGTTGGCATCATGGTCCCCGAGCGGATAGGAGAGCCAGTGACATTATCCACATGGTAGATGCGGACCCTCACCTTCGAGTTGAGGGCCCATGGCAACCCACTCATTACCCACGTGGTCGGGGTCGCCCATCTCATATCGACTTCGCTATCATCAAACGCTTTCCATTTCATTTCTCACTCACTTCGCTTAACGCATTACATTCAGATCACAACCCAGTACTTGCTGAGGTTAATACACGGATTGCCAATCATGACGTCTCGGTTCAAAACCGGGATGTGGACTGGGATTGCGTCAAAGTCTGCCTGAATGACTCCATTCCTCCCAACCCCAACATAACCGATATTCCCTCCCTTGAGGCTGCGGTCTCGTCCTTCACCTCAGTCGTGAAGCGAACGGTCCACAACCTTACAGTTATCACCCCAGCCCCACTTCATCTGGATGTTCTTCCCCTAGACATCCTACTTCTCATTCGCCGTTCATGGGCAGCAAGGCGGCTCTACCAGAGACACCGCACGCCTCATAATCGAGGGCTTCATCGGCGACTGTGCCGAGAGGTTCGTGCCCGCCTCCGTGAGCACAGAGTGCGCGCGTGGGAGGACACGATGTCTCGTATGAACCTCGAGGATGGAGACGTGTGGAGGGTCATTAAAAGACTTCGGAACCGCCAAGGGACACCAAACTCCCCACTCCAGGGTACCCAAGGCCTGTCCTACGAACCACAGGCCAAGGCTACGGTGTTCGCCGACTACCTTGAGAGGACCATGAGGCCTAGAGAAGACCCCCAGGACCCTGCCTTCTCTGACCGCGTTAGGCAGGAGGTCCGTCGATACTTTCGGCGACCCCCGGCTGAGGCGGACAGACTCCCAGTTATAAGGCCCAGTGAGCTTCAGGGCGTACTCCGGCGCCTCAAACCAAAAAGGCAGCGGGACCTGATGGCATAACGCCACTCATGCTCCGCCACCTTCCCTTCAGGGCCGTGTTATTTCTAACCAAGGTCTTCGATATGTGTCTCTCTCTGAGTCACTTTCCACGTAGTTGGAAAGAGGCTCGGGTGATATGCATCTTGAAGCCAGGGAAAGACCCGGTTAATCCTGCCAACTACCGCTCCATTAGCCTCCTTTCTGTTCTCTCGAACGTTTTCGAGAGACTTTTCTTAGCCCGTATGTCCCCCCTTCTGGGTGACATACAAGCTATCCCTCCTCACCAGTTTGGCTTTCGTCCTGGGCATTCTACGTCACAGCAGTTGCTGCGCGTGGTGGAGGCTGCAGCCCTGGGTTTCCAGGACAAGGCATTCACCTCGGCGGTTTCTCTGGACGTGGAAAAGGCTTTCTCTACGACCTGGCACGCGGGTCTTCTGTACAAATTCATCCAACTGGAGCTACCCACTCAAGTCGTACACCTTCTTCACTCTTTCCTAAAGCATAGATTCTTCACTGTCTCAGTGGCGGGAAAAACATCTACACGAAGGTCTATCCGCGGCGGAGTCCCCGAAGGTTCTGTGTTATCCCCGACGCTGTACAGCGTCTATGTGGCTGACCTTCCCACTGAACAGCACGTCAACATAGCACAGTATGCTGACGACGTGCTGCTATTCTCAACAAATAGACACCCACGCAGAACCTTCAACCCCATCCAAAGATACCTAATCCTCCTCCAGGAATGGTGCACGCTTTGGCGATTGTCCATTAATACGGAGAAAAGCCAAGCTATATTGTTCACCAAGCGCCGCTTTCCCGCCAATTTCCCCCAATTTACCTACTTCGGGCAAGGGATCAGGTGGGAGAATTCAATCAAGTACTTGGGAGTCAAGCTGGACAAGGGCCTAACTTTTCGGGAGCACATCCAGGAGCAAGCTCATCGGTCGTGTGGTGCCGTGGCATCACTATACCCTGTGCTTCGGTCTGCGATGTCTGTTCCCCTAAAGTTGCGCCTCTTTTATGGCTCTGGTCCTCCCTATCATGCTCCATGCGTGCGAAGTCTGGGGTATGGCCGCAGGCTCACATCTAGTTCTGCTCCAACGTGCACAGAATAAATGTCTTCGGATTATTTATTCTGTTTGTACAAGGTTCCCCGTGAGATTACTTCACGAGGCTTCATCCCTCCGATATGTGGAGGATGAAATTAGGCGCCGGGCGACAAAATTCTTCGAGGGTTTGCCCCAACATCAGAGCGCCCTCGTCAGATCCCTTGGGGATTATGTTCCTCGTGAGCGTCGCTTAAAGCGATACCGGTTACCCCGCATGTCTTGCGGTCACTACCGGTAACCACATGATCTCCATTCCAGCCTAAATTAAATTTCAGCTACTCCAAAATTGTTATTATGGAATATTCAAAATTATACATACCTTCTTCCTAGTTTATTAACTAACCCACCAGCGGTGCTCGCTGTCCGTAGCACCCGGTTCATCATTCTCTGAGGAGCAAAAAGCTACCTCCCTACACTAACCCCACTTAAAATACACCCGTCATTCTGCAACATCCACATCCCGCCACTACGTGGTTATGCTCTTCCCAGAGCAGGTACACGATTTGACCACCTTTCGGGCTGTTCCAAACAGCCCGCCAGATTTGTGCTGCTGCTGCTATCCTACAAAATATTTTTTTCGCCGGTTTGCGATCTTAAAGGTGGTATTAACAAAATTGGTGTGCTAAATTGAATGGTGCTGTCCATTTTGTTCTATTGGGTAAGGTTTCTCAAAATTCACAAAATAAGTTTTGAAAACTACTGGTTTTATGTAAAATCATGTACATTACGTATAAAATAAATACAGAATTCAATATTTGCGATCTGAGAGGTCATTAACTAACTTGGATATGCTGCTAAAGTGAACGATGCTTTCCATTTTTCTATCACATAAGGTTTTCTCACAAATCACAAAATAAATTTTGAAAATACTGATATTACATATATGCCCGATTTCACCAACAAATGTTAAGACTTAACACGAGTTTAGCAATGCTTAAAACAAAAATTGCATTTCACCAACAAATGTTAGCGTAATGTTAAACTAACAAGCCGAATTTCTAATGTTAAGTCCTTAACAGTTGTAAATAGTACAGATGGCGAGCATGAACTCAGCTGTTGATGTCAATTTGCTATGTTTAAGACCGTCTAAATGGCACTCATAGTAGAGTACGGCCTATGAGGAGAAATGATTTTGAGGAACTATCTGAAGAAAATTGTTTTACGGAGGTATAGACTGTCGAAACAAGTTGCTATGAAGGTTACTGCGGAAATACAAGAGAGGTTACAACATGCATCGGAAGGAATATGGTGATGTCGCCTTAGCTTCAAGTATTAGTAAACTTGCGATTTTATAATTCACTGAATTATGTGGATAATACACTGTCCACCTGCCGTCTTGAAACGTTCAAGTTACTTGTCCTTCTTCGCACCTCGTTTTAAATTTACGTAATACTGACAAGTTGTTTGGTGCTTGTAGTGGTGGCACATGCATTTGAATTAAATTCGTTTCCAATATTTTCCCCGCGACATCTTTCTCTTTTACATTCACTGCATCCGTCCTCTTATTTTCCACGATATCCTTACACTTTGTTACCATTTCAATTAACAATTATTTCTCCATCGATGAGAAATTTGTCTCACGGCTTTATTTATGATTTTGTTCATCCGCCATTTGTGCAGACTAAAATGAAAACAAATGCGCATCGGAGTACGTTCAGAAAATCATCCATAGCCTTCTATAGCTGTGATACTTACAAGTTTCTGGGCGTTAACAAAGGTTTGTTAACTTTTTAAGAAAACAGGTTGGTGAAATGCAAGAAATTTAACATTAGTTTTAGCGCTGTGACAATTGTTACGATATATTTGTTAACGTCGATTTTAACATCTGTTGGTGAAATCGGGCAATAGTGTCGAATATTACACGAAAACTTATCATTTTTGAAATCAGCGCGTTTTCTTCCATATAAGCAGCCTAAATTCATCAAAATCGGAAAAGTGTTGCAGGCCTGTGTCATAATTCATTCTAGTGAAACCTAGGTTAACTTACCTTAGTTACCTAAATACTGAATGGTAAACTACACGTTCATGTTAACTGACGTAAACTTCTGTTATCTCTGGCGGATACCTATAAATTGCGTCAGACATTTTAGTGGCCGTAACTATTTTCAGCTTTCATTTGCTATTCCTAGGATCAATATTACAACAGTCCTCTCCCTTCTTTTACGGCCGCCGTAGGAAGAAATGTGTGCGAATGATATGATACCAGGTGTATTTTAGTACTAATAAAAGTCAGGATTAGGTCTGAGCTGCTCTCGAGCTGGTAGCAGCTGAGGAAGACAGATGATGCAGAATACCCGCAAGGGACTTTCAAAAGTATGCCACAGCCCTTCAGGATGAAAGTGTGTTACTCGAATATCGGTTCTCCGAGGAAATATCGATTATATATCGGACAGCGGATTACCCGCATGTGGGTCTGTGAAATAGCGCAGGTTGGATGACACGTTCCAGTCGGATTTTAGAGGTTTAATTGATACAAACATTGATCTCTCATGATAGATAGTGAAAGTGATTTGCTCAAAATAAACACTATCTTACGGTCTTCCCTCACTTCCATCTGTAGCATTTACCATATGGTCCATTTTTGTTCTCTTTGACAGAAGCTCTTATTGCCTATGACACTGCACACACGGTGAATCCAACATGCACAGAAATTCTTAAATGGCTTCAACCCTCAAACCATCATCGACAAAAAGGAAGTTCACAACAGAGGCCATAATGCATGTAAAACATGTCACACGCAACAGATTATACGGGGGTTGGGTGCGTTTGTTAACCACGACGTAAGCTTAAAGCTGGGAAACATTCAATCTAATTTCCTTTCGTCCTGGTTTTAATGCCTGGAAATTCCTCTGCCAGCTTATGAGATAGTACTAATTATAATTTTGAAAGCAAATTTGAGAGAGAAGCCATCCAGGCCTAACTTTAGAGTACCTACCCGTCATTTCCAGTTATAAAGACCGAGGAAAAGCTATCAGAATCCTCAAGTTAGTGTGGATGAACCTGGTATGATTTGGGGTCTACCGGACCATGCCTTCATTGCTTCAACTACACATAGCAGACACTGTCTGTCCTGAAGTGCGTCACATTGATGATATTCTGTTTGCATATTACATAGAAGATTACTGTACAGGATGTAGCAAAAAGGTATGTCCAAAATTTGAGAAAACACTTCTTGCTCTTAGAAGATAAAAAGTGTTATATGAACAAAGGAACATAAATTTTTTATGTTATTTTTAGAGCACTTTTTCTACGCCCAAACCCATACAGCACTCACTGACAGAAGGGCAGGAAGATAGGAAATCACAGTACATGTTCAAAATATGCCTCCAACAGCTCAAATGCATCCGTCAACCCGCCGTCGCACTGACTCCCTTATGTGCCGAGTTAGGCCTAGAAAATTTCGTAATCTGGCAACCTTCTACAATGGGATCACGAAGCGTCCCTGCATCTGGATCTGGAGTGGCAGTTAAACATAAATTTAAAATATCCCCGAAAATAAAAAATCTGGTGTGTTTAAGTCGGGTAAACATGGAGGCCACGGAATTAGCCCACCTCGTCCCATCCATCTACCAGGAAACCTGCTAATCAGAAGCAGATGGACAGAATGCCAGAAAAGAGGAGGAGCTCCATCCTGCATGAACTGAGTATCGGTGCCTAACAAGCAGACTATGTACAGATGCATTATTTTATCTTGACAGGAATCCTGCGTGGTAGGGATGAGTAGCAACTGTAGTGGGGATAGTGCACCTATCGCCACAATGCGTCACACGCGTAAGATTACGAGAGGGGAGGGCGCTGCATAAGGTGTCTAAAAACAAATGTAATTCTCGAAGCCAGTTTTTGCAGCTCTTATAAACTAAGTTGTAATTCTTAGTACGGTAGTACTCTCCACGCTTTTGTTGGATCTTAAATAGTACATAGGCATTTGGAACAAAACCTTGTTCTCCTCCAGCAGGCATGATAAACAACTGTCGGCCTTTCAATATCGCTGCAGAGTCCCTGTAACGAATTTCACTCCAGGCATATGGTCTAGTATGTGCTGTATATATATATAAGTTTCATCCATTTAAACTTCACTTTGATATCTCGGGATATTTCGTAAATACTTAAGCCTTTCTGCACGTATGGTGCGATGTTCGATTAAAATTTGTGTCACTCTTAGTGTTTTTTTTTTTCAAATAATCCTAGAGTAGTATAGATTTGAGAGAATCAGCACAGTGTAGATATGATGCTGAACTCTCCTCTGTGTTAATATATGAGTGATGTAGAATGCTCATTGATTTAGAACTCTCCTATGTGAAAATCGAGGTGTAAAAGAAGGGGAGTGTTGGCGTAGTGCCGTTCTCCCCTGTGCAGTGAGATGTGTTTGAGGGTGGGGTGATGATGATGATGATTGTGTGTGTGTGTGTGTGTGTGTGTGTGTGTGTGTGATGTGTGATGGATGGATAGGTAACGGGGTTCCGGGGAATACGTGTTCTTCCTCCTTACTGATCTTATCATCAAAAGTCGGAATCCCGGTCACGTCCAACACATCCATCATAGAACCTTGAAGCCTAAGTTAGCGAGAAATTTTCGATTAGACGATGTGATTAGCTTGCGGGTCGATGATCGAGTAGAGTTCAATCTCGAGAGATGTTTTTAATATAGCATCGTCTCTTAAAACTTATACCCATTACGACGTATGTGCAATCGTACAGTGATGGTTTCGTTCCTGAAATCTAACTTATCCCCGTTCTGGTCTACCACTCTAATGTCGAGATGATCAATGAGATTCGTATTGATGATTGGTAAATATATAGGACTTGATGGTTCCTGCGAGATATGATAACCTGGAGGTAACGATGGGAAAAATTCATACAGAGAATGACCACTTTTACCATTGATGAAAGATCCCGTTGCAAGACTACACTCGATACGTATGATGCTGACCTTGAATATGTTAACCAAATCATTAGACTCGGTCAGCACGTTTGCCGGTACCCTCTGTTTAGAGGTGAAACCGAGAAGAGGAGCAATAGATCTCTCACGACTAAAGTCGATAATATAGGGAGATTGAATTTCTGATTTCATGGTGTTATTATTAGCACGTAGAATAAAGTCGTCACCGATGTCGAGAGCATCCTTGATCAATCTGGCGATATCATCCAATTCATAAGTACCCGGTGGAATTACTATACGTTCGACTTTTCCATCGCGAACGTAATGGAATAGATTATTACTTTCGTCCACATTCGGAATCGAGTAAAAAGTCTCAAAATTCAATAGAGCTATCTCGTAATGTCCGTTAGGATCCAGATGTAATGGTGGATTTAGAAATGTAGAGAAGCTGGTATCACTACCACTCACGGTGATCGTGTAACTCATCGAGGAGAAACTGAAGGCACAAGTGACCGCAAATCACAGAATCGAATTCTTGAAATCTCGTCGTATTATATAGGAGCTTGACACCCGAAAGGTATGTTTCTAGCTCTTCCGGAGGTCTCAGATCGCCGAAACTGTCAAAGTAGTAGGCAACATCACCATCCTTACGTACAGCAACCCAATGTGTACCATGGTTATTTGATGTATCCAGATTCACTACTATTCTCTCATAGTATCGAGGACGTGGAGGTAGTTTATCGATCATGTAGACACCTCTAAAATGTGGAATGTGTAGACGTCGTGCATACGAATCGATCTCGTTAGCACTCAGGGCTTTTTCCGGGATAAATATAGGCCTCGCCCCGAGTTTTTTGATTGAAGATACAATCCTCTACCCTTACGACGTCTCTTACGGCGAAGACCTTTGCCCTGAGCCAAAGATTCCATGCGCTCGTTGTGACGTGTTAATTCCGCAAGTTGTTTTGCATCCGAACGTTTCTTATTGACAGCCGTAGCAATCTGAGCAGCACCTCCAGCTAGACCACCTGCTGCACCTAGAGCTGCTAAAAGTGGTAGCAAAGGTAAGAAACCACCTCTCTTGTTGCGACGTTTACGCATGCCAGCGCCCGCTGCCAATTTACCCTTCATAAGTGTAGTCACAAGTCGAGCTGCAAGTCGCTCGCCCAAAGAAGCGTCGGTAGACTGTACACGTCTCCAAGCTTTCTCTACCAACACCTTATCGGCTAGACGACGAGATTCTGTATCAGTACTCTCTGCGTAAGCCCGATCCTGATCGAGACACGCTGAATCTAACCCG
Source organism: Mantis religiosa (assembly GCA_030765055.1). Classification (NCBI taxonomy): domain Eukaryota; kingdom Metazoa; phylum Arthropoda; class Insecta; order Mantodea; family Mantidae; genus Mantis; species Mantis religiosa. Next base: position 142,716,378 of record CM060955.1, on the reverse strand, counting down.
TTCACCGGTAAGTCACCTCTCTGCAAGCGTTTATGTAGTTTCGTTCCGGGACCGCAGAAACGATAACCCGGTAAATGTGCCTCAAATGGTAATGAATTAATCAAGGAATTAAGAATTCCCGAACCTTTGCGTGCACGTGTAGAGCGCATGTCCCACTATGAAATTAAAAGGCAAAACGTGCGCTTTATAAGTATACGATTCCTATGACGATTGGCTAAATCCAGTAAAGACATAGATTGCCCTTATCACGAACGAAATAAAAGACAAAACTTATGCTTTATAAGTATTAGTCGCGATATGGAGATAGTAAAGCAAAAGTGTACGCTACCCCTACAGGTGTTAGATTTCGAGGATGACATTCGCAAAGGACGACACGGTACGTTGTTTCCGAGTAACGTTAGAGCGCTCATACTGGGCAGTTCAAATGCTGGAAAAACGAACGTTTTACTCAACCTGCTTATTCACGAGAATGGTCTGAGATTCGAAAACCTCTACATATACTCGAAATCGTTGCAACAACCTAAATATCGATATTTACTCAGGTTACTGAAAACTATACCCGATATAGGTGTATTTACGTTCGATGATGGTGATAAAGTGATTCAAACGTCGGATGCTAGAGAAAATTCGATATTCGTATTTGATGATGTGATAAATGAAAAACAGGGTAAGATAGCTTCATATTACAGTATGGATAGACATCGTAATGTCGATGCTATATATTTAGCACAATCATATGCTAAAGTACCTAAACATTTAATTAGAGATAATGCAAATATGATTATATTCTTTAGACAGGATAATCTCAATTTAAAACATATATACGAAGACTATGTAAATACCGATATGTCCTATGATGAATTTAAGGATATGTGTAAACATATATGGGAGAGTGATGAACGATCCTTTGTTGTTATAGTACCAGAATATCCACTGAACGAGGGACGCTACCGTCACGGTTTTGATCGCTTTATCAGAATGAATAAATAGAATAATCCATCACTTAAGCAATGAGTATCGACAGGTTCGGATCCCGAAGAATCATACCCTCTAGGGGTGTGTTCAATCGATATATCATAACTAGAGATGGATCGGGAAACTATCGATTCAAGGGAAAGCGATTGTGCAATATTCACGACCCTGAAGAAGGTGACGATGCATCGACTAAACGTTATGTGGATACGCATACGGCTGACGTCGAGAATCGAATGCAGATCTTCAGCGAGCAGACCTCGTATCAGCGTATGGGCGAGTTTGAAGCTATGCTTAGGGCTCACATACAAAAATCGCTCGACATCCAATACAACAATTTAATGGAGTACTTAAGTAAATATGCATTTAAACGTGATTCCGAGAATAATGTCATTATAGATGGTATAAGAATGAAAACGCTGTTGGACCCCCTTCACGAACACGACGTTCCTAATAAAAAATATGTAGATGATAGGATTCCAATTCACGACTCTAATGAAACTCTATCATTTCGAATGAAGAGATTGAAGGATTAAGCCGACCCGATAGATGATAGTGATGCAGTCACCATGAGTTATGTTAATCATTTCTTTATACAGAAACACAATGAATTGCAAACGGGTTTAACTGTGACTATAACAAACATTGCCGATACTATTACACGGAAACAGATTGAATTACAAAGTCAGTTAACTAGAACAATCACCTCCGCTAGCGAGACTATTACTACAGCTGTAGAAAAAGAAGTGAAAGAACTAACCGCACGACAAACGGAACTTGATAATAAACTAATCACTATAAATAATGATATTCATACTATGAAAACAGAATGAGAAATGTTGTAAACACTATGTTACAACAATTGAAAGCACAACTCATAATTTCATTGCAAACACGTCCGTTTCGAGGTCCCTCTTTAAGGTATACGTCAACATCGGGACTCGAATACTATAAAGTTCCTGGAAATGGAAGTGTACTCTCGTGTTCTATTGTATCATCGGTACATCCGCATGCTGTAAATGATACATTGTTTGCAATAAACGGAAGATTAGTTGAAAGATATCCTGTAAGAGTTGAAACTGGCGATATTCTATCGTTTACAGCGCCAGTCGGACGTGCTAAAGATGGTCATATATTAAGTATAGAACTGATAGTTTCATATAAATTAGCAGTAGCTGATTAATTATACATTCATTTCGATATGGATGCTGAAGCTATAAGACTTAAGGAATCCATTGCCCGTCACAGTAGGGCAATTAGAGAAAAGTTACGTTCTCTCAAAGGAATGAAATTCGAAACGCAACGAGTCATGTCTGAAGTTCTTCAACCTGTAACCGAACCATTGAAAGTAATAGCGAAAGCACACCAAGACAACAACGACGACGAAACTACAGATGATGCTAGCGGATCTGATCTCGTGTCAAAGTATCTACACAAGATTCGAACTGCTAGTTCGAGTGACATGGACAATACTTACGGCATACGTTACGAGGATAATGAGTATAAATTGGGTAACAAGACAGTTGTGTTTAAATCTGATGGTGTTCAGATAGGGACAGAAACGTATGAACCCACAGCAGGCTTATATGAATTATTATTTAAACGTTTACCTCGCAAGACATCGTACACAGATGATGATTTAGACGTGTATTCACAAATCTTACAGAATACTCAAGTTTACAGACACGGCTATTCAAGAGATGGACGTTTAAGAGCAAATCGAGGGTTCAAGTATCGTCATATCATTCGTGACCTTGTTAGTAATCGAACTGGATTTGGTTTACGTTGGAAAGAACATGTACCGCAGAGAAAATTAGATTACGTCTACTGGAACGATCCGAATGAAATAATAAACAGATTAAGATTATTAGTTGCGTCGAGGGATGCAGGTAATTTGAATCACTCACCCGAGGTAGAAGAAATTGTTACAGAACTTAAAACATCAAAAATTATAGCATGATAAAACGTCGCATTGCAACCGAGTTACATGCACCAGCTAGAAGACGATTTTTACGTCGTAAGATCATAAGCAAAGGAATGAACGATTTAGTACAAATAGATCTTATGGACATGTCTAATTATGCAAGAGACAATAGGAATTATAAGTATATTCTTCTTGCATGCAATTTTTATTCCAAGATGGCTTATGCAAGACCATTACGTGATAAAAGTGGTATTAACGTTTCGACTGCTATGGAGGAGATATTGAATGAAATGGAATCGTTTCCGAAGAATGTTCAATCTGATAATGGAAGGGAGTTTTACAATAAACATTTCCGCGAACTAATGAATCGTAATAATATTAATCATTACAGTACATTCACTCACGTTAAGGCTGCTGCAGTGGAACGTTTAATAAGAACGATCAAACTGAATTTGCATAAGGAATTTATTGTTCAAGGCTCATATCAATGGATAAACATACTACCTAGAATTATTCATACATACAATAATACTTACCATCGAACGATTCGTATGAAGCCCGTAGAAGTTCGTGATAATTCTCTCCTCCTCAGTGTATACAAATATGATAGAAGTCTGCGTGAGAAGCGAAGATCTAGACTTCATCGTGTTGGTGACTACGTGAGGATTTCTAAGCATAAAGGTGTTATGGAGAAAGGTTATCTACCAAATTGGAGTGTTGAAGTCTTTAGGATACGTACAGTGCAAAGGACACATCCATTGACCTATCTCATCGAGGATCTGGAGGGTAAACTGTTTGAAGGAGCATTCTACGGTTATGAATGACAGAAAACTCAATATCCAGACACGTATTTAGTTGAAAGGATTATCAGACGACGTGGTGATAGGATTCTGGTGAAATGGTTAGGATTTCCTACCCGTGAATGGATTAATGAGGTGGACATTGTATAAATAAAAAAACACACAACTCAATAAAGAAATATAATTTTAATGATATATTGTGTTTTATTTTTTTTTTTTGTTCACATTGATTCCTGATATCTTCTGTAACATAACGTTCGTGCTAGTTCACATTGATTATATATAAATTCACATCTCCTTAACTTAAACATGATAATAACATTTTTATACTTTTTTAAAAAAATCATACATGATTATAGTTGAATTAACATTTAATTGTAGAGATTTTAACATAACGTACATGCTAAGTCACATTGAGTATATATAAATTCACCTACCCTTAACGTAAACATGATAATTACAATTTGAAGTAATTAGTAATATACGTTAAACAAACATCATACATGATTATAGCTGAAATAAGAGCCTTTAACATAATGTACATGCTAGTTCACATTGATTATATATAAATCCCCCCTCACCCCTTAACGGAGACATGATAATAACATTTTGATATAATTAGTAAATATATTTTAATAAAAACTCATACATGATTATAGTTGAATTAACATTTCATTGTAGAGATCAATAAGGTTACATTGATTTCTGCTATCTAACATTTCAAAACGACATGAATAGGAAAAAATATTCAACGTAAACATAAAAAAGCAACACGTTATCTTTCAAATGAAGTAAATATGTTATTATCATGTAATTAGTAACACACTTTACAATTATACTTGAAACACAATTATTTCGTTTTTTGAAATACAGTAATATGTTATTATCATGTGTCTAGTAATACCTTTTAACTCAGTTGTAACACACTTTACAATTATACTTGAAACTCAATTATTTTGTTTTTTGAAATACAGTAATATGTTATTATCATGACCTAGTAATACCTTTTAACTCAGTTGAATGTATGCTTTATTGAGAAAAGAAAAAAAAATTACACTTGACAATTTTCTATAGCATAATGTCCCCATGCTAATGTTGAAAATGAATTATCGGGAATGTATCGTTTTGTATCGATACCACTTAAAGCTATCTTATTAGATTCAATGGTATGAACATTATGTTTATAACTTCTGAAACATGTCTGCATGCTTCGATGTATCGTGTCAGGATGTGTAATACATGAGAGATATTGTTCAAAGGTTATGAATCTCATCTAATCTTTTGTTACACCTTTTGTTTTTTAATCACTTCAGTATAATATCGATAACAATATAATTTCGATTTGAATCCTACATATTCAGTCACCACTCTACCGGCTAGCTCATCCTTGAATAATCCTGAAATTTTCTTATTTGCTAACGGAATACCATACACATTATCCATTGGATAATTCGATGTATCGAATAAATGTATATTGGTTTTAATAAATTCATATATATCGCAGCTAGATTCAAAGAGAAAAGCATCCGTGTCCGTATAGATTAAAGTTACATCTTTCAATTTTTTCTTCAGAATTTCATAATAAAAATCATACATTTTATGTTTGGATAGATCCAGGATTGCTTGTCCTATGTATATTGGCTTATTCATCAATATTTCATCTCTGACCAATTCTATACCTATTAAATTTTCATAAAAAATCACGTACCTTATACACGTCTGTCGAGCTAACAATTTACGCGCTCGTTTCCAGCTGGTAGCTAAATGAAATGAATTATAACGTTTTACATTCTCTATAAATTTTCCATAAACACAATTATTCATTAACTTCCATAGATTTTGGCCAAATTTCGTCTTATCTTCAATACGTTTACGAGCGTTGAGTTCAATGTAAGGATTTATCCAGTTAGATTGTTTATAACCTATTACTCTATGTATACGTGATGGAATCAAACCAAGTTTAACACATTGTTGAAAATTGAGATAATGTAATACGTATTTATTTTTATCATTCAATGTTGTTAGCAATTTTGTATACTTATCACCTGGCGCGATTTCATTCAAAGGGCATAATGGCAAATCATTTTGTATATCATGAAGTTCCTGTGGATATTTAAAGTCTACTTCCAACACATATCCCACGTCAGAATCACTTGTAATAGACATAAAATCTATTGATTTAATTTCAGCATCAGTTAGCCACCTTATATCAGTGTATGGTAAGCTATTATTTTCCATTGTATATCCATATAAAGAATTGCAGTCGACGTACATTAAATAATTAGTTGGTTGAGTGTTATCATAGCTAGTCATGTATCTGTTATTCGCCTTTGCATACCGTTTGGACACAGTGCAAATTCCACCTCGTATTCCTTTTTCGAAGAAATCTAACATAGTCTTATCTGTTAATAATGAAATCTGTACACCAGTCGTTCTTAACATTGCATCATAGGCTAATCCGGGAAGTGTGTAATACTGACACGGGTAGAGTCCGTACAAACCGATACTTAATTCACGGAAGCGTTCAAACACGTCCGTTAGTATTAACGTATCACACTTAAGATATATATTTAAATATTCATCCAGATTTTTAACATTGAATTCATTCCATACCGTTCTAGCATGACTATAATCCTCATCGCTTACATGATCAAACTGATGTTTGGATGGTAGACTATTCTCGTATAATTTTTCTATAGAATCCACATACGTGTACGGGAAGACACCTTTGCGTTTCATCATTTATCTATGCAAAGGATTCGTATACGTATTATTGGTATAATGAAAATCATCTGATTCTAACATATCCGAAAGGTTACTAAGTTTTGAATCCAAAAAACGATAGCTATCCAGAAATCTTAGATATATACTCATTCCATTCGAATTTGTATATATTTTGCTAAAGGATAAGTAATTTTCAGAAGTTTGTGCAATACAGTTGATAGGTTCCGTATCGTAACCTAGTTTCTTTACTATGAAATGAGCATCGTATTTTGACATGCAATGAAAGAATATTGGTATGAATCCTGGCATTTTCCTATTTAAATTGCAGTGCTTATGGGCTGGGCCGACGTAACTTCCAGTCAAATGACAATGATCACGAACCTTTATACACGAGTTAAGAAATTCACGTTTGCATATGTGACATCGTGTTGCATTTTGATATTCTAGTTCATCCACATCTCTCATACTTATTTCAATTTTATTAGCATATATATTAATGACCTGATTTGCAATTAACGTTAATTCTTTAAGAAAATTTTCAATTGCATATGGACCTTCAAATGATTTGAAACGTGTTAAATTTTTATCATAACTACAAACCAAATGTAATGCAATTGCATACGCTTCATGTTTATGAGTGGTACGTGTCCAACTTTTGCTCAATACATCTTGACACGAATCTACCTTACGTAAGATACATTCTATGTCTGCATAAACCACGAATGGAACTTTTAGACATTTCGAATATGCGTTAAATTCAACGAGGTCAGTTTTACCAGCGTCGGGCATTCTGATAATTTGATTCATCATACACCGTTTTTATGACTATTTAAACGTGATTCTGATGTGAAATACAAGTTACAATTGTTACATAACCATTTTCGTCCATTATGTTTAGTTAGCTGCTTTCCTAGCAAACGTGATAAGTCTGTTATCAGACAATAATGTCTTTTATACATTAAAAGATTGAAATGATGTGATTTTATCTCTCTTGGTTGATATAAGAGAATAATCGATTTATTTTCAACACCGTATATCGTTAATGAAATATTTGAATTTTGATTCTCGAATTTTTCTACATCTTTCAATGACACGGGGAATGCTATATTCTCAACGTTAAATTCTTTACGAAAATCATATCTTTTATAGGACGTGGGTCGATTCTTGTTACGTTCTACTGGGTATTTGGATGCTAACAGACAGTATGCAAAGCAATATTTATCAGTATTACGAATGTTAATAACAGCTCTCTTCGATTTTATAAAGTCGGGTAATTCAGTATACATCCCTGCATTCAATGAATCGTATTGTGTCACGTATATTGTTAATTTCTCAATACTGTATAAAGCTTTAGAACTGGTACGCGATTCAAAATTATCCATATGATCTAGTATAGGTTGTACAATCTTCTCTTCATACCATATAGATTTATCTGTAGATTGCAATATCACCTCAAGTTTACTGTTAAAGTTAAATGTATGAATATTATCGCTCTCTTGTAATATTATGACATATTGACAGGATAAACAGGATCCTATCTTAAGACCTGATTTATACATGTTTAAGCCCTTATCAATTTCATTCAAAATTAAAGGTTTGCATTCTGCTAAGAATATGACGGGGTCAAGTATATTAACACAGTTGTGAATTTCGTAGGTACATAATCTGTTTTTGAAGGCAGACTCACTGTGAATACATTGTAAGCGTTCAGCCTGGATCACGTTCGGACGGGTTTCATCTTGCTGAATCGAGGGTTGTCCAGTGGCACTATCGGAGCATCTTGTCGCCGTTTCTGAAAAGCAATTACAACATTCGATTAACTTTACATACGGGAACATTGATTTACATGTATGTAAGGTGGTAGCAGAAATAACATACATGTTAATAACTTTTACATGTCTGAATTTCAATTTTACGTAAACTCTATACTTTACATAGAACGTAACATGCATGTAACTTTTACATATGAAAATATTTACATAATGATTATGTATTTTACACAGAGATTTCAATTATTGCTATCATCATGTAACTACAATATTCAGATAGTATGTAACTGTTTTACGTAATGCTCTCTCCCTTACATAAATGATAAAACACACAACGTAAACCATATACATGTAAAATACCCTAACTGAACTACGATATTCACATGTACGTTTTTACACACATAAATTAACGTTCTTTTTCACCTACAACGTTACTTTTACGTGTAACAAACAAAACGTAACTAACATGCATGTGAAATAACGTAACTGAACTACGATATTCACATGTACGTAATTATTACACATGAAAATTAATCCTACAACGTTCACTCTCAATTACTAATACTACATGACGTGCGATAATTAACACTTTAAGTTCTAATACAACATGTACGATTTCACATTTACATGCAAGTAACTACATTATCACTTTTTTTATGAAATTTTATTCAATAATTATGCTCACCTTTTCACGACATTACGGACTGCTTAAAAAAGACAATTTGTGTCGTTTGAAACCATTTTCTAGAGTTTCCTCGCCATGGTATTGGAGTATGCAGTCACCACGGTTTAGTAGATCTTTCTGCGCTGCGGTCATGTGTTTGAATCTCTCCGGGAGGAAAACTTGGAATTATGATGTTTCGACGACAACCCGTTCACCATATCTGGTCTTCACGGTTTTGACGGATCGAATGATGTGTTGAACGGACTGATCTAATTCACGTAGTTTCTTTGTGGGAAGATGTGTTCCACCTTCAGCTAGTTGATTTAGCTGGAGCATCTCATGATCTGAAACAAACGTATAAGCACACACGAATCAGTGTTACTTCAACCTTCTTCGTAAACAGAGATAAAAAATGAATTACAGTATACAACTTTTCTATCTTACCTGTAGGATCCATATTTCCAGAGAATCGACTGCCTCCTCACTCATCCGTACCACGGTGTTTATTGAGAGAGGCTCCGCCCCTCCTTCAGGGAGAGGTGTTACTGTCTACATATTACGCTATGAGTTTAAAGTTGTTACTAGTGACTACGTTATGAGTTCAAAGGTATTACTAGTAACTTTATTATCATAGTTTAAACTTTATATAGGTTCATCATTTTTTACACCCCCTCCAACCGTATCTCTCCTTCCCAAACACCATGTTGCGTGCGCACGCTAACTGTGATTCGTTCCCTACATCTTGGAGGGGGGGATATAGTTACACATTTCTTTACACACACATACTTGTACAAAATATATTTTTCTGAACAATTGATTTTTTTTACATTTGGTATACTAACACATTCATAGTATTGTTTCATCATTCATACAAATATATAGATTCATTCGTTTAATTTTAAAATATATTCTTTTTTTTTCCTAACGTTATTTGACAAAATTAGACTTCGCTACAGCAATAAGAATGTTTTGACCACCCCTGTCACCAGTCTGGAGAGATTAACTCTTTTTTTTCTCTGACCCACATACCAAGAGGAATGAAGTTCAGTGGAGTATTCGTAATACTGAGGGGAGATTTTCTAGACAATTTTTTTATATGGAGGGTGATATCTTGCCATGGATAGTTAGGATATCTACACTATAGATCCCTACTTGCGTATATATATATTATCATATTGATTGATCAGTTTGTATTACACATATATACTTAAAGATGAGATACTTTTCTCTCGTTATCTTAATCATTTTTAAATAGATGGTTAGTGCTTTTATTTTATTTTCGATGTTATGTTCCACTTTTATCATGCTCAGAGGGAATATTCTTTTTAGGTTATCGTGCTTAGAGGGAGCGTTCCTTTATCATGAAGCCCTTTCAAACAGATTTACATTTGCATTCTTATACTTTTCTCTCAATATTTTTTTTATCATTCTTAAAGAGATGAGTAGTGCTTTTATTTTATTTGCATTTGCTATGTCCCACTTTTATCATGCTTAGAGGGAACATTTCTTTGTCATGAGACCCTCTCACATAGATTTACATTTCCATTCTTATACTTCAATGTGGAACAGATTTATATTTTCTCGTACCTCGATGTGGGAATGGAATTTAACCTTTTCTTAACCTTTACATCGCTCTTGGATACATAGCTCAAGGATAGATTCTGGATAGGGAACACCCCTTACCAGAATGTCTTATTACATTTATTTCATAAATCTCTCCCAGTACACATACCTAATCATTCTCTCGATATTCTTTTATCTAAAGAATAACGATACTGCATCATATATCATACACTAAACGTAATAGATATCAAACCCTACACTCGATATTCATACATGAGAGTTTAAGCACAGACATCGAAGCACTAAACGTAATAGATATCAAACCCTACACTCGATATTCATACATGAGAGTTTAAGCACAGACATCGAAGAATTACTATCACTACATTTAATTCAAACATCACCCTCCCCGAACCCCATATCGAACCCTAGACTCGCTATTCATACATGAGAGTTTAAGCACACACATCGAAATGAATTCACATTTAATTCAAACACCCCCCCGGAACCCCGTTACCCATCCATCCATCACACATCACACACACACACACACACACACAATCATCATCATCATCATCATCACCCCACCCTCAAACACATCGCACTGCACAGGGGAGAACGGCACTACGCCAACACTCCCCTTCTTTTACACCTCGATTTTCACATAGGAGAGTTCTAAATCAATGAGCATTCTACATCACTCATATATTAACACAGAGGAGAGTTCAGCATCATATCTACACTGTGCTGATTCTCTCAAATCTATACTACTTCCTAGGTTCAAAAGAACTCTTCTTAATGTTCAGACACTGCCATGGAAGTCAGTAGAATTTTTGAGCTTCATAAGCACTTTCTTCAAAGTTGGTCTTTGTTTATCTGTGCTTTAAAAATTATTCATAGTTCGCCTAACTACTTCTGAATTAAAACATCCAAATTAGATTTTGTGCATGCTCTTAATCTTTGTTTACTGGACATAGAGAAGGACGTTGTTGCACTAGCACCAATGGCGTTTCTTTCCTTAATAACTATCCTAAACTGCTTTCAGACACAACTGTTGCCTCAGATACCCTTCCCCACATTTTTATAGCTGACCCAGACCATTGCTTCTTTTTATATATCTATGCATATTGGTTATTACTTCTCGTGTTTTTAAATGTAGCAGTTTATTTCCTAGTGTGCTGCTAGGAGGCGTCATTTATAAATGCTCTCTTGGAACCAGGAGACAAGCACATTTTGAAACAAGCTGTAGTGTTACCGAGTAGGTCTGCACGTGTCTAGTTGTTCGCAACTGGTACGCAACTGACCTGTCCTCCCCTCCAATTGTAACCGTTCTGAAGTGGACTCGTCCAGATACCACTGCGCATCGCTCTGCACTTTTCAAGATAAGAAATACATCTGTAATGTACTGCAGTCTAATGACAGCAACATGAAATCTCTCACATCTACCCAATTTAACCAGATGATAAAACAAATGCTTACTACTGTACAATTAAAGAACTGTTCTGTTGTAAGAGCAACATACAGAACTGCTTGGATTTCTCCATTCCAGGGCATAATGTATTGTTGCATGTACTGTATGTATTTAAGTTAATGCCCATTAGCAAAAGCTATCTATATACAAAAGGAATCTTTTGTAAGTTTTTACAGTAGTTTATAATAATAACTTCTAGAAAAAGTTTTAGAAAAATTGTAATTATTAAGGTAGCTTAAAGTAAAACATTGTTTTACAAATTAAAAATAAGTTCTGCTTAGAAACTTTAATTTTTCTGTGACGGCACCACAGGCGATTGCTACATGAATCGATAATAATTGGAAATTATATTTGTAAAATTAAATTTTCAGAGCTATTTTAGTTAATTGGTGGAAACTAATCATTTCTCTACACTAGCCGTATATAGGCTAAGATTTTGATGGATAGGGTCAACATGAAAAACTCAATGCCATGGCCGAAATTTGAACCGCATATCTCCTAGTTTTCCCTCCAGTCGCTCTTAACCTTTGAGCTACCATGGCCAACGTGCCGTCCTGACATTAAATTCTCCAGTTGACTCGTATATTTCCTATCCATCAAATATCTTAGCCTATATACGGCTAGTGTGGAGAAATGATTAATTTCCATCAATTAACTAAAATAATAAGAGTTAAATGATGAAGCCTGGGACTTAAGTACTTACGATAGTAAGTCGCCACAAACGGTGTATCTCGGATGCGAGAGCCCCTAGTGGTCTACCGGGGAAATATATGAGTCAACTGGAAAATTTAATGTCAGGACGGCACGTTGGCCATGGTAGCTCAAAGGTTAAGAGCGACTGGACGAAAACCAGGAGATCCGTGGTTCAAATCCCGGCCATGGCATTGAATTTTTCATGTTGACCCTATCCATTTCAGAACTATATTTAACGTGTCTCCCCTGCATTTTCCAGCTATGAGACCTTGAGTACTTGAGACCTTTCCTGGGGGAAAAAAACCATACTTTAGCGCACTCGACCATTCGTGTTGGAGTCACCTTGATTTTCATATTTGCAGTACCTTCGTGTAGCAAGGCAGCATTATGCAGGTTGCCTATTCCTTTCCTAGAGTAAGGGGAAGGAAGTCGCTTTTGTCACTCCTGTTTTACGACATGACAAAAGCCATAAGTAATCAGAAATCTTCTAACCATTGCATATTCACAAACATAAACTTTGTCCAGTTACTTTCGGTTTAAAAATTAATCATTTAAATTTCCTTAAATCCACACAAAATCCTTTTTGTTTTTACACAAATTAATCTACTTGAGATAAGTTTGGTCGTCGTTTTACGGACAGCCGTTGTGGCGCACTGAACTCCTTCAAACTGACGTTTCTCAACACTAATGATTAGAAGCTATCTGCTAGAAAGCTAAAGCTCGGTACGGGCATGAGAGATTCCTACACTAATAGTACCTGCAGAGCACGGTATTAATTTTCGCTATATTAATGAGAATTTGTGCCACAAATAAAAAAGCTTTGATGTCTGTGAGGCCCCTTTGGCTTAACCCCGGAGTCTAGATGATGATGGAAATTTGATGAACAGGAACCTTGTTATCCAACTGCAGCTCTGTGATGGTATTAAGTAGTGTATGTTATAGAGCTATGAGAACCTCCGACCTTTGAAGCAGAAAGTATGTTAAGGGTTTAGTTAAGAGGTTATCATAGCATCGCTCAGATCAACGTCTAGACTTTCAGCTCTACCATTCTCAAATTATTGACGTGATAGATTAGGGATATTTCCCAAAGAGAACAAAATCGTATCGTAGTTATTACGCATAAGGTGTATGCCCATTGTACAGAGTGAATTACACATTTTCCCACTCAAATAGTAGGACTATACCATAAACTTAGCTTAAGTAAAGGAAGTGTTTTATTTCATCCAAATATTCGACTGATATTTCACTGTAAATACATGGTTTGAGACAATATGAATCTAAAACTACACTTCTAGAAAAATGTACGAGTATGTTTGCCTAACTCGTATATCTCAGCATAACTCAAATAGGAAAGGCGGACCATACTTGATATTTAAGTTCAGTAACCTCCAAATATGTGACAAGATTTTAGAGGAAAAAAGATCCCATTCCAAACTGCCCTATGCTTGCAGTTTGCTTCAAAAATGGCTCATTAGTACCAAAAGTTAAATGAAACCGCCGAGATTTGAACCACGGATCTTTGACTTGCCATTCCACTACCCTAACTAGTTGAGTTACTGTGGCAGCCTACCGATACGTCATGACTGTTTATCTTTCAACCAAGGTGATGTTTATGAATATCTTTTGTACATCAAAGTTGTCGACTAGCCTCAATGAGAAATTTTCCAAGAAATCCTATAATAGCTATTAGAACCCTATTTTTAGGTACTTTTAGTTGTGTTTATTCACGCATGAGGAATGTTCATAGAGAAAATACATCTTTAAAACTCCATTGTTGTTCTTCCTGATCATTAAATCTTGTATTTTATTGGTTTACTTCATTCTTAAAATGTACATCTAAACTCGGATCTAAAAGTGCTTGAGAGCTAAGTCAGCGAGATTCTTAAAATATTCTTCAGATTTACCTCATCTTTTTAATGTTAAAGACGGATATTGTCTAACTTATAAACTTCCTTAAGTGGTGAACAATGAAAGTTAAAACACAGGAAACAAATTCTTAAGAACTTAATTCAATCAGGTCATGCAGTAAGATACTATTCAATAAGAACAGATTCCATCCTGTCTATATTGAAGTATATAAAAATGGAAGTAAGAGAAACCCAATAAGTCGTTGTGGTATTAGTTTGGCACCATTTAATAGGATACTCGTAAAATATTTAATTTAGGTTATGAGCCTTACATAAAAATAATGAAGGGTGTATATAAATGAATATTGACATTTTAACTATTTGTAATATTTATTACATTAAACTTACAATTATAAACATGTAAAATGAAAAAGCAACTCAATCAGTTTTGTTTGTTGGCACCAGTGCGCATGTGCGTGCAATGTTTCTGCCGCAATCCGCTAGACAGCGGTAATAGCAAAGATAGCTACTAGTAAACAGAAAGAGTTTTGTGTTTTGCAGTTTGCAAAGACCGAATCTGTAGTTACTGTGTAACGTGCGTTCCGCATTAAGTTCGGTTGTGATTCTCCTAGTGATAATAAAATTCATAGATGGTATCATCAGTTTGAAGATACCAGATATCTTTGTAAAGGGAAGAGAACTGGACGACCAAGAGTAAGTGAAGACACTGTTAAGCGAGTGAGAAGAGTTGTTCACTCGTAGCCCAAAGAAATCAGTCCCGAAGGCTAGTCGTGAATTACAAGTTCCTGAGTCGACTGTTTGGAAAGTTGTAAGAAATCACTTACGGCTACGTCCTTACCATTTACAGTTATTACAGGCTCTAAAGCCGACAGACCACGGATTACGTGTCAACTTCGCAAATGACATGTTCTTTCATGACGATAACGATTTCATGGATCGTGTTGTCTTCAGTGATGAATCGACCTTTCACCTTAGTAGACATGTTAACACTCATATTGCGCGCATCTGGGACTCAGGAAATCCTCACGAGATGGTATAAATGCAACGAGATTCTACTAAAGTGAATGTTTTCTGTGCCGTATCCACACGAATAGTTATGAGCCATTCTTTCTTAGTGAACCTACTGTAACTGGCACTTCTTACCTTGATACACTACAGCAATGGCTCTTCCCTCAGTTGGAAGAAAATGAGCCAGAGAATTTCATTTTCCAGCAAGATGGTGCGCCACCTCATTGGCATAACGAAGTACGCGATTGGTTGAACGTCACTGTAACCAAGCGCTGGATAGGCCGCAAGGGCCCCAATGACAGGACTTGGTATATATGGCCTACAAGTTCTCCTCACCTAACGCCATGCGACTTTTATCTTTGTGGCTTCATCAAGGATCGTGTGTACGGCCTCCGCTACCGGCTGACCTGCCTGAATTAAGAAACCGGATTGAAGCAGTTGTTGCTACAATTACTGAATACACACTTATCAACGTTTGGGAAGAACTCGACTATATACTTGATGTGTACCGTGTGACAAAGGGTAGTCACACTGAACATTTATAAGGTTCTTGGTAAAACTGTTTGAGTGGCTTTTTCACTTCACATATCATTTATAACTGTAAGTTGAATGTAATATTCACTTCGATATTCACTTATGTACATCCTCAATATCCAAAGAGGAAGCTGTATATACAAATGTTAATACCTTTGTACATCATATTCCAATGAGCCAGATAACAGAGAACTTAATCAAAGGGAAAATTCCATTTTAGTTTTAATAACTTATAAAAAGTAATATCATACAGTACCAGTTAATTACTTTGAACTATACATCAAACACATGGACTTCCACATCCTAACATGAACTATATAAAGGTAATATATAATTGCACAGTAACTCTTAGATCTGCTAAATATAAACTAGCAACAATTGATATTTTAGTAATGGCTGATGTTATGAAATAAATTATACACATTAAAGAGATTTATACTGTTTTTGAAAGGAAATTCATGTTCCACGATTTACTGGTCATAAAGGTTATATAGAATTCCTTTCGAATGAGGAAAATCTCACAGGATATTCTCAAAGAACATTCAATATTTATATTTTATTTTTATATCAAATATATCTTTAATATGTGATATTTGAAATAAACTAGAAGTTATATTTGAAACAACGAAAGATCTTCTTCATAAAGAGTAGTTTAGAGTGGTTTAACGTGAGGAAAATGTTGAACCTAAAAATAAGTTTGGTCCAAAAATAAACATGCACGCACACGCACACATAAGGACTTTTCCCTAAAGATGCTGTTTTCTGGAGAATTTATTTATTTATTTATTTACTATCAATTTTTATTCCTATTTTACCTAAAGGTATAATCGGAATAAAGTTTACAAATTTATGAATATAATACAATTTACAAAAACATAACAAAATTCAATATTAAGCTGACAAACAGTAAACATCAAGATGAGTCATTTAGCTTAAGAAATATTTTGTTTAAGAAAGCTATGAAATATTGATAAGTTTTGTAATTCATCAGAATATGTTTAAGTTGTTTTGAAAAAAGTGTAACCTAAGGATTGAAGCAATAATTCAAGTTCGTAACTTTCAAAACAAAAAAATGGACAATCAAATAAAATGTGAGGGATATCTTGAAGACGATTTCCACAAATACAATCAGATGTGGATTTGAATTTTAATTGAAATAAGCAAGCTGAAAATTTGTCATTTCCAGTTAAGAATTGAGTAAGAACATAGGATTAACGAATTTACATTTATGTCAGTCGGAAATCTTAAGAAATATAAATCCTTAGTCAAAGCACCACAATCACTTTTTAACCAGTATTCATTACAGTCGTTGATGATAATCTCCTTTAATGTTTGCTTCACATAAGAAATGGGGCATAGAGTATCTGTCTCTGGAAGATCTGAAGTCGCAGCTCTCTTTGCAAGCTCATCTACACGTTCATTTCCGGCAATCCCCATGTGCCCTGTGACCAATGAAATACACAGATGAGAACCACATAATAATTGATTTCTTACTTCAGCTGCAATAGGACTGCTGTTTTCGTATCTTTCAAAGCTGCAATTACTGCTTGTGAATCACTGTAAAGGCGAGCGGTACATCGTAAGTTGTTGCTCCATTTCACTTCTTCTCGAATTGCTAATGATTCAGCTTGAAAGACTGAACACTCCTTAGCAAGTCTGAACATTTAAGCATGGCATTCTGGGGAGCGAGAGAATACTACAAACTCACATCCTGCTTTAGCATTTTATATGGCCCTTCAGCTATGCAAGAACCATCTGTGTAAATGGAATGCTGGTGGTATTCTGCTGCACAATCTTCTGGATGAGAAGCTTGTTTAACTGGTTGTTCGCAATTTAGTGAAATTTTGATATAAAATTTGTTAGTGAGATGCAATATCTATGTATTCTGCAGAGAGAATAACTTTCCTGTTAAATACAGTCGAATGTGGCAGCTGAGTAAAGATGCTCACTAAATAAATTAGTCTATTAGTGTCACCTGGAAGGAGAGTGAGGATGATTTCTATATGTGGGGCAGTTAATGCATGCACCATCAATGGCTCCACGTGTAGAAATCATTCCCACTCACCTTCCAGGTGAGACTAATAGGCTAATTCATTTACTGTGCATCTTTACTTAGCTGCCACCTCAAGATAAGTGTACTAATACATAGTGGTAGATCTACAGAAACAAATGAGAATCAGTTTTTTCAACTGTAGCTAATCCACTTTTACAGTCCAGTTTTATCCAGTTTTACAGCTTGTTGAATTTAAAATCATTCAGAATTATCTATTATAATAAAGAATATTAACAAAAACCTTATTTATATAATTCACCCTACCCAAGATTCAAACTGGGTGCCCTAGAGTGATAAGTGGAAAGGTTATCCCATTCTTGAATACGGATTCTGTAAGTTTAGTGGCTACGTTTACCTCAACAATGAGTAAATACGCTTTGCACGCTGTTTGTTCAAAAGTAGAACCCGTATATGGGAAAATAAACAGCTGGCTAGAAAGCGAGGTCCTGGTTTGCCATGAGCGAGGTTCATTAACTCGTTTTAAAATTTTGCGAAGTTGAATGGTGGTACGTGCTTGCAGGCGTTTCTCACACCGGTACCTATTCCATCAGCATCGCTCTCAACTACATCTCCTAGTCGATATTATTGGATGTGAATATTTATACGTGGATTAGCATACAGAATGCTTGGATAAATTGAATTTCTGGAACAGGTAAATTATGTTCATATGGGAAGTTAGATATTACAGCTAACGTCAGTGTGGCAAGGATCGCAAGAAATTGGCTTGTTAGACTAAAGTGGTGTATTTATTTTAGCTTAAAACATTTCACATTCGGAGGATAAAAAACATAGTGCAAAGTTTAACTTAATAAGTTTGCAGTGAGCAGATATGCCATGTTTTTTATACAGAGATGTTTACTACTTCAGTAAATAGCTGGAAAAGTATAAGAAGACGTTATAGAAATACACGTACTCTGTTGTTCTTAGATAGACCTGAACACCCTTGATGACCATTTGTTTAAGGCCAAGTTGCCATATCTACTTTAAATTCTAGGGAAGTATCGAATACAGTAGCCTTTAAGTAACAATCAAATCTTTTAAGATTTCTTCGATGTATAAATTCCGGTTTGTTTGCATAGCTAAGGAATAAAAAAGTGAATAACGACTTTACACTTGAGAAATTGTTAGAAACTGGAAGCAAATAAGGGCAAATAACTCGAAAATGGTTCATTCCACAATGCTCTTGAAATAACTTCAGCTATTTAACGAGTTTTGCATTATTTTTGTTTAAGTATTTGTCTCTCTCTCTCTCTCTCTCTTGCTGAATAAGATTTCTGAGGAAGTTCCTTAAAATTCAAGGTTTAATATGTATATTTCAATTGTCACGAAAACTTAAACACATGGGCTTTAAACAAACTTCCTTGCCGTAATTTTAAGACAGTCAGTTCATTCTTCCTATGGTATACCTGAAAGATTTTCAGCTTAAACATCATATGTTATATGTAATCAACTTCGCGTTTCTCATTTACAATGCTCAGACATACTCATATAAACACAGACACTGATTTTTTCTCAAAAATGCTTTTTATGGATTCAGAAGCTTCAAAAGATGTATTTCGGAATTTTTGGATGGAATAGTTCACTTACTATACGTAGGCTAGATAAACAAAAAGCCATATGTGCCTAAATCACAATGAATTCTTTACTTCATTTTGTACAAACTATTTTTGTAAAAACCTTACCCTTCTATCTACTTCTTGTTAACCGGGAACAATACATTTACACAGTTTTTTTTTAAATTTATCAGTAATATACATCAATTAACACGTCTTTAGGATATGCAGCATACCTTCTACTTTTAACATTAAGTGTATGCACTAAGAATTCTAGCTGTTTTGTATGAATCGGAAAGGCATATTAAAAACGTAAAATGTTGAAACACTTCAAAGACAGCATTTAGTTCTCAATATAGATGGTGTTATAGAGGCGCTTTCCTCAAGAAATAGCAATCTGAAGGTATACCTAAAACCTTTTGTATGTATTACTGTAACTAAATTAAAAGTATGTACAACGTTTATCCTGATATTTTCTAACGGTCAGATACTATTGGCTGACTCTTAAATAGATGTGAAATAAACTATAACAAAATTAAATAATGGTCTAGAAATTTCAATTAGTAAATCCAAAGTGTTGGAGAAGGAAAACTAATACCATAGAAAAATTAAAATTGTAATAAAAGATAAAATAATAGAGCAGGATAATTTTAAATATCTTTAAAGTAACTTTCCATCTATACTGTAAACCAGCATATGCATAATAGACTTTGTAAACTGTAATTCAATAAATGTATACACTAATAGGACCTGGGGAAATTCAATCAGGGTGGAGGTCAAATTTATATTACACATATTGTGTCAAACTCCAGTGTGCTACTCTACAGCAATTTATTTGCACTTAAATATGTAACACTTTCTTATAATTCGAACCACAATTTTCCAATACTATTCTAAGTGCAAACTTGTCAGTTTCCCTTCCTCTTAACTTCCTTACCTTTCTCATCCATATCTCTTATTTTGGCTGCAAATTTCCCCCACATCCCATAGCCTTTTCTCTCCTTTCAACATAAGCATTTTATCCCAGTTCTTTTCCAATTTTACCTTATTCCAGTTTTCTGATTCCATATATTCACAGTTCTCTATGCTTATTTTATTTTACTGTATAGTAGCGAAACTTGAATAATAAGGAAAAGATATAAAAATAAAATTGAAGATGCAGAAACGAAATTTATGATTAAACCATTAGAAGTGTGTAGAAAAGATAGAATGAAAAGCGGAGAAGTAAGAAAATAACTAAACATTATATATAGTTTAGCACAAAAATAACTCAATACCAAAGACAGACTACAGAAGTGGGCGTGTTGCAGGAAACGACCAGATGGCCAGACCAGTTTAAATAAACAGAACTTGGTGCGGGCGGAATTGAACTCCCAATCCTTGGAAAGGCAGAACAAGACTCTGCACAAAATGTAATTTCAAATGTAACTACACTGTTCAACCATTAATTAGTTTGTGTCAATTTATTAGCTATAATCAAAAGCTATCTGTGCTTCCATAGAAACTGAAACAAAGGTATCATTTTCAAAATTGTATTCCTTAGTACCTTTCAATACTGAGTTTCATTTCATGGGTAGTTTTTCTTTAACAAAATATCTTTTAGAGCAAAAGTAGAAAAGAAAAGCAGAAGACCAGCATAGATTATGGTGTTTCTCTAAATAAAGTATGACTCATATAAAATCGAATATGCTATTGAGAATGTGTCATGAAATGATAGGTTAACTGGAAGGATTAGAAAAAACTTGCTAGTGAAGTTAAATAACAACAAAATAATGTTTGGATGTTTAGAGCACTTCACGGGGCAATTCCTACTAATTTTGGGTTGAAAAAAACAAATATGACAATGAAAAATTTGTATTAGCTCTAGTTTCTATGATAAACACAAGGTGGAAGTATTACATATTAATGGACAGAGAGAAAATGATACATTTTAATTACATAATTGCTAACAACAATAAAAGTGCATTTAATTTTTTTAACTGTTAATTACATGCTAAGAGTTCTAAATTGCTGAAAAAATAATTCGCAGATAGTCGTGTTTGAAGAGAATCATGTGGTGGCCTGTTGACTTCGCCGTCTTTTAGCTTGTCTCCTGTGATGGAGTTCCGCAGAATCCCTATACAAAGACCAACAGTAATCCACAAGCATTGCTTCATTCCAACGGCTCTGATATCTTTGTTACACAACAGAAATGTCCTGAAAGAATATCTACCTATGTTCATCACTAACAGCTCCACAACTAGGAGGGCCCGCCTTGGTAGCGTGGTGGTAGCGTGTCTGTCTCACGTTCAAGAGGTCCGAGTTCTAATCTCGGTCAGGGTGGGTTACCTAGATAAGGTTTTTTCCGGGGTTTTCCCTTATCCTGAAAGACGAATGTCGGGTAACTTCAAGCTCTACGGACCCTGGACTCATTTGAGCATCATTTCACCCAATGCATTCACCGTCCGTTATGACTTAACGTTGGAGGACGTAAATTACAAAAAAAAAAAAAAAAAATAGGAGGAAAAAAGTCTAGGTGGGGGTGGAGAAAAATGGATCTTAAGGGACATGTTGCATCCAAGGTTACGGTATTTTTTCAGGAGCACTGTCACTAAATGCTTATAGTTGTCATCTCTTTTGTTGCCTAAAAATCCATGAACAACGTTCTTGAAGGCCTCCAAAGCTTCCTTTTCTTTCCCCTAAACTTGGTCAAATGCAGGATCCTTTACAAGTTCTCTGATTTGTGGTCCGACGAAAATGCCTTCCTTAACTTTTGCATCACTTAATTTCCAAAATTTCGCTCTGATGCTATTTGACAGGTGCGCCAACTCCCCCAAAAATATTCCCCAAAATTTAAAATCTTTACTCTAAAAATGAAACGTCGCCTTATCTTCAAAACAAGAGCTAATCTATCATTTCTATGGTGATGTTTGAATTCAGTAGATGGAAATACATGTAAATTTACTATTTTAAGCCCGAAACATTTTAATTGTTGCCCAGTGTAATTAGTAAAAGAGAAAGGGACACAAATGGGTTGATGTGCAAATGATAAATATTGGAAAGTAAGGTTAACTGAGTGAAATAATAGTAATATGAAGCTGGAACAAGTGGTAATAATTTACAGGGATAGCCAAAATTTAGGCTAATACAAAAATGTGGTGCAGGATGGAAAAGTAAATTAAAAGCAATGACTATTAAAAGGGGCAAACGCGTATAAAATATGTAGTTGTATTGAAGGGCTGCCGTGTTTGCAAAGGGGCTAGACTCCAGTTCAGGGGTGGCCAAGATGTGTTTTAGAGCTCAATAAATTATATCAATCAATTACTCAGATACAGAAGTGTATCGTATAAAATATTGATACCTCTTAGCTATACTTTTTTATAAAATATACCTTTTATATATGAAAAACAAAACATCTCCCTGCTTAAGTGAACGGTACATCTTTTACCAAGTCAGAGAGTAATTTCAACGTTTCAGCACTTAAAAAATATATATTTAAAGAGTTATAACACCCTATAGGATTAAAATTTCTTAGACGTGCAGCTTGAAGTTTGGTACCTTTTAAACAGATTTCTTTTACCAATATGTCTAATAGAGCACCTTAACAGTGTTCAGTAAAGTTTCAAGTGATGCACTCTTGTGTGAATTGATTGCAGCCACCAGAGGTTGTTGTTCATCTCAACAGCAGTATTTTTCAGTGGTGTGGTGTTCAGCTTGCTGTCCACGTTTCCAGCGGATTTTCGAGTCGTGGAAATCCTTTAGAGACGGGTTTGTGGTAATTCTTAAAAGGATGAGGCACAATACCGTGTCGTGCGGAAACAGTTTGATTATTATGCCCTTCGTGTGCAGAATGCTTATTCCAATCTAACAACGGTCAAATGGAAGCTGAACGGATCCTGTGTCCAGATCGAAAACGCCTCATGTTAATTCAAATGACTCGATCTAGGCACTCTTCCACACAAAAGATACTTGTATGTGTGCACTTATTTTAAACGTTGGTAGAAATGTTGTTACTTCACATTCTGTGGTAGTTACAAGGATGATCCAAAAGACTAAAGCGTGTAATGCAGGTCCTTTATTGTGATGCCTTTAAAATGTCACTGTATGCATGACTAAGAAAAAACAACTGCTACATAAGTCATAAACATGACTTCCTTTAATATACAGGGTGTTAGTGCTATGTATGCGTAGACTTCAGTAACAGACTTCATTTGCGTCTAATGTGCTGGCTTTATAAATAAAAAATAAACCTCATCAATGTTTCCATTGGAATTGTCATCACAACTTAATCATTTACTTTTGCAATTGGGATTAACGAGGTAGGCCTACAAAAGATGAGCTTTTGTGTACTTACCATGTGTTGCTAAAATGATATGAATGAACTGGATTCCTGCACGTCTGTTGCAATAAAGTCGCAGGCTTACACTTAGCAACCCCGCAGCATTGGCGTGGTTTTAGAACGGAAAGATCTGGATAGTAAACCGTAAAACTGCCTCTTCCACATCCTACCCCGAGTGCATGTGTGGTGAAGAATTTCAAACTGTGGTTCACATCATTTTCTGTTGTACCATTTTTGGAGAGAAAGACAAGAATTGATATTCAAGCTAGACTCTCTAGGAACTGAATTTTCTGCTCCGCTCACATCTTTGCTAATGAAGCCACAACACTATAAGTACTTCATGATGTTTATAAACTCAGTGTCTGAAATAGTTTAAATTAATATGCATTAGATTAAAACATCATTTCTTCCTTCTAGTATTTAAAATATTTTTGTTAAAATTGTATATTTTTATGTATCAACTCTAACCTTAATATACCATTGTGTAAAATAGAGTTCAATAAATATGGATTTAAAAAAACTGCCTTGCACGACACTTTGCACAACAACAGGTTCTGTCAGTATTTCAGATGCGTCTAATGCATTCAGAATAATATTTTACAAGTCAGAGTATGCTAGATGCTAATGGAAAGTCGCATTGCAGCTCTCATGAACCGCAAAACTTGGGATGGTTTACCAATAGAGGAATTCCAAACACAAGAGTGTTCGTGTGCGTTCAAGTTATAACACCTAATTTTTTCAGGATTGGGACCAGATAGGAGCTTCTGGCCCTTTCTAAAATACACGTGGACTCTTTGTGAATGAGTGACAGTGATGGCATCACTGTACAGGGCATAGAAGTCTAATGGCACTGACGAGAGTTAGAACTGTTTTGGGTACTTAAAATGGCGACGTTTTCATTGCAAGCACAGTGTGTAATCATTCGTTTTTTTCCATTTTCGTAGTGTGATACCTATTTAAACTCATAGCCAGTTGAGTGAGGCATGTGGTGATGGAACTATGGATGTGTTTAATGTGCGTTCCTGGGTGCGACAGTTCAGTGAAGGCAGAAAATCGTGTGACAATAAACCAAGAGAGTTACGCCCTCGTACCAGCCGGCCTGACGACATGATCCAGCGAGTGGAGAACGTTGTTTTGGAGGATCGCCAATTGAGCATTTTCAGATCTTCATGCAGGATTGTGTGCACAGATCCCACGGAAATGCCAATTTTGGAGGCAATGTCTGCAACTGTTTTGGTTTGAAGTCACACGATGTTCTGCCTTCATTGTACTGTCGCAGCCAGGAACGCACATTAGACACATTCATGGTACCATCACCACATGCCTCACTCAACTGGCGACGAATTTCAATGGGCGTTACAGCACGAAAGTGGAGAAAACGAATGATTACATGCAATGGAAGGTCGCCATTTTAAGTATAAAAACAGTGCTTACTCGTCGCTGCTGTACACTGCTGTCATTGCTGCCACGCTTTCACAAATAGTCTACGTGCATTTTTAAATAAAACCGTAAGTTCTTATCTGGTCCCACGCCTGAAAAAATAGGTGTCTAACTTCAACGCACCTCCTAAAGAGTCCTACGGAGCATCTTTTGAGCATATACTGTAAATAGACATGTTGATGTAGTCGTTATTGACCATTAATAAATTTCCTATTTTGCAATTATGTGCCTTAGATTTAATTTTCCATGAAACGTCTGAAAGAGGTATTTCCGCAATTGAATTGAATTCGTTATCCTTAATTAACTTACGCGTAGCTTTTATGTAACTCTTAGTTTAGGGCTCTTGAATAGGATTAAATAGCTTAAAAGAAAGTCACATCAACCCTCGTCCCTAGCAGTAATTGGTAACACACAGGCACGTGGCGCACCGGCTTTGAAGCACTGGCCTAGTTTAAACTCTCACCCGTTGGAGGTGTGAATGCGTGACTGGCTTCAAACCAAAACAAGAATATTCATTTCCGAAATCATACTCTGTTGTCAA
Source organism: Mantis religiosa (assembly GCA_030765055.1). Taxonomy (NCBI): domain Eukaryota; kingdom Metazoa; phylum Arthropoda; class Insecta; order Mantodea; family Mantidae; genus Mantis; species Mantis religiosa. Next base: position 142,690,483 of record CM060955.1, on the reverse strand, counting down.
ATTGTGGAGATTACATATCCAGTAATGCTCAATTATCTCCTTTATTCTTCAAAATGAATGAAATTGTTGTGGCACTTTATTATTCGTCATCTTTTACCTCCGAAATCTACGAACCATACCCCTAACATCCTGTATATTGGTTAAGTTTACATCTCTACTTCACTTGTTCTTACAAGTTGTTTTTCCATCTACTTTGATTAAGCCACAGAATACTTATTTAAACATTTTATTACAGGAACAAAAGAATTACAGGAGACAGAAATGATACGAACGTTACATGTCTATGTAGCCCCTGAAAGTTTGTCATCACAGGCCATAGATGCACTACACCAATGTTGTGCTCTTAGTAGTTTAAACTTTTGGCCCTCGTTCTCTGTGATACGGTCCCTGTTAGGCATAACATTAGCATAATGACCGCGAAAGTCATATTAAATGCATAATTAAGGGCGGATAGATATCACACTATGAATTGAGCTAAATTATAACAAATATACGGGATAATGATGTAATATATAGGTGCAGAAAATAAACAGGCAATCCCAATACATATATTTTACTGCAAGCACGTGAACCCAACGCGTAAAGAGAGCCGGGAAATGAACAATTTCCCTCACAGGAACTTTCCTTGCCTTGAGCTGACAAAGGGGCATTGTTCGAGAATCGCCAAAGGCTAGACCTAAGCGACAACCTGTTGCCCGTCGATGCATTGGTTTGCACATGGTACGTCATGTAGAGAATAGGCACCGGGATTTAAGCTACGCTTTGAAGGCGTGCTTCCGCATTAATTACCTAGACTGTGGGTAAGGGAAAGTTGCATGGAATACATGCCTCGCAAACTCAAAATTGCGATGAAATTTAAGAGTAAGGATGAAACACAACCTATAAGGAAAGAGTAACGGCTCACATGACCCCTAAATTGTTAGTTATTTCCAGATGTTCTACTCACATTAGTCCTGGACCTGTAGGACCAAGGACCCGGGACTCCTTCAACCAGGGAGTTACCAAGCTCTCCCTATAGGGCGCCCGGCGCCTCCGTGGGGCTTTCCATGGGGCAAGACCTAGAGACTAACAGCCACCCCCATCTGGTCATGTGGATTCAAGACGGGATGAAAGTGGATACGCCACTTACGCGCGCCAACTACAAAATGGGAAGGCTACCCATATGACCTCGGTGGGGCCGCCTGGTGATCTAGCACACCTACTAGCTATACTGGTTAATACGCGGGAATATTTATGGCTTCTCTCAACCCCATCCGGAGACGTACCCGATCTCCCACGGGTATCGGGAACCACTGCCCCTGTCGAGTCCAACCCAATCCAAACAACCCCCTATAAGAGAGGGTCTCGAATGTTCAGCCCGAGGTTCCTCTAGTAACGTCAGAGATACCACGAGTGCTGGGGATCCGCAGCGCCCGCAGCACGGCAGCTGAAGGATCCCCTCCCCTACGGGACATGCCCCTGAAGTGTCCAAAACTCGGCAAAAGGAAGAGGAAAGTTTTGCAATGGCGATGTCTGATATTTTCTAGGTAATATCAGACGTTTTGGGAGTGAAAGGCGCAACATGTACAAAGAAAGTTCTTCGAAGTCCGTGATCGCGAATGGACGGAGCAACATATATTAGGTGGTTATCAAGCACTATGTTAGTGAGCGAGAGAAACAAAACACGTTACATCATCAAGATTTTATCAAACTCTGTTGTTGTATAATCCTCCGGAAATACTCTAGTGCGCGAAGTGATGCTCTCGCGACTTCCAGAAACGACAACGCGTACACGGCTTCATACATCACTCGGCACGTCCTAGAAATTTACAAGTTCACTCGCGACTGTGATTCAAACTATCTGTCATGTCACGCGCACAGCAACGCGCAAATCCTAAGTCTGGCGCTTAATGTGCGAGTTACACCAACACAACAGTGACGAGTAGAGAGGACTATTTGTATGCATAAACTTGTCATTCAACGGTCGTGTTGTCTTCTGTGAGATAATACCCCTACACTGTCAGGACCCTGAAAACCAAAAGAGAGAATCCATGCAGACCTACCCTGAGAAAAATGCGGATCTGTTGTAAACCTCCCATCCGTAGTCCTCACCCATCACATATCCTATCATATGAGGTGTTGAGTGCCGGGAGGACTCAATGAGATACTTAACGGTTAAGTACCGCCACATCTGGCACGCTTCATGATAACTTAGTCCAGCATTATCCACCCCACACATAAATACTAAATACATACTTAAATGCTAAAGGACATGAGGGAACTGCACGCAGATAAGCCCTAACAAGTGCGAACCGCTGGGCAACTACCACCTACCCGGGTCCAATAACAGCATGTCTCGTCCCTCATGTGAGGATAGCAGTGCCCACGGTCGAGAACAGCATTTAGAATGTGCGGGATGCGCTCCGCCAATGAGTCTGAAAGAATATCTGAGAGATAAGGAAATGGAATTAAGAAAAATAATGGAAAATAAATCGTGGCTGGAAAATAAGCACACTAGCATTTGTCTAAATAACAAGAGCGAATCATAAAATACGTATAAGAGCACGCGGTCAGCACGAATCAAATACAGGACAACCCGCTCCCTCCACTGCGTGTTACGCTCAAGTTACACGTTGTTCGGTAAGCAAATACTTAATAAATGGCTAGTTTATTGTTATACAATATTTGCTTCTTCGTCTTCATGATAGACCCGTAGGGGAGGGTATCCGTCCCCTTCAGCTGCCGTGGTGCGGGCGCCGCAGACGCCTAGCACTCGTGGTTCCTCTGACGTTACTAGAGGAACCTCGGACCGAACATTTGAGCCCCTCCCTGATTAGGAGTTGTTCGGATTGGGTTGGACTCGAGAGGACAGTGGTTCCCGATACCCGTGGGAGATCGGGCACGTCTCCGGACGGGGTTGAGGGAAACCATAATATTCCCGCATACCAGCCAGCATAGCTAATCCTTGTTTCATATAAGCTTGCCCCGTATCTGTTAACGGTCACATGATCTTATCACATCTCATTGACTGCTGCTGTGGTGCAGACTGTTGTGCGGTAAAAATTAGTTCGTTATTTAACATGGTGATATATCTTTATATGTTGGAAGAGAATTGTCAAATTTATATTTTCGTAACTGTTTTAATGAAATATATTACGCAACAGAGTTGATTTATCTGAAATGCATGTTAATTCTTAAACGAAGTAAAGAGGAGGTTCCTTTGCTCTCAAGCACATGGCACGATAGCACGTGATTTAGCGGTAGTGATGACATATTTGTTTATATGACTTTTATCACTGACCTTGATTTGAACTGGATTAGTCATATATCACCATTCGAAGGTGTGCTATGCTGAATGCGAGAGCTCAATTATTTTACTGATCGTTTATTGCGCGTGTACTTTTTATATGTATAATTTCAGAGTCTACCGCCAGTTTTTCGCTGAAGCATCGCAAGGGAAAACCTTTACAAGGCGGCGAAAAAAGAATTGTAGTGCATGTGTTTAATGGACTCACAGAGAAGAATCCGTCTTTGTCAGTGAGAGAAGTCGAACAGCTGTGCCCTTAACTTACAGGTGTGTTAGATGCGTAGGAACATCGCGACATGAAATTGAGACAACAGGAAAGCTTACCACTCCAGGGGCGATATTGCTATGTGGCGAAGAGTTATTTAAGGACAATCAGACTGTACCGAGATACAAGTCGCAAAATATACTACCTTGACGAAACTTGGGTGAATGAAGGACACACGACAAGTATGGCGTGACACGACTTTTAAGACTGACAGACAAGAATTTTTGTAAGGTATGTGTGCTGGTTTAAAAAAATCCCAGTGGAAAAGGCCGAACTCCTTTCATTATAAACTTGTTTCAGTTTCATCGCTCATTCATTCAGTTTCAACTTGCTTAGTTTCATTATAAACTTCATTATATTGCATGCCTTCATATTCTTATTTGTATGATTTTATCTATCTTCCCGGCAATTATTGTGACGTTTACTGCAGGTTTAAATGTGACGGGAAGGCACCACCTATTGCCTATGGCGCGAAAGCATTAGCCAGTTAGGATGAGGGTGATGGTAGTTGTACGCGGAGTGGTACGTGTCAACGGGGCAAGGTTATATGAAACAGAGATTAGTGGAAGGTGTGCTAGATCACCAGGCGGCCCCACCGAGGTCATATCGCTAGCCTTCCCATTTTGGAGTTGGCGTGCGTAAGTGGCGTATCCACTTCCATCCCGTCTTGGGTCCACAGGACCAAATGGGGGTGCTTGTTAGTCTCTAGGTCTTGAACTATGGAAAGCCCCATGGAGGCGCCGGTTGCCCTTTCGGGACAGCTCTGGAACTCCCTTGTCGTTAGAGCGGGGTCAATCTTCACTTTGCGAGGATATACGCTGGAAGACACCCTCGAGTTTATATATCCTCATGATAGTAATGGGGCCAAAACCCATTTGACAGGAGACAGCAATTTTACTGTCCACCCACCACAAGAAGGCAAGCGGGACCTGGAGAGGGAGAGGAGTTTAAACGCTTTATCAGCTCTGTTAGTGGAGATGTTTACAATGAAAAGGAGTGTCCTTTATGTGGAAATAAAATAAGCATGGGCATTACGTAGTGGAATGTTAAAAAAGGTAGAGAACTAGAAGATATAAATATAGGATAAGAACTGGGGTAATAAAGCGGTTACGTAATCACTAAAAATGCTTACGTTGAAAGGAGAGAAAAGAATAAGCAAGGTGAGGAAGTATGCAGACAAAATCCAAGAGAAGTGGATGACAACAGTAAGGAGATTTAGAGGCAATGAAATAGAAGACACAATAGAATATTAGCTCATTGTTGCATATGAGCTAGAATAGGGGAAAACGGTCAGGGAGTCAATACCTCTACTAGCACATAAAATAAGCAGCTGGCAAGTTTGTAGTTAGAATAAAATTGGAGATTTGTGATTGGAGTTGTAAGAAAGTATTGTATATTGAAGTACAAATAAACTAAGCTACTACAAAATGATTGTATGAGAATACATAAGAGTAACCCATGCTGCCAGATCTAATGCTCGTTTCAGTAATTACAGTGATAGGTACTATAGTTTATTGTAGTGTATAGGTATTATAGTGTATTTTAGTTGAAGTATCATCGTTATATCCGGAAGGCGAGCATAAACACCATACGGACAGCTAAAGTGATCACGTAACACATTCCTCTGCCTTGCTTTCTTATGTTAGGTGGACAGTAGTTAACTTCCAGTGGTGAACTTTCTCACTATTTAAAACATGTGGCAGTTTCAAGTAGGACGTGGTAGTCCTTTAGATTTCTTTGGGTTGCTTTCTTGAAAAATAGTATCTCCACACAATAATGATGTGTATTGAGATTAGGTTTGTGTGTATTAGATAAATATCAAAAATTAAATTTAAGTGATGACTTCACAGAGCTGTGTCTCTAACATTAGCGTTTTGTTTTTTGCAGGTGGCGAAGCTGTTTTCCTACACATGGGCGATGGGACCGTTTCTTTGCAAATCAGTGCACTACCTGCAGAACGTGTCAGCTATCTGTTCTGTACTTACTCTCACTGCCATGAGCATCGAAAGGTAAGAATATGACCTACACCTTGAAAATCTCTCCCTTTTAACATAAGATATCGCTAAGGTTTAGTTTTTTCTTGAAGTATACAATGATCCTACTTTATGGCTGCACTATACATTTGAAAATGTCTGCTCTGTTTTACCACCCGTCGTAAGACATTTCAGGATTCTAACGCTTAAGAGAGGTCATTAAAAGCGAGCATCGCTGTGAATTTCTACAAAAGCATACCAAGTAGAAATCTGTGTGAAATAAGGCATATGCAAATTTCTGCATATAGGGGAAATGTTATTTGCTATACTTTGTAAAGCATTCTGAGCAAACTCAATGCAAGTTGGTATAGTTAAAAGATCTGAGCATAAAAACTTGTTCAAAAAATTAAAATAGTTTCAGATTTCAATAATGTCTCCATCAAGAAATGATAATCCAAAGAATACGTTGGCTATTTTGATATTTTACTCAACCCATTAATAAACTGCTAACGAGTTAAAGTCACTGCATTGATTGCATTTAATAGTCAACCGCTCCGAATACATCAACGCCATGGAAGTATGACTTGCTGTCTGTCAAACCTCAGGAATAAATAATACATATTTTGGATTATACTAGTAACACAAATTAAGAAATTATTTCCCCAAAAAAGTGAAGTTCTTATTTTACACACTGCTTAAGTCATCAGACTTAATAATAATTTTATCAACAACCTATACTGTCAAACCACCACTAGAAGGTAACCGGGCCTGAGAAGCGAGAGGGGGCTTAAACTGTTTATCTGCTCTGGTATAATCTTCGCAAAAGTTAAAGCCATATAGATGCCGTACTGCAGACTCCAGCAAATTCTAAGCTTGCCCCTCCTACCAGCGCTGCCGAATGTGGTACACATATCTCACACCTGAACTTAGAACATTACCTTCATTAATCACGCTCCGATATATATTTGAAAATTACAAAGACCAGTCTTATAGGACAAATAATTTTATGTTCTGATCATGACCGTACAAAAATTCTGTCTCTACGATACTAAGAACACGAGTATTATCTTCACTTGGTTATGATTATGAATATCCATCCATTCACCACGATTAGCCTGAAAAACAACTATTTATTCTTCACAACACTTATCTCAACACTTATCACTTATTAACACTTATAAATAAACGGCGCAGTGACGCAAATAACGTGTCCTATAGAAAAATAAGTCGTTGAAGAAAGAAAAAAAGGCAATGTATTCCGTACATTCATGAAAGCACAACATTTGATTTTAAACAATATTTTTACTAAGACCTTAATGCATACCTGTTTAAAACTGTTATATTTAAAATGATATTGAAATATAAAACCTTTTAACCATACCAGACTGTATTAAGGTTGACCATTGAGCTGAGCAGAAGTAAAAAATTGTCTTCGTAGTTCAAATATAAGTGTTCATGCAAAGCATAACTTTCTAATTTTAATTTGAACTCAAAATATTCATTTTAAGCGCACAAGCACCCGTCAACTTTAGAGGAGCTTTACCTTCCTTCAAATATCATACGATTCGCTCACCATCAAACCATTAGCTATTCAACACTGTTTAAATAATAATTGACTATTCAACCCTTATTTGTTTTATGTTATGCACCTATTTACTTTTCTATGAAACGAGGTAAGTATTGTTTCATTCCACTTCGGAGTTTGAAGTGCTGTTCATCCCGTTTATACAGTCCAGAATGTGTAAACTGAGTTGCAGTTCTAGGAAATGAACAATGTTAACTTTGTGCCTCGAGAATTTCAAACATCGTCATAACATCGTTTCGAATGTTGTCTGTGGTGAAGCAAATGATGTTCATATGCATACAGTTGCAGATTGGAAAGGGAAAATTGAAAACAGAAGAACTATGCAATCAACTACAATTATTGTAAGGAAGTTAAAAACTGATACATTCGACATATCAGGTTATTATTGGAAATTGTTCTTTCACACTAGCCGTGTGTAGGATGCACTATAAAAGGGTAGAGCCAGCCTAAAAAATACAATGCCATAGCCGGGATTTGAACCACGGATCTTCTGGTCCCCGTCCAGCTGCTGTAACCATTGAGCTACTACGGCCAATGTGCCAACATGACATTAAATGTTTCAGTCCGGCTCTACCCTTTCATAGTGCATCCTACACACGGCTAGTGTGAAAGAACAATTAATTTCCATTAATTGTACCTAATAGTGGTCCGAACTATAAAGCCCGGGCCTTAAAGTACTTACACATTGTAAGTCGCCATTAAGGTTGTTGTCTCATGTGTTTATGAGAACTCCTAGTGCTTTACCGGGAAAAATACGAGTCAGTTGGAGAATTTAATGCCATGTTGGCACGTTGGTCATAGTAGCTCAATGTTTTAGAGCGGCTGGACGGAGACTAGAAAATCCATGGTTCAAATCCCGACTATGGCATTGATTTTTTCAGTCTGGCTCTATCGTTTCACAGCCATCTCCATTGTTACCAAGACCAGAAGCACTCGATAACTCACCATAGCAGATTACGTTACCCCGGGTTTATTTAAGGAACGAGGAATAGGATATTCCTTGTGCACCACGACCTACACACATCTATTGTGGCTACCATCACTTAGAAGGAAAACAGTATGCTACTTGCAGTAGAAAACAAGCTACATAAGACTTGAGCCATCGCCGGAATTGCCCAGAGTGAACCACAAAGTCCATGAGACACCAGAAAGCAACCACACCACTCCAGTACAGCACTCCTGACAGTTAACCTTGAAAGCACGTGTGTAACATGAAAAGAAAACAAAATTAAAGAGCATGAGAGAAAGGAGACCATCCCAGCACTTGACCACAGGTTAGAGAAAACGAGGAACCTAAAGTCAGAGGGGGTTGCGGTCAAAGGAAATTTAACTCCATACCTCTGGAGGGCGAGTCTCGTACATTTCGCTAAGCTAATTAGCTCGGTTAAGGACATACAACAATCTCTTAAAAGTTACTGCACAGTTAGGAGTGGCATCATTTTCATCACGATAGAACGATCTCGTAAGTACACGTCAGAGCAGAAACTATATGACAACCTTGACGTATGGAGATTAAAATGTACTAATTTAACATTGTAAAGTTGTAATTGTGCTCCGGTATTATTAATCTCAAGGGAGCAAAGTGAGTTCCAAAAAAATTCAACTCCAACATTTATTACTTTATTTTCAGTTATTAAATTAATAACTTCATAACCAATTAGTAAAAGAAATGTGAAGTAATCTTTATGTTGCCTTGATTTACATATTGCTTTTATCCCGCTACGTGTTAAGTTCACGGTTTAATTTGCAATCCAACAATCGAAAGCGAGTCACTCATGTTCACCTGAATGGGGTGTTTTACGCCATCATCTAGCCGCTTATTGCAACTTCATCTGGGCGGCTTAAAACGTTTGCCTTTTGTCTTAAGCTATAGTTCGGGGGAATGGTACTCTAGTTATCTGGACTGAGGCCGTGTGTGCGGTCACCCGTCCACGAGGTCACCACGGCCAATGCTGTCTGCACCCGGCCACCCGCTTGAATGTAGCCGGAGGCAAATCACCGATTGAGAAGGTGTAGGTATCTGGGTTAATTCGTGTGTTATCGGCTTCATTTCTACTCCTGGAGGTGGGGTGCAGTTTGTAATCTCGTTTCATATAACCTTGTCTCGCTGACATGTATCATTCCGCGTGTTACCTTCCCCCTCATCCTAATTGGCTAATGCTTTCACGCCACAGGCCATAGGCGGTGCCTTTCCGTCACATTTAAACCTGCAGTAAACGTCATAATAATCGCCGGGAAGATAAATAAAATCATACAAATAAGAATATGAAGGCAAGCAAAAATAATGAAGTTTATAATGAAACTGAGCAAGTTGAAACTGAATGAATGAGCAATGAAACTGAAACAAGTTTATAAGGAAAGGCCTTAGGCATTTTCCACTGCGATTTTAAATCAGCATACATACCTTGCAAAAATGCTTGTCTTTCAGTCTTGAAAGTCGTGTCACGCCAAACTTGCCTTATGTCCTTCATTCACCCAAGTCTCGTCAAGGTAGTATATTTTGCGAGTTGTATCCTGGTACAGTCTGATTGTCCTTAAATAACGTCTTCGCCACACAGCAATATTGCCCCTGAAGTGGTAATTTTTTTTTGTTGTCTCAATTTCATGTCGCGATGTTCCTACGCATCTAACACACCCGTAAGTTTAGAGAACAGTTGTTCGACTTCTCTCTCTCTGACAAAGAAGGATTCTTCTCTGAGAGTGTAATAAACGCATGCACCACAATTCTTTTTTCGCCGCTTTGTAAAGGTTTTCCCTTGCTATGCTTCAGCGAAAACATGGCAATAGACTCTGCCATTATACATATAAATACATGCGCAATAAACAACCAATAAAATAATTTAGCTCTCGCACTCGGCACAACACACCTTCGAATAGCGATATATGACTAATCCAGTTCAAAACAAGGTCAGTGATAAAAGCCATATAAACAAATATGCCATCACTACCGCTAAAGCACGTGCTATCGTGTCATATGAAAGGCGGGCTTGAGAGCTCAACTCTGTTGCGTAATATATTTAATTCAAACAGTAACTAAAATATAAATTTGACAATTCTCTTCCAAAATAAAGATATTTACCTTGTTAAATAACGAACTAATTTTTACCGCACAACAGTCTATTCTACAACAGCAGCCAATGAGAGGTGATTAGGTCACGTGACCCTTAAGAGATACGGGGCAAGCTTATGTGAAAAAAGGATTAGGTAGGGCATGCTCACGCAAAATTGCCCATGGCGTCCTTAGGCAGTCTTTACCGTTTCCTCTTAGAGGTGTTTTATGGTCGTAGTGGCCAAGAGTATTTACCAGCTAGCTGGAGTGGGATGCAAGTTTATTGTGGATGGTAGGAGATCTCTCTCACACTTGTCCACAATGTAAGGGAGTCCGGAATTGTTATGTCGACGTAAGATTTAAGCTCAGTCGGTTGACACGTCTGCTTCCAAAGAAGAGTTTTATCCAATTGTGTAAAATGCTCCATGTTTCTGATTTTTTTATTCGTTACTATAGAACAAAGGCAGTGTTTCCTTTCCAGCACGAGTTCTATCATTGTTTAATGAAATTGTGCCGGTAGGTGAAAACACAGACAAACTATAAATACCAACAGATGCCACTCAGTAACGTCAAATGGCTCTGAATTCTTCTTCAATGATTTTCTGGCAAATTTTGAGTTCTCCTTAAATAGTTTCCTGGCACATTAGATATCTGTTTCTTCACATTAACTATTCAGTTTCATTTGAAATGATCAACATGGAATCAAAATTGTTATATTCTTCCGGCTTTCAGTTCTATGCGCGTCTGTTTTTAAGCATCATTTGAGCTGCAATTGTTTTTGTATTAGTATCCCAAAGGAGAATCTAAGTATCTAATTAAAAGATTAAAAATAAGTTAAAAACACATGTAACGGAACGCAGAGATTGTTTTAGATGAAATCTAAGTGTCTTAAGCAAACAATTACCAAGATGAAAATGGGGTGTATGAGTTAGGGAGCAGGGAAAGGTGAATGGGACAAATTAGTTGAAGCTATAATGAGCTGTAAAGAGCAAGTGAGGCTTGTATAACACTTTTACCCACTTTAATTTATATACGAAAGTAAGCTTTCTTCTCCCAAATACGCTTTAACACAACATTATTAGGGTACTATGTAATGCATTTTAAGACTGGGTTAAAGAAAATAGGTCTCCAGTACAGTAATAAATCACCATTACCTTATGCACATTTATGCATTCTAGAATGCAAATTTTCAGCTAAATCAGGCTGCATAGCCACACGACTTTTCTATTATTCCATAAATTTAGCAAAATTGTAGTAATAAAGTCTTCCGGGGAAGACTGCTTATTGGTTGTTTACTGTTGTCAAAGTTTCGGCCCACTATGTAGGTCTTCCTCAGGGCTACTCCTCTTCTTGACAGCACCAGAGGAACTGTGCTGACTAGCAATTCCAGCAATCGAATCGGGATTTCCCAGGTTTAAATGGGCGGGGTGTTTTTTTTTTTTTTTTTTTTTTTTTTTTTTTTTTTTTTTTTTTTTTTTTTTTTTTTTGCCACAGCACCTAGCAGCTAAGTGCGGCTTTATCTGGACAGTAAAGAAGAATGCCGTCTGTGTCAGGTGATTGTCTTGGGCAGTGTTATATCTAAACATATGTGGGCGCTACTGTCCAGAAGGTGTGTCCACGCCCAATACTGGCTGCGCCCTTCCGCCTGCGTGTTAGGCATATTGGCACAGTCCGCTTAGCTGGCTAGAGGGAAAGGAAACAAGGTAAAGGTATGGGTTTTACTAAGCACATTTCTGGGCTTGGAGGTTACTGGTGTTTAGGGATACTGGCCCTGTTCAGGGTAGATTGCCCAAAGCGTCTTTGGGCAACCGGTAGCTAGGTTTTCGACACGGAACCCTTTGGCCTTAATGACCAAGGGTGTCCACTAGATGGTTAGGATGGGAGTCCAGTTTCTTGTAGGTGGTGAGAGTTCCTTCCTGCACCATATCTACAATATAGGGGACTCCGGAATAGGTATGAAGGATATGGGACGGGAATCTACCAGTGTCATAGATCATCCGTAGCACCATGTCTGCACGCCCTACAGTCTGCGAATTATGGTCGGAGCCGCTGATCCCCAGACTTCGCAGCCGTACAGGATCAGAGGCGCGATAATCGCCCGATATAGACGTAGTTTAAGGTGTTGTGCTGACTAGGTGGCTGCTCGTTTGGCTGTGGAAGCTTGGGCCAGCCCTCTCCATCATCAGCCAATGAGATCGCAGGTACCGTGGAGGGTTGTCGTTACTCTGTACGTAATGAAGTAGTTTTATTAACAAAATTACTATTGGTTTTTCAAAATTCACTTCAAATGATCATTACGATCAACTTAATGTTTGGTATAAGGGATATGAGTTTAATACACATTGCTTTTCTAGCCAAAAGTCAGTGCGACACCACCACCAGCCATTTTCAATTAAAGCTGCACTTTTTCAAGATTTTTAGATGAGAAAATATTCGATTCTCGTAGCCATTGAAGTCAAACTCTCTGGATTTAACGATACAAATGACTTTCAAGTTTATTGAATATATCCATTTACAAATAATTGACCATTTGTTTTCCCATGACTGAAGATTATAAATCACAAAAAGCAGACAGCATAATTGTATGTATAACGAATATAAATAATGAAAAAACTAGAGAAATAGCATAAACATGCGTCATCAAGGTACAACCTTGCCCAGGAATTAATTTAGCAAATAGAGGAAAGAGTTACTTCAAGCTAAGTAACGGAATCTCATATGAAAAGAATACAAGCAAAGGAATATAGAATAACAATGACAAATGAAGGTCAGAAGATCAGCGAAAGGACGGCTATGAATGTGTTAGACCAAGCACAGCATGAAAAGAACACTCTAAGATGACTGTAAGTCGCTAAAACCTTATTAGATAGGAAAACCCTAGGCCTAGAATTCTGCTACACGGAGGAGCCTATATCCCGCTTCCACAGCAAAATTAAGCACGTGACAAGTACAAAAGGGGATCAGGCTAGGAAAATGTTGTAAATAGGAAAAGCGCTTCCTGATATCTAAAAGAAATCAGAGCGAAGAAAGAGGGACCTGTACCTACGCTCTAAGTTCGATGTGAAGGAACGAAATATCTGGGATTGATCACCAATTATGATGATCAGAACGTGGATAAATTCTTTCCACCACCCGAATAGGTGATGGTTTTCAAAGAGGGAGAAAGTGTGTGTGTAATGTTTAACGCACGCTTTTACTACATACGGCACCGCAGGCGATGACACTGATGATACATGAGATGAAGATGGCGCACCGGTGTAATGAGATGGCGGGAAAAACCGGAGGTCCCGGAGAAAACCCGCCCCAACGCCGTGTTGTCCACCACAAATCTCACTTTATGGTCGCCTGGAATCCAACCCGGGCCGCCTTGGTGAGAGCCAAGCGGTCTAACCACTGAGCCACGGCGTGGCCAAGAGGGAGAAACGTAGGTCGGACTTGGCTTTGTGGAGTACATAAATTAAGTATCTTGTGTGCATGGAAGGATAGGTAAGGAAGAAATATTAGTATTTTATTCGCTTCAGGAATAAAGGGAAATGAAGTTACATTTGCCTGTGTCATTTGGCTGGAAGATGGAACTTTCGACATAACACTTTCAAAGTGCACCTGCCTGTTTACCAATCCTCCGCGCCGAACTTACCGGTCCTCGTAGCCATGAGTATCTCTCTGTCGTCCGCCGCGTAGTGGGTCGCGAGCTCGAGTGCCGCCGTGGGCATGGATGTTTATGTGTATACTGTATAGGTTTACAAATACGAAAATAAAACAGTAAAAAAACTTTAAAAGTTAAGGTAAATAATATATAGGAGCAAAATTGGAGCATGGCTTTACAGGTAAATGCTGTACATATTCCAAACCCCCCCCCCCACCAAAAAAGAATCCTTTTGCTCTTCATAGCATTAAATGCTAGCATTTAATATTGGAACTACTACTTATGCTTTTAAAGTTCCCGTTGCAATATTAACTAAATTAACTTTAAGAGATCAGAGATTTAACTAAGATAATAAAAAATTGGTCAAAATTACTTCGAAGCTTTAGCATGGAGTCCAATCTATGGATTTAGCTCTGCAAAGCCTTTAAAGCTGCAACACGTAGCCATTGAAATATCAAATAACACACGATCTAATGACCTATACCCGCTTTTGATGTCCTTCTTTTGACTTTTACCTTTTCTTAAGGTAAATAATATATAGGAGCAAAATTGGAGCATGGCTTTACAGGTAAATGCTGTACATATTCCAAAACTCCCCCCCCCCCCCCACCAAAAAAGAATCCTTTTGCTCTTCATAGCATTAAATGCTAGCATTTAATATTGGAACTACTACTTATGCTTTTAAAGTTCCCGTTGCAATATTAACTAAATTAACTTTAAGAGATCAGATATTTAACTAAGATAATAAAAAATTAGTCAAAATTACTTCGAAGCTTTAGCATGGAGTCCATTCTATGGATTTAGCTCTGCAAAGCCTTTAAAGCTGCAGCACGTAGCCATTGAAATATCAAATAACACACGATCTAATGACCTATACCCGCTTTTGATGTCCTCCTTTTGACTTTTACATTTTCTTATGCATTAAAAATAATCCACAGGTTGTAACTTGTAAGAAATCTTGTTCATATTTTCAATAGAAACTCTGAGAGAATCAAATTTAAAAACTGATACATGACTGTTTATCCACTTCTTAAATGCACGTGATGATGATTTTATCACTGAGGATAAATTATTACAAAAATATATTTAGAAATGTAATAGATTTTTATAAAACAACCACTAGAGTGAAAAAAATGCAATTTTCAGTTTTGCATATGGGTATTTAAATAATATAATAGGGTTTTTTCTTTTTTCAAAGTTGCAATTACTGCAAAATGAGAAACATCTGACTACTTATGATTATAAAAGTAAAACATGATTTTCACAATAGATTTTGAACATATCTGCATGATTCCACAATTTAGCCTACACACGGCCAGTGTGAAAGAATAATTAATTTCCATATCTGCATGAAATTTAAAACTCGCTGATATATCCATATGTTAAAAAAACTTTGAGAACATTTAGGAAAAAAACTGCAAGAATTAGGCATTCCATTATGAGTAACCTCAACATACATACACTGTGAAAATAAAGTATTAGACTTAATGATCCTTTTGTTCAATGTGGCCTACTTTCAAAAGCATCTTCATTATTGTCCTCTTTAATCTAAATTAACTTAGACCACACTACTATTACACAACATTATAATCATACTTTTATGGCAGCATGAGGATGGTTACAGAGGCAGAATACCGAAAGCTTCCATTAATGAACCATCAATTGACAAATATTACTTTGCCGTGCTAGGGGTCCCGGGTTCGATACCCGGCGTTGAGGGTGGAAATTTTTCTCCGACCAAGACAATTCCTCATCTTCCCCAGAGTCTGGAAGTATGAATGAGAGTGCAAATGCGTGCGTGATCTAATGATTAAAATCCAACGAATACGATTTAACACCTTCGATATGAACCAAAGGAGAACGGCCGCCGATATGACTAATAAATGGAACAAGTTAAAAAAAACTATCAATTTATTCTTTTGTTTATTACGAGAATGTGTTGAAGCTGGTGGTGACGCTAGTTATTTTATAAGCTACTCAATTTGCCTCCTACTGCTATTTGAAGATTGTATATTTGAATATATTCATCTCTTATACAAATAAATATACTTTATTTATTTATTTACTTATTTATTTACTTATTTATTTACTTATTCATTTACCTTTTTATTTACCTTTTTATTTACCTATTCATTTACCTATTCATTTACCTATTCATTTACCTATTCATTTACCTATTCATTTTCCCAATTCATTTACCTATTCATTTTCCCAATTCATTTACCTATTCATTTTCCCGATTCATTTACCTATTCATTTACCTATTCATTTACCTATTCATTTACCTATTCATTTACCTATTCATTTACCTATTCATTTACCTATTCATTTACCTATTCATTTACCTATTTACCTATTTACCTATTTACCTATTTACTTATTTACTTATGTACTTATGTACATATTTACTTATTTACTTATTTACTTATTTACTTATTTACTTATTTACTTATTTACTTATTTACTTATTTACTTATTTACTTATTTACTTATTTACTTATTTATTTATTTATTTATTTATTTATTTATTTATTTATTTATTTATTTATTTATTTATTTATTTATTTATTTATTTATTTATTTATTTATTTATTTATTTATTTATTTATTTATTTATTTATTTATTTATTTATTTATTTATTTATTTATTTATTTATTTATTTATTTATTTATTTATTTATTTATTTATTTATTTATTTATTTATTTATTTATTTATTTATTTATTTATTTATTTATTTATTTATTTATTTATTTATTTATTTATTTATTTATTTATTTATTTATTTATTTATTTATTTATTTATTTATTTATTTATTTATTTATTTATTTATTTATTTATTTATTTATTTATTTATTTATTTATTTATTTATTTATTTATTTATTTATTTATTTATTTATTTATTTATTTATTTATTTATTTATTTATTTATTTATTTATTTATTTATTTATTTATTTATTTATTTATTTATTTATTTATTTATTTATTTATTTATTTATTTATTTATTTATTTATTTATTTATTTATTTATTTATTTATTTATTTATTTATTTATTTATTTATTTATTTATTTATTTATTTATTTATTTATTTATTTATTTATTTATTTATTTATTTATTTATTTATTTATTTATTTATTTATTTATTTATTTATTTATTTATTTATTTATTTATTTATTTATTTATTTATTTATTTATTTATTTATTTATTTATTTATTTATTTATTTATTTATTTATTTATTTATTTATTTATTTATTTATTTATTTATTTATTTATTTATTTATTTATTTATTTATTTATTTATTTATTTATTTATTTATAAATAATATTCATCTCTATTTATTTTCTACATAAGAGTGATTATTATTAATTTTGGTTCAGTAGAATATGTTTCATCCTTCAGCTACTTCTGCTGTATGTCGGATCATACGTTTAAACAAGAACTTTTTAATAAATAGCTGTTACCATAAAATATTAATAAACTATGAATATTCTTTGTACTTTATAAGATAACACATGTGCTCGTTGATGTGTATTGGTATACTGTTGTGTTTGGCTTGTTAATTCTCGTTTATTACTAATGTAATATTTTATCTTCAGATGTTACTCAGTTTAAATGTACAACAGAGAAAGAGTTATAGTATCGCAAACATATTATTTTCTATAAAAGAATGATTATGTTTATTATTAGTTGGTTCAGTATAATGTCTAACATTTCATTTATATATTGGTTTTTCTTAAGGTACTACGCGATTGTTCATCCAATGAAAGCAAAGTACATGTGTACCATTAGCCAAGCTCGGAAGATAGTCCTGGGAATATGGATCGCCTCATTTCTTCTAGCTGTACCTAATCTCATTACTCAGGTAAGTTCTCTCAAACCCAATAACAATGGACAGTTCTATATACACGTAAATCCATCTAAAACCTATTGTTTTAAATTTTCAATGGTTCAAGTGAATCTAAAACGTGGAGCAAGGGAATATAAAGTTTGTCCTCTACAGAACTTCCTCCACGCTACCCTAACCTCGTGTAGAAATTAAGGAGAGGAATAAACTAACAAAAGTTGTGTTATGAAAGTAACAGGGAGAATATAAGTAAATTTATTTCTGCATCACTACTAATGTACATTAAACAGCTTTGTACAATCAAGCGGGCTTAAAATTTCAACTCTTGAAGCTTCTTGTAGTAAATTTCAGATGTGTGTGTGTTTTTTTTTTTTTTTTTTTTTTTTTTAATTAACGTCTTCCATCGTAAAGTCATATTGGACTATGAATGAAATGTGTGAAATGATGTTCAAATGAGTCCAGGATCCATAAAACTTAGTTACCCGATGTTTATCTTTCATAAATGGGAAGACACCGGAGAAAAAACGTTATTCAGCTAAGTCATCCTGACGGAGTTTGGAACTTGGCACATCTTGAACGTGAAGTAGACACGCTAGCACCTACGCTACAAAGGCGGCCAAATTTTCACTTTCTAGTATTTGTCAGCTGCAGGAATGTTTATAATGTATCCCTAAATCACATTAAGGAGAAATCACATTCAGGAAGGCAATATGGCCATTATACAATCTATTATAAAACGTGGTAATTCTTGATTGCATTAAAACATCTGACTAGCAATTATGAATCCATAGGAAAAATTAATATGGAATGGATTGAGCAGGATCTATGAACGCGCCATAAATATGAACTCCAAAGCTAGTAACAGCCAATTAACTTGAGATGGCAGCTAAGTGAAGATGCGCACTAAAAGAATTAGTCTGTTACCAACCATGAAAGGAGACTGAGGATGATTTTATACATGTGGAGCTATTGATGGTAGATGTATCAGCTACTCCAAATGTATAAATCACCTTCAGCCTTACTTCAGGATTAGTATCGGACTAATTCGTTTAGTGCGCATTTTTACCCAGCTGCCACCTCAGGTTAATTGAGCTGTAACAAAGATATGAGGATGTTTACCTAGAAAGCCCTACGCGCAGGTCCACATACCAGAAAACAACTGAGTGCGCAATTCTGGAAACGCAGGATCAGACCTGAGGTAGCGACAATGGCGCTAGCCCTAACCCATAAACAAGCTGCAGTTAAGGACAGCAAAACAGACGTCTGGTGGCGAATTAGCGAACTAGCGAACTATTAGTGAAAACACACCAGGCTGCGATGAAACAAATACATGGAATTACGGAACTCTGCACACTAACTCCTGAGTTTGCTACAGATAGTAACTAAAAATAGCTCTAGGCAACTGGATTTAGGGAACATTCATCCAGTGAAGGTTACGATGGAGGTGGAGAAGGAAATGAAAACAACCGTTAAGTGGTAACTGGCTAAAGAGAGAGGCGAAAGAAATGAGAAATAAACAGCAGGTTAACACTGCTTCACTGCCATCTGTGGTGAAGCAGTGCTAACTACAGATATCGGCCTGGGTGGCTCAATTGGATAGGCGCTTGAGTACTGATTCAAAGTCTGTCAGTTCAAATCCTACCCTAAAATATGTTTTTAGCGGTGTTTAAATGTAACAGTCTATATCAATAGATTTGCTGGCTTGAAAAAGCTGCGGGAAGAAATCCCGGGTCAAAAGGGGCGCTGATATCATCCAGGTAATCAACACGCCGTTATCAAGCAAAATGAAAAACAAAAAACAGACGCCTTTTGTAAACTAGTGCTAACCACAGAGTAGTACAGAAATGTGTGCATATGCCAGGATGTATCTGATCTGAATACCTTAGAACTGCATTCCGAACATGTTTGGATTAGGTGCACAGGGGGAAGTTTTTTCATTTGTTGGATTCGCCAACTAACCACTAGAAAGTAATCGATAGAAATACGAAATATTAGTAACAGACGTTGCTAACTACACGAAATATTCGATACTGCTGGCATTCTGAACCTCCTTTCCTCTAATTTTTATAAAATAAAAGTTCAATTATCTTTTTCATACTGGACTGAACGCAGATTCAACCCGTAAGGTCCATCAACATTGATCACTCTTTGTAGCGTAGGCGGTAGAGTGTCTGCCTCGCGTACAAGAGGTCCCGAGCTCCAATCTTGGTCAGAATGAGTAATTTGGATAAGTTTCTTCGGGGTTTCCCTTATACTGAAAGATTAAGGCTATGAACTCTAGGCTCATTTGAGCATCATTTCATTCATCGTCCAATATGACTTAACTTTAGGGAACGTTAATTAAAAGTACATTGATGATAATGATGATATAAAGAAGTGCAAGAAGAGGAAAAAGAGTAATATTCAGAATTATAAACTAGAGCATAATGTAAAGTGTAATACGTAATGTAAGCTTAATTGGAGTAATTTCATGAACATAATAAAATGTTATAATTTTAACTTACCATTATGAACGAGGGCTGTTCAATAAAGAATGGTCATAATTTTTTTACGGTCATAATTTTTCGCACTAAAATTCAATCTTTTTATATTCTGTTAGCTTAATGCCGAACAAACACGCTGTAGTAGTTTCATTGTTGGTAGTCCTGGTTCCCGCCTGTGAGAACCAGTCAAGTTCAGACATGTTCAGTATCGCCTACCTCTGCAATGGAGGTAACATGCAGTTAAAGCTGATGTTAGAGGAAGATCTGGAGTTTCTTTCAAACGTAATCACTGCTGATGAAACTTAGCTACATCATTTTGATCCTGAGAGCTAACAGCAAAGTTAAGTGAGGAAATCTCCTTCATCACCATCCCCAATAAAAGTAAAAGTGGTTGCTTCTGCTGGGTAAGTTATAGTCATCTCACTCTTTGATATTCATGGAATGGTTTATCAGCATGTTGTGCCTGTACACACATCAGTAACTGGACAATACTACAGGGATATCCTGAAAACATTGCAAGCCCATACCAGGTGCAAAAGACCACATTTCCATGAAGCAGGCTGGATACTACACCACAATAATACGCAGCCGCATATTGCCAATGTTGTTGCTGAATGTCTTGCAAAAATCAACGTGAAGTGCATCCCTCACCCTCCCTATAGTCCAGATTTAGCCCCATGTGACTTTTTTCTATTCCCTAACTTGAAGAAACGCCTTCGTGGGAGGCATTATCCATCATCAGAAGCAGTGGTGATGGCTGCGGTGGCGATTTTGAAGGATCTCTCAAAAATGGTTAGTAATATATCTTTGAATACTGGCATAAAGGCTGGAACAGTGCATCGCATTCAGGGGACACTATTTTGAGAAGGACCATCAAAATTATGAGGATGAGTAAAGGTACGATTTCAAAAATAATTGTAGTCATTCTTTATTGAACAGTCCTCGTATATTGAAAACTGAATAAATAAGACTTGGGTTTTGTGTTAGACTTTGTTATTATTAATATACTCCATAAATGATGAATAAACAGTGCTAGTGGTGGAAGCAACCTGTTATGATCACACTGTAGAACGCTAGTGCACATAACATTTTATTATGAAAACAAAAGATAAAAGTATACAGTAACAATATTAGATTTCTTTCTTGTATACATTTATTTTCATTCCTTTTGCCGCAGTGTCAAATAAATAATCTCAGTGAGACAGTTGAAGCAATTCCACAACAGTGCCAAGTATGCAAAATAATTGTAACTTTCGGATTCAACTGTGGGTTCCTTGGAGATGAATCATATACTTATTTTGCATGAAAAACCACCAGCAAGTCTGTCTAGCATCTCCATTTAGAACAGGAGTGTCGTGTTTAATTCATACTGACATACATGGTGACTCCATACTCTGTGATCCTGCTTGCAAGATGCAACACCGGTGTCTGACAGTCCATTTATTACCCGTCACGACACGTTGTAGATCAACAGCATCTGCAGAGGATGCAACCACGGGTTTGTCTCTCAGCCCTCTTGTACAACAATGCCTGCATATTTCACCCTCTCGAAAGCAAGCAAGAACTAACGGCGATGAGCATAAGAACTACGGCAGCCCTAGCACGAAAGTTGTACTCTCACCAGAGATGGAGAATTGATGCTAGTGTTCACGTGTAATCCATGGAGTATTTACAACACTCTTTCAGTCTCTCTATTTGT
The DNA here is from genome assembly GCA_030765055.1 of Mantis religiosa. Classification (NCBI taxonomy): domain Eukaryota; kingdom Metazoa; phylum Arthropoda; class Insecta; order Mantodea; family Mantidae; genus Mantis; species Mantis religiosa. The sequence continues at coordinate 142,668,644 of CM060955.1, read as the reverse complement.
TGTGATCAACTAGTTTTACTGCTTGTCTTTTGTTCTAGACGTTCTCGTGCTAACATATACGCCGCCAGGAAAGATTCAGCTCATATGCTTGTCTTTTATTATATTTCCCTGGACACACATTACCTTCTGAAAAATTAAATTATAAAATATTATCTAAAATAATCTAAATAAGAACACGAGCAAATAGTTAACTATAATGCAAATTTCACTATGAGTACGATGCTTTTGAAACAGTTGCTTATCGACAGTTTACTCGTCTACTATTCAGAAATAAAATAAAGTTTTTTGTTAATGATGCTATCAACTGCCGCACTGCTGGTATACCAGAATTTCGTCCTGCAAGAGTTATTTTAGGCGCCTTTAAATCCACTGATATAGGGCTGTCGCTTTTAAAGATCGGTGTGGTCTGGATTTAACGAAGGGATCAGAAAGCCAGTTTCTAACCAACTGAACCACCGTTTACTATTCCATTAATCCTTGGATTTGTTTACATGGTTTCTTTTTTTTAACGTTAAATTCACACATTACGCGTACACGCAAACGGACAAACACTCACTTTATGCTTCCACCAGTGGCGTACATTATGGACTATCAAAGCTAATACCGAAGCCCATATCTAAAGTAAACTGGAAATTAATAAGCAATATTAATGATTGCAATACCATCCAGTTTTCCCCATAAAAATTAGTGCGTAGGGTGGAATATCTCTCGTTCCCTATCACTGAACAGAGGGGCAAGCAGAGCTTCGGTAGCTAATGTTGCAGCCTTCTCTATGGTAAGGGGCAGAGAGGGACGAGGGGGAGGAATGCAGAATTCAACGCGACAAGGCTTCGGAACCTTACATGGCTATACTCATATGAGCTTCTCCGAAATGTACCGTACGGAAACGACTGGCTTTGGAATTCCGCATAGCACGTGGAGTTAAGGACAAGAAAGAGCGTGTTTTCAATTATTGTGTGACTGTTAAGGTCCTCAACTGCCGTATTAGTATTGTTTATTTCATAGCGTACAGTGTACCAAGACAGTTGCTAGCGCTAATTCTTCGAAATGGGTGAAGAATGTGTAATTAAACAATTAGAACAAAAGCCATTCTCACAGTTTAAATATGAGGTTAAGTTAGTGATAAAACAGGGAAGGCCTAATCCAGCTCTTCCGCACTTCCGCACAGAAGGAGAAAATAAGAACCTTATAAAACGTATTTTAATATAATCATGGTAAGTATGAGCGGCTGTCTGGCTCATTCGAACAATGAGGGCTGTTCAATAAAGAATGATCATAATTTGTTTACGGTCACCATTTTTCGTACTAACATTCAATCTTATATTCTGTTAGTTTAATGTGAAACAACACGCCGTAGTAGTTTCATTGTCGGTAGTCCTGGTTCCCGCCTGTGAGAACCAGGTAAGTTCAGACATGTTCAGTATCGCCTACCGCTGTAATGGAGGTAACTTGCAGTTAACGTTGATGTTAGAGGAAGATTCAGAGTTACTTTCAAACGTAATCACTGCTGATGAAACTTGGCTACATCGTTTTAATCCTGAGAGCAAACAGCAAAGCTCAGTCTGGAAATCTCCTTCATCACCAACCCCCCAAAAAAGCAAAAGTGGTTGCTTTTGCTGGGAAAGTTATGGTCATCTTACTCTTTGATATTCATGGAATGGTTTATCAGCATGGCAACCTGCACACACATCAGTAACTGGAAAATACTGCAGGAATGTCCTTAAAACATTGCAAGCCCATATCAGGCGCAAAAGACCATGTTTCCGTGAAGCAGGCTGGATGCTGCATCACGATAATGCGCGGCCGCATATTGCCAATGTTGTTGCTGAATATCTTGCAAAAATCAACGTGAAGTACAATACCTCACCCTTACCTTAGTCCGGAGTTAGCCCCATGTGACTGTTCTATTCCCTAACTTGAAGGACTGCCGTCGTGGGAGGCATTATGCATCATCAGAAGCAGTGGGGAAGGCTGCGGAGGAGATGTTAAAGGATCTCGCAAAAATGGTGTCCAGCATGTCTTTGAGGACTGGTAGAAACGCTGGAATAAGTGCATCTCATTCAGAGGAGGCTATTTTGAGACGCACCATCAAAATTATGAGGATGAGTAAACGTACGTTGTCAAAAATAATTGTGACCATTCATTATTAAACAGTCCTCGTAAATAAACTTTATTGCTGGCATGCTTGTTGTTTACAACTGAGAAAACACCCTGGAATACTACGTGTTTCGCAAATTTAGCTTATTTAATCCCAGCTTTGGATAAACATAAAAGATCAACAACTTCGTTTAGAGGCCACGATGAAAGTAAGGAGTCATTTAATGAAGGCAATTGCTACAACAATTTCTGGCTAAATATGATGCGGCACTGTCTCAGCATCTAAAGACAGCTACTGTTTTCAAATGCTGTTTTTTTTTTTTTTTTTTTTTTTTTTTTTTTTTTTTTTTTTTTTTTTTTTTTTTTTTGTAATTTACGTCCTCCAACGTTAAGTCATATCGGAGGATGAATGGAATGGGTGAAACGATGCTCAAATGAGTCCGAGGTCCACATATGTTAGAGCTACCCGACATTCGTCTTTCAGGATAAGGGAAAATCCCGGAAAAACCTTATCCAGGCAACTCACTATGACCGAGATTCGAACGCGGGACCTCTTGTACGTGAGGCAGAGACGCTACCACCACGCTACGGTTCAAATCCCGGCTATGGCATTGAATTTTTCAGTCTGACTCAACGTTTCTTAAACAATGATGTTCACGCAATACAAGGCCGAACTCATAATTGAAGAATAGCTGAAATATCAGATAAAATTAGCAATGCACGTGTGTCAACTATACGTTGAGAAATTTTATACCCTTCTCAGAGACGGATGTTACCAATTAAGGGTTGGCATATATTTTGAACATATAAACTAATTTTTTTAATATTTTAGACAATTCAGCCAAGGACTAATTTCAACCCTTTCTCGTTTTAAGGAGCACATAACAGTGGGAGATATTTCTCGACGGATTGGATACTTGTGTGTGCTGGATCAGGTGACAGAGCTGTGGCGCTTCCACGAAGTATATATGTTGCTCCTAATCCTGGTGATACCTACATGCATCATGGTTGTGGCTTATGGATCCATCTCTTGGGAAATATGGCACGTTATGCAGCGGCGGTACGACATGACCAGTGGACAAGCGTGAGTACCTCACTTCTAACATTTCACTCTCTAATCCCAATCCACTTCACTGATTACAACCCATTTATTATTTATTCGTTAATATACTTAGCTCTAGTTTATCGAAGTAGGGTATTAACATGTCGACGGAAGGATCACGTCACACGGTAGTGAATGACATGTAGCGTTAAGCACAATTAATACAACCTTGCACCTTTTGCAGCCTTAATCCCATCCCTACAAGATTATGGGCTATGCTCACATTGTCGTTACAAGCAGTGATCAGGCCTCGGCTTTTGGTCACCAAGGCAACAGACTGAAGTGAGAACGCACGGAGTTGAGTTTATGGCTTGACTCGTCGGTTGGGATGGCACTTGCGCAGCTTAGGTCATTGCCGTCTTTCGTACTGTTGCTGCAAGTGCAGCACCGAAAACCCCAAATTCCAGCAATTTTCAACCAATCTTGCCGAAACTTTTACCACTTAATTCTGATGCATAATGAACACAGAATTCAAAATTTGGTTTTTATATCTTTAATAGTTTTTAGTAATTAATTTGTGAAGTTCAAAATTTGGGCAAAATTCAAACTGCTCCACGTGATGAAAATTTTCAACATTTTAATTTTTGTATTTCTAAAAATATTCAGATGGTTATTAAGAAAAGATTTATCATATGAATTTATTATACTGCCTTTAATTAAAGAGAAAAAATAGGTATGGAGCAAACAAAAAAGCCAAAAAAAAATTAAACCTTTGACTTTTTATATCAATAACTTTAAAAATAATGGATATTAACAATTCATATGATAGAAACCTTTGTTTGCTTTCTAAGAAAATGTGTTGAAAATTTTATAGGGACTGAATCAAAACTGCATCGTGTGGAACATTTTGAATGACAAAAAATATTGAAAAAGCTATAACTGAGTAAATAAAATTTTAAAATCCAAAACAGTTGCCTTCTCAGCTACATGCCTTGAAGTACACTATAACCCTCCAGATAGATAAGTTGGGCCCTCTTGCCTCTTCCTTCACTCTTCTGCAGCAGTGTTCTTCAATTTTAGTTTCCTTCTGGAAGTTTTAGACGCTACCTTCGCAGAAATTGCTGAATGAAGTAAGCGTAATTGGTCCTTTCCTTGGCTAATTTTTGGAAATGCTGGCGAAATCACAGTATGCATTATGCCTGACTGCAGCTTGAGTGAGGAATAACAACCAAAATTGAGTTCACTGATGGCTGATGTCACAGCAACCTGAAGTCTCGTCTTTGAAACAAATATTTCTTTTGGGCAATTATGCCATATCATGCTATGTAAACTTTCATTTGCATTTTGTGTCTCATCCAGTGTACATCTCCTTAGGATTTCATCGGATGCCAACCTTTGGTACACAGGCATTAGTTTTCTTACCGCATGAGGTCTCAAGTATGTTCCCATTGTTGTGTTATGTTTAGGTGTTTCTTCCCATGTATCGTTTAGCCTATTCATGATCCTAACTATGTACATAGTCAGCCGTAGGTCAGTTGTTTCAAAGAATGTTTTACCTATAACCTATATAATAGTTATATGCAGTTTTGATGTATACAATACCTTTATAAATGTTAAATGACACACTAAAAATCATAAGTTATATATAAAAAGTATGTAGTTTAACGAAAAACACCAGAAAATCCTGACCGTTAGAAACTCACACAAAAGCAAAAATATAAACATTGTTTCCTTTCAATGTTTGTAGCCAGTGTTTTGTTTTCATAGTACCACATATTATTCCACCAGAAACTTTGCTCGCTAATTTCAAATGTATTAATTTAGTACATTCAATCGAACTCAAATGACAGAATTCTATGTATCCAAAGGCCAGCATGCACATGCGCACGGACATTTAAATTGTCATGTGAGGGTATTTAAATGCCTGAAACTCATAAATTTAGTAGGATTATGATGCTATAAGTTTCAAAGTATTTTATTAGCTCAAAAACAAAAACAAAATATTTTTCCCATATTTTTACCCAATTTCAGTGCTGCATTCCCTTAATAGACATATTTGATTAAGAGGAATGTAATACAGGGACTGTAGTAAACTAATTTAAGAAATATTGCTAGAGTATTTCCTATCCATTAAAGTATGTTTTGAGGAATTTTCGGAGACCACATCGCAACGTTATAGAAATGTCCAGGACTCTACCATTTGTGATTGTAATACTGCAAAAACTGGATGAATCTGATTAAATATCTGTTATTGCATGTAAAGCCTAACTCAAAAATTCTTTAGGAGAAATGACTTTATAGATACGTGCACCATAAAGGACGTCCCACTGGTTTACAACAATGAATATAAATACTTTATTCTCTCAGATGAAAAATAGTTATTTCGAAATGCTAAAACTTGTACAGGATAATTTATTTCAAATACGAAGGTGAGTCAATAAAGACAGTTATTTCTATTTACCGTGCACAACAAAGGCACACTGTTGAAATTATTTTGATGATGCCAATGGTTCAGCTCTAATTGGTGGAAAAAGCATACACTCGCTCTCGCATGTGTCTGTACACAGGCGATGAACGAAGTAGGTAAGTTCGCCAGCCGCCTACAGAGAAAATGGAGGTGTTACGCGAAGAACAATACGCTGCATTGAAGTTTTGCTTTCATTTGCAGAAATCTGGCATGGAAGCTTACAAAATGTTGCAGAAGGCCTATGGCGATGCTGTTCTGCCAGAGTCCCAGCATTTCGATGGTTCAAGAAATTAAGGAGGGCCGTGTTTCAATAACAAAGCAACGTGAGCCAGCAACGTCAGTAAATGAAGCCATAAATAACACAGCTGGCATCATTGTTCATGAAGACCGATGACACACTTCCATCCATGTTACATATCTCACATGACAGTGTTTTAATTTTTCAATTCCGCATCATCATTTAAATATGAGACGTATTTACGCCGGGTGGGTGCCAAGATTATTGACTCCTGAACAAAAGTTGATGCACGTGAAGTGTGTATGGAACCGCAACGTCTGACTGAGATGCATGGGGAGGTATATCTACTAAACTCCATCATTACAGATCTGTCCCTGTCTGGAAAAGGAACTAACGGGAAGGCGTTTTGCTACTTCAGAGGCCGTCGTGAAGACTGATTCGGTTATAAACAAGGAGTTAAAAGATGGCTTCCTGCACGTTTTCCAAGACCGGCAGAAGCATTAGGAAAAGTGCAATCAACTCAGTGGAGAATACTTTGAAAAAGACCACGTCAGTGTGTAAAAAGCATTCTCCGTTTTTATTGACTCGCCGTGGCTCAGTGGTTAGACCACTTGGCTCTCACCAAGGTGGCCCGGGTTCGATTCCAGGCGACCAAAGTGAGATTTATGGTGGACAACACGGCGCTGGGGCGGGTTTTCTCCGGGATCTCCTGTTTACCCCCGCCATCTCATTCCACCGGTGCCCCATCTTCATCTCATGTATCATCAGTGTCATCACCTGCGATGCCGTATGTAGTAAAAGCGGGCGTTAAACACTACACATTTCGCCCTCGTATATTACGTTGGGAAACTATTTTGTGTAGTAGATAATAACTGGAAAATAAGAAAAGTAGTTGACTTTAAACCTATATTTGTTGGTTCTTTTAGCATTTTAAGTAATCTTATGATTAGGTTTAAACTACAATTTTAAACTACCCTTTAAACTACAAATCTATAGAAGCACAAAATAAATATAAGTTAAATATTCTAGGAATAGCTACGAAACCCTGTTAATTCAGAGTAAATAGCTACTAACCTGTAACTAAGACATAAACCTTACTACACACAATGTTTAAATATACAGAACGGTGTGAAACAATCAATCATTTTGGTGGAATCTATCATTTTAATTATCTCTTTACTGACTTGAATTGTTTAGTACCTTGTCATTTTGTTAATGTATTGCTGTTCTGTTGTTTCTGACAGTTTCGAGGAAAAAGTATGAAATTTGAAGGAGATATACTTTTTCTAAACATTTCATTATCATTTCGGCTCTCTCTCTCTCTCTCTCTCTCTCTCTCTC
>CM060955.1:142535846-142660459 GCA_030765055.1 Mantis religiosa | reverse complement strand
TCAATTTGTTAAAGAATATTTTAAGAAAGAAAATATAGAGTAAAAATTGATAATGATAAAATTTAACACAACTTAAAGTAACTGTCGTACTTAAAAGTACTCCTGTACATATCGATGCCTGATTCTGATTTGTGGATTTAGCAGTATAAGTTGATTTTAATAATTTTTTGGTATTGTGCCCATAGAAATGGATTTTTTTATTAAGTAATGTGTTTACGTGTTCTGCATGTAAAGTAACACTATACTCATACATTTTAACAAACCCAAACTAGCTATCATCATACAACTCTCTAACAAAAATACACTAACATGTATATAAAGTAACGAAAGGAGTTTCCTTTATCGGCGGAAGGCATCAAGTGTTGCTCTGGGCTACAATTCAAGTTTTATTTTCCTTTTAATCTAATGACAGCTTGGCTTACTCAATAAACAGAATGACAGTTTACAACGCTCTTTCGTGACAGCCAAGAAAGTTTGGTTCCCGAGTGTCTTCTCTGTGATTTGATGGCATTTGCGTGTGTCAGCTAGGAGTATTGACTAGTACAGCTTGCCCAAAAAAAAAAAAAAAAAAAAAAAACTCAGCAGAGGTGATGCTTCTACTGGGAGAAGTAGAAACTCTTGTTGACTTCAGATATACTTTAATTCCTTATTGTTTAATTTTTAGAAGTGACATTTGTAAGAATTGTTCACCTTCATGCTTAAATTTGACAAAGAAATTAAGCCACAACATGGTTCAGTGGTAGAGAGAACAGTAAAAATCTAAATATATTTATTTCACAGAATTTTATTGCTGTTTTTGTACGGAAACGACCTTTAGGTTCTCCGGTCACGGAGAAAGGTAATTGTGCCCTTCAGCTTCCGTGATGCGAATGTACCTCGAATATCTCATCATTTTTCGGATGGCAATTGTTCGGATTGGGTTCAACTCGGTGGGGCATTTGTTTTTGAAACCCACGGAAGTTTCGGTTGTCTAGGCTACGCACTGGCGGAATGAAACACCTATAGTGTTTCCACCTATATTCCACCTATACCATCCTAAAGAGCTGAGGTACGGCGCACTACACCCCTGTCGGCCCTACCGAGGTTTCGGGAGTATGGGGTAGGGGCGCTTGAGTAGCGAACACACTTCTCCCCCCCCCCCCCCTGCATAAGTGGAAGGAGGCCCTCTGAACTCCATGTTTTACCCAGGGAAGGGGAATCGCTTTCTTGATTGCAGAAAGGAAGCTTTGGATATTTTGATCTTTAAGTGTGGTCCACAGTAATCTTTAATAGCTTTGCTTTCCACTTTTATACTTAAGCTTTGAAGTTCCATTTGTAATAAAATTATGTACAGACTTCTAAAGAAGTATAAATCTACTGGTACTGATAAATCTATATTTTAATTATAAAATTAAGAACAAATTATTAAGGTTTACTTTAAAAGTTATCCAATTAGATTGTGTCCACAATTTAAATCTATTTGAATTATTACAAATGACATTGGTTTAATAGGTGTGAACTTAAATTCTCTTGCGATTTCAATACCCACATTTTCTGTCTCTTCCTTCGAGTAACTTGCTATATAATTTCTCAATAAATATCTGAGCCTGAGAGAAACACCGAACATCTGAAGATGAACACCGAAATGAATGCATTATGCCATATACTTTATCTACGCACTATGACATTGTTATTGAACATACCGACAACTTAATTTACTTAACGTTTATACGGATAAACCTCTGCACAATTAGTTTTACTGCATGTTTCTTTGTAGTCGCCAAAACAGAAGAAACTTAGGGGATTGAAATGTGTGTAGAGGGCACTGTTGTAATATAGAAACTCTTTGGACTGATTAGTGATATCAGGAGGCAGTGTAAAATGCAGATAGTGAAAAATGAACATTTAGAAAGAGATTACGAAATATCTTGTAAACATATTTTATTATAGTTTGCTGTTACATATAATATATAATTAATAAATATGCATACAAGAGAGCAACATATGTATAAAATCAGTCGTTATGCGCTGAGCTACAAATTCTATACTTTTTCCATGACATTACGAGAAAACAAATCTCAATTTTGTTATCTCTGGAGCTTTCTCGTAATGTGCAGTGGCTCTCGATGTTTATTGAGTTAAATATCGAAATTAAATTATTTGTGGAGTGTATTATTTTCTTTAAGCATGACTAGAAGCAGCAATAAACAGAATTAAGAACTGGAAATAGCTATTATGTGACAATTTTTCAGTAATTTTCATCAGTAAGTACACTTAAATTTATTTATCAGGATTCTGACAAGAGAAAACAAAAGAATATAGTTAGTTAGTTACTAACACTCCCCACATGGCAACCTTGGCCTTCGGGGTAACCTCACCCCACCAAGTGATAACCGGACCCATTTCTCAGGTGGAGGCACCCAGAGGGCGGTGTCCATTACCTCCTATGATAGGGTGATAGTGAAGATGGCGGTGAGGTGAGAGGACCTACAGTTTTTACCGTGGACTCCGAACCACGTTGGGCATAGGGGATACTTCACGTGTGCTAGACAGAGGTGAAGGCGTGGATAGGGCCGACTTAAAATCGCCAACACCAGAGCCGGGAATCGAACTCGGGACCCTTAGAACGGGAGCCGCGAACGAAACCACCGCGCTACCCCGGCGCCCACAAAAGAATATTACTCACTAGATTGTTTCTAAAGTAACAAAACACGGTTCTCTAATCACATGAGATATTTATAATCCATCATACAGGAGGGAGTTACAGCAGCTTACAAAAGATACTCTTTCGTCGGTGCTTCTCTTCACAAAGCTACGCAATGCAGCTGAACACAATACGAGCACTGAACCAGAGGTCGCATTCAAACGTTGGCCATATGCATGTTCACTGTTGTCAGTCAACCGTAAACGGGCACTGTTGCTCTAAACTGTATTGTGTTTCTACGTTTCATAAATTATGCCAGCGATACAGCTTTTAAAATTTTATGCTTTATAATCACATTAGGTTATCCACTCACTATTGTCCAAATATGAGAAATTACTAGAAAATATTCAAGTTGTTCCAAGCTTTAGAACATTTAAGTCTCATTATTTATAGAACATTTAAGTCTCATTATTTATTGTTTTCATATTGTCATTTAAGAATAAAATAAAGTTATTTGTAGCTACGTAAAATATGAAGCTAGTTACAGTGAAACAACAAATGCTATACAACTATAATAATTTGTAACATGAAACTTCCACTTATCTTAACAGGCAATGATGCAAATTTTCTTATTAATTGATGAGGATCGTGATTTCATGAAAACTCATTCACATCATAAGCTCAAACAACCTTGTTGTCAACGTTACAATCACTAGATGTCACTATGTTTCTGCCAGTACTACCAAAATCTGAAAATGAAATAAATTTAAAAACAATCGACTGAATCGATTTTTATACTATTAAAAAGATACTGTATTTCTCTTAAAAGATAAAACTCCTATTAATAAAATATTTGGTACTTATCAATTTAATTGTTTAGATTGTGATAAAGTTTATATTGGAAAGATAAAAGCTAATTTAGAAACCAGAACGAAAGAATATTTTTGTAACATTAAGTATAAACAGACTGATAAATCGGCCGTAACAGATCATTTTTGGTCATTTAACCATGAAATAAATCCAGGACTTAAATTATTAAAACAATTAAATAGTCCGATAGAGTTAATGGTTTGGGAAAAATTATTTCTTTTAAAAAATAAACATCGCGTAATGAATTTTGAAATACTGGCAGACGATTCTGTTTTTAAGTTCATTTCATTTTCATATTTCGGTAGTACTGGCCAAAACAGTGACATCTAGTGATTGTAACGTTGACAACGAGGTTGTTTGTGGTTGAAGATGTGAATGAATTTTCACGAAATTGCGATTATCATCAATTAATAAGAAAATTTGCATCATTGCCTTTTAAAATAAGTGAAGTTTTATGTTACAAATTATATTTCTATATTATTTGTAACTGTTTTCTGTCATATGCAATCATTATCTAAAAGTGTCGTCAAAGCGCCCTTACGTGGGCCCTCCTTATTCTTGCACAGACATATTTGACCACCATCACTGAAATTTTTCGTTAAATGGATGGCCAGTCTTCCTTTTGACTATTTAAATCACTTCCATTAAATAGAGGATATTCGGGATATTTTTATTATAATTACAACTTAGTTGTTTCTAAGCAAACTTATTTTAAAATAAGCTTGAGATATTCTATGTTTTATTAAACTTATCTACTTATGATACATGTTAGAGAATTTATATCTTAGCATGAATAATGAATAAGGAAACATTCTATTTCAAAAGACACAATTTGGAGTTCTAGGTTTATAATGAAAACATATTCTACTCTACAACTGAATATGTTAGAAGCTCTGAAATTCCTAATCATTCTGCACTTGGAACCACTTTTTAGAAACCCCCCGCTCTTAATTGAACAGCTGCCAACAGCAGGACTCAAATGAAATAATAGCTAACTTTGGAACCATCTTCTGAATCTCACAGCATTCTTGAACTTCTACTAGAGTTGTTTCAGAGTTAGTTTAACTCAAATTTAACTATCACATTAGTGGGAAACTCAATTAACGGAAAGCAAAAATGTGACAAAGTCATACTACAGCCATCTGGTTACAAAAATGCGAAATATCGTCGTCTTGAGTAGACATGCACTTAGTATCAAGTTCATGATACATAAAAATAATACACACTGTAAATATTTCAACAAAGTGCGCGCCCTTAGTTACTCTTAAACTTACATCCTTTTTTTCACATAATCCTGATCGTCCATTTAACCATTATATAATATACACTTTTAATTACTGCGAACAACATTGCCTTACTCTTGGTCTACCTATACCCAATCCTCTAAAATGTGCTGATATTTGTAGGAATATAAGTTATATAGTACTAAAATGTTTTAGGGGTTGGAGTTGGAGTGAGGAATTGCAGTTTTAAGAGATCAGAAGCACACCAAACTACTCTTAGTAATAAAAATATAATTGCAGTCTATCCCTTCCAGGGCACAGTTTTCTATATACTTTAATTAAAAGGCTTGATCCAATGTTATTTTTGAAGGCATAATAATCTCATCCTAATTACTTAATTCCGACTAAGTTCCATTCAGACATCAAAAGTGGTCTTAAGATTTATATGAACTATATAGTCAGTCAGAAAATTACAGTATGTTGATAAGCTTCAGTCTCTGTAGACAACAAAAATATGTTACACTCGTAACTCTAGCCAACATACGGTTACCAATTCAAACTTTTATTACTTTTTTATTTCTGAGAACTGCAAAGCTGTGGAAGTTGGCACGTTATTTCCACTTCATATACCTGCGTCGGAAGTTCTAAGCTGTTCACTCAAAGAAATGGAGCAGAAAAATGTAAGTTTAAACAGCTACCTACATTCACTGAAGCCTGAATTTATTTCTTCACACCATCCAGCAGAAGTTTGTTCTTCTTTCTCTAAAATGTGCTTCTGGATTCTATAACAGCACGTGCAGCAAGTAATTTTATTGCGAGAATTCAGAGATTTATTTATAATTGTATAGATTTTCATGTACAAATAGACGAAGCAGACAACCCCAGATTTCTGTCAGTTATGTAATCGTTTCTAGCCACATGTAAGACTTAGAACCACCTCAATCACCTAATAAAACCTGCACTCACACTGAAAAATCGGTGTCATAGCCAGATTTTGAACAATGCAACTTCGGTTTATGGTTCCGCCACTTTAAGTAATTTACCTAACAACTTTATGATAGAAAATATATCTTTATGTTTTAAAAATGCCTTTCTAAACTTTAAAAAAATACTTATAATCAATGTTCGCTTTATAGAGTTCATTTCCATTCGTGAAACATTTTAAATAATAATTCTAGATAAGCAGAAAAACAAAAATTAAAACAAGTTACGAGAAGTAAAGTGACAGAAACAGATGCTCCATGGCAAAACGTTCATTTCTTTTGGTCAATTCTTTGTCATATATTTCCTCTGGTTATAAAGTGCTTTCGATAGAAGAGTATTTCCAGTCATCCTGAAATTCTTCCCTTTTCGTTCGTGTATGGGAAGCTCAACTAATTCTTAATATCTCCCACGTTATATGCATCCATATTTATGGACATGATCTATGCAATAGAGATCCTTTCTGGCTTTTCTACATGGCCATGCTGGCCACTTGGGTGTTCCTTTCTGCACCTATGACATCTTTTCACAGCAAATGACAAGTAAAATTAATATATAACATGTTTGAGCCCCTAAGGCGTGTAGTACAGACGCCTTGCTCCTAATACTACGCGTCAGATATTTTTTTTTATTTTAATTGTATTGCGAAAGTCATAGCTCCGAAAGAAAGTGCATAGTTTCTGTTTCAGATACGCTTTTTCTTAAGCATAACTTAAAATTGGTCCTTTAGATTGTTCTGTGCATATCTGCTTCACGTTTTCTTCAGTTCTACATTTATTAAGAAAATCACTTATATTTATCACCCTTACGAGAGATAAATGGAGGCTCTTATCTCTCTTATAAGCCATCAGCAGAACTAACTGAAATAGATGTTCACAGTCAAAACTCATTTCTGAAATTGACGTATCAAAATGTTAATGCAGTAACGTTAACGAGTAGAAGTGGTTCGGAAGGTTACGTTAGAGAGGGCGGACTTACTATCCAAAGTTTCCAGATTAGGTATGGCAGGCTATGGAGTTCTTGGAAATGTATAGAGAGAATCTAGGACAGAACGCAGAAAATTTCAGTAACGTATAAATGCAATAGAAACATCATATAAGTCGGAAATAGTGGGAGATCCTAGAGTCATTAGAAAAAGGGAAGGTTATTAGGGGCATTTTGGTAGCTAAGTAGGACATTCTGGGCAGAATCTTGGGTATTTCTGGACTGGTAGCAAAATGAGGAGTCAATTCTTGCCTCAATGACAGAATCACGTGTTATCGCGTAGTGTAACATTCATACACGTTAACTCCAGTAACCATTAGTGGGCAACTTCTCGATTTAAGTGATTACTTAAAAAGTTTAATGTTTCACATTTCAACTTTCTGTATCTCACTTGTAATTATAACAAAATGTATCATGAAACTACTTCTGTAAACATTTATCCTGAACTTAGAGCAGATAGGTAAATAAAATTTGTAGACTAGAAGATTGGCAAAGTAGCAGAGTCCTATGAGTGTAAGACATTAACTTACTTTTATAAACATGTACGCTTTATTTTAATATTAAATATGTGCTGTTTCAGTTACATCAATTGTCCGTCAGGATACGCATTTATCGAACGTGCCTTGCTGTCCAGAGATGGCGCTAGCTGTAGTATTTTATCGCGATAAAAATGATTGGGATTTATTTACAAAGTGTTATAACAAGTTGCATATATGATCATAGGATATAGCTTATACTTAATTGCGTTTTACTGCGTGAAGGCAAGCAGCAGCCTGAATGTATACTGAGAGAATATCTAATGAATAAAATACTGCGTGTAGCAAAGGAATTCGTATGAAGTATATATAATTTTGTACTTTTCTCCAGTTCGTTTTATGGTATTAAATAGGAATTCTCCTACGCACACCTCAAGGAAGCGCTATCTCTGGACTACTCTATATCATTTACACATCAGACACGCCACAGCCAATCCACCCAGCAATAGAACTAGCCCAATACGCCGACGACACTGCATATCTGAGCAGCGCTCCGAAGCTGATGAACGCAAAACCAAGATTAGAGAAACAGCTAAAAGGCTTTCACGGATGGGCATCCAAATGGCGCCTCACAGTAAATGCGAGCAAAACTCAAGCGATCATTTTCCGCAGGACATGTAACCGCAGTATCAGACAGCGATAAGGAGGTGGCGAATTAATTGAAATCACGAGAATTAAAAAAGAAGATAAATTAATGAAAATGCTTTGCTAAACTAATATAAAATATTGTTATATTAATATGAAATTAGAATGAAATTAGAGTAATGATTAAAATAGCGGTTTAATTAAGAATAAGATGGGAAGAATATAATTTAAGACAACTAACATGCTAGAATCCATGTAAGGGAGAGAAAATATTTCTGTAAAATCTGAACACAAGTCGGGGAGACAGGAAGAGGTGACCGTTAGCCTCTTTGTTTAAGGAAAGGTTCAATGTCTGAGAACTATAACCAAGAATGTGTAGGAACAATAAGGTTTTCAAGATGCGGTCAAGCGTAAGACCTAAAAGGATTTACTTTGCTGAGGTGATAACGATGTATACCGTTACAAAGAGCCCAGGGTAGGCGTGACCCAACTCACGGTGGGACGTAACGTCAATGAGTTCGATGAGTTTTGCTAACCAATAAAGAAAAATCGAAATAAAATGAGAAACCAATAATAATGTAAGATTTGAGAAATGGGAGAAGGGTGAGTTATTTTGGTCATGTGATAAGAGTTAGGGTGGGGATCAGAATAAAGTACGAACTGAATCGCAGAGTAGACGAAACATCACTTCAACAGTCATACTACGAGGGGAAGGATGTGTTAGTGCGAGTGAAGAAGAAGTAGCAAAGATTTCTAAGTCCGAAATGTAGGGAAGTCAAGAATAACGCAACCAGCGTAAGAGAGGCAGCAGAAGAATTTTATAATAGCAAAGTATTCGCCGTATAAAGAAGTAAGAGAATTCTGTTAGGAAGTTTAGTAACAGGTGGTCACCGCTACAAATCAATCTGAATCAACGAACTTAGTGAGAATTAAATTAAATCATTTTTGCAACGAACCAGTGTATTATTGAGACAACTGAGCAGCCAACAAACAACAAACCCATTTCCTACAACCATTCACCTGAAGATAAGAGATCTCATAGCTCCAATTAGAACCCAAATCAAAAGTAAACACCGACCAATTGAAATCTGACATGCGGGTATGCCGCAGACAACAAAGCGTAACTACCAAGAATCGACGATTGGCTACCAAGGACACAAAATACATATACAAACCACCGTAAAGTACCTGGGAATAAAGTTTCACAAAAAACTGAGTACAAAACCACATTTCCAGCAAAAGATGAAAGAAGCAAAAACAGCAATCTCCACCCTACACTACTTATCAAAATTAGGCAAAATAGGACTCTCAGAACCGATCCTCAACCAACTGTACAATACAATAGTAAGACCATACTTCACCTACGCCGCCATCGTCACCTTCCCAATAACAACATGTACCAAAACCAGGCTTCTACAGATGGAGAGAAAGTGCTTAAGGACAGCCAACAAACTCGTACCCTGGCACAGAAACGAAGAAGTGTACGACATCTGTAAGGCAACCCCACTTGAACAGCACATACAAGACCGAATGTACAAGTACATCGCGAACGCGTCCGAGAGACCATACAGGAGGCAGCTGATTGCAGCAGCAGAGAACTACAAGAAGACGGAAACCACCGCCCCACCAATCGTCACCCTGATACAGCACCACGCCAGGATCAAGGAAGCCGAGGAAGACGAGATACATGAGCACTTCCAAATACTTCTAGCCTGAAGAATGACGATTGTGTACATACCGTAACTGTACACATACCAAAGATTGTATTAAATAAAAAATATATATAAATAATAATAAATAAAAGAATTAAAAAACCCTACTACTAAAAACAAAACGAAACTATACAAAACAAAAAAATAAAAAAATACTAATAAAAAAATAATATATATGATATTAAGTAAATAAAGTACAAATATGACATATACTAACAGTATTACAACTAGCAAGTAACGACAAATTGTAAACACGTGCATACGTAACCCAATCAAGCAAAAAAAAAAAAAAATGATGAGCCATCCCCCTCAACTCCAAATAAAGTCAAGACTGAAGAGGGTACACCCCTGAAGCAGCCATAGGGCGAAATAAGCCAGGGTTAAATAAACCCATGGGCGAAATAAGCCCTAAAATCCCCCTGTAGTAGTAGTAGCAGCAGTAGTAGTAATAGTAGTAGTAGTAGTAGTAGTAGTAGTAGTAGTAGTAGTAGTAGTAGTAGTAGTAGTAGTAGTAGTAGTAGTAGTAGTAGTAGTAGTAGTAGTAGTAGTAGGTGATAGCGATTTTTAATAGCCTCTAGAAAATACTTGTCAGTTGGAGAATTTCTGACAACGCTTAAGAGCAATCGGACGAAGATCGGGAGATCTGCTCATTTCCATTCCTGAAACATTTAAAATATATATATTTTTTTAATTTTACGTCCTCCAACTTTAAGTTATATCGGAAGGTGAATAAAATGGGTGAAATGATGCTCAAATGTGTCCAGGGTCCATGGAGCTTAGAGCTAGCCGACATTCGTATTTCAGGATAAGGGAAAATCCCGGCAAGAACCTTATCCAGGTAACTCACCCTGACCGAGATTCGAACTCGGGACCTCTTGAACGTGAGGCAGACATGCTACCATCTACGCTACCGAGGCAGGTATTTTAAATAATAATTAAAATAATTCTAGATGAGCAGAACAAAAAAAATGAAAAAAAATAAGTTACGAAAAGTAAAGTGACAGAAACACATGCAGCATGGCAAAATTTTCATTTCTTTTGGTCGATTCTTTGTCATATCTTTCCTCTGGTTATAAAGTGCTTTCGATAGAAAAGCATTTCCAGTGATCCAGAAATTCTTTTCTTTTCGTTCGTGTACGGGAAGCTCAACCAATTCTCAATATCGCCCACGTTATATACATCCATATTTATGGACATGATCTATGTAATACAGATCCTTTCTGGCTTTTCTACATGGCCACGCTGACCACTTGGGTGTTCCTTGGTGCAAAAGTAATGCAAGTATCTCACCTATGACATCTTTTCACAGAAGATTACAAGTAAAATAAATTTATAACATGTTTGAGCTTCTAAGGCGTGTAGTACAGACGGCTTACTCCTAATACTACGCACAGATATTCTTTTTTTATTTTAATTGTATTACGAAATTCATAGCTCCGAAAGCAAGTGCATAGTTTCTGTTTCAGATACGTTTTGTCGCAAGTATAACTTAAAATAGGTCCTTTAGATTGTTCTGTGCATATCTGCTTCATGTTTTCTTCAGTTCTACGTTTATTAAGATAATAACTTATATTTATCTCTCTTACAAGCCATCAGAAGAACTCACTAAAACAGATGTCCACAGTCTAAACTCTAAAACTGATAAATCAAAATGTTAATGCAATAACGTTAACAAAAAGTAGAAGTAGTTAGGAAGGTTACGTTAGAGAGGGCGGACTTACTATCTAAAGTTGCCAGATTAGGTATGGCTGGCTAGCTTGAAGTTCTTGGAAATGTATGGAGAGAATTTAGGACTGAAAGCAGAAAATTTCAGTAACGTAGAAATGCAGTAGTAACATCATATTAGATGGAAATAGTGGGAAATCCCAGAGTCATTAGGAAAAAGGAAGGTTATTAGGGGCATTTTGGTAGCTAAGTAGGACATTCTGGGCAGAATCTTGGATATTTCTGGACTGGTAGCCGATAGAGCAAGAGGTAGCTAAATGAGGAGTCATTTCTTGCCTCAATGACAGAATCACGTGTTATCGCGTAGTATAAGATTCATACACGTTAACTCCAGTAATCATTAGTCGGCAACTTCTCGATTTAAGTGATTACTCAAAAAGTTTAACGCAGCCAAACTGATTCACATTTCAACTTTCTGTATCTCACTTGTAATTATAACAAAATATATCATGAAACTATTTCTGGAAACATTTATCCTGAACTTACAGCAGATAGGTAAATAAAATTTGTAGACTAGAAGATTGACAAAGTAGCAGAGTTCTATGAGTGTAAGACATTCATTTACTTTTATAAACTTATATGGTTTATTGTAATATCAAAGATGTGCTGTTTCAGTTACGTCAATTGTCCGTCAGGATACGCATTTACCGAAGGTGCCTTGCTGTACAGAGATGGCACTAGCTGAAGTATCTTATCCAGAAGGAGAATATTGGGAAATATTTACAAAGTGTTTTAAAAAGTGGCATATATGATCATAGTATACAGCTTATATTTTATTGCGTTTTACTGCGTGAAGGCAAACAGTAGCCTGAATGTATACTGAGAGAATATCTAATGAATAAAATACTGCGTGTAGCAAACGAACTCGTATGAAGTATATATAACTGTGTACTTTTCTCAAGTTCGTTTTATGGTATTAAATAGGAATTCTCCTAGGTGATAGCGATTTTTCATAGCCTTTAGAAAATACTTGTCAGTTGGAGAATTTCTGACAACGGTTAAGAGCAATCCGACGAAGACCGGGAGATCTGTGGTTCAAATCCGGTTATGACATTGAATTTTTCAGTCATTGCCTACAAATGACTATTGTAAAAGAACGATTAATTTCCGCTTTACTGTACTGTTTATGTTTCCTGGGAACAGAATGGCATCTGAAAAGCAGCATATTGTGATCAGCCTTTGAACATTTAACCACCTGCATCGCTCTTGTATCTACAGAAAATGTTTAGTTCAATTATTTCTGTAAACGTTTATCCTATAATTGCATCTATAGAAGAGTAGACTAAACAAGTTATGTGCATATATAATAAAGTTACTATTATTAACAAATATTAGGTAGGTGCCAAACTTTTAGTTATACCAATTGTCCGCCAGAGAGGCGTTTATCGATCTCTCCATAGATAGCTCTACCTGCAATAACTTATCGCAAGAGAAAAAAAAGTTGTAATTATTTACACAGTTTTATAATAAATTGTCCTTATGTTCCTACCCCACACCTTACATTTAATTTTGCTTTATTATTTGAGAGTAATTATTAACAAGTGCATACTGGCACTTATTGTAATTTACCGATCTATTGAGTTACATCAATTTATTAATTAGATATGTAAACGCATAGGTAGGAGAAGCACCGACGTAGAGCAGAGGAGGGTAGAAAGAAGGAAGTCAGAGGGAGAGATTCGAAAGGAGTACATCATCCGGGAAATCAAGTACGAATCAATAACAAACGGTCTCCATTTTCTGGATAATCACTTTCTAATACATAGTGCCTACGGAGACAGGCACAGGGTCAGTGAAATGGGCAGGAACAGTGAGGACAGCAGTTTTATACCTCATTGTTTACTGACAATAGTGTACAATTTAAGAATGTTTTCCAACCTGTATTGCCTATGTAATTCTTATGTTTGTAATGTGTAGATTGAACGGACGAGGTGGAGTGGAGAGCTTTCCTCTGAGATACAGCAAGAGACAACACAACGCCACAGCAGCGGCCACCACTGGCAGCTTTCGGGAGTCGCTCAAGAAGGTCAACAGCATTCGCACCGAGGAGGAAACAAGCACTGTCAAACAGGTGACTCCTTTCGCTTCACGACCTCCTGGGCAGCAAAGTAATCTGCTTCAACAACAAAAGACTCAACAGGTGCTTGGTTGCTTGCTTACTGTGTCTATCTCCTTCTCTCTGGAGAACAAACGAGATTTCCGAGAGAAGGAACTCCCTCTTCACTAACACTTTTACGTTTATAAAATTGGCAGTTACTTTGGGTTGTTATGCCGTGATATGCTGGAGACAGAAGCTCCAAACGTTTCGTCCACAACTGGAGTAGATATCTTCAGAGACGCGATCGAGGTCTCCTTGGAGATTAGTTTGGAAGCGCTCATAGTCAAGCTCCAGACGCAGTACAACCTTCTCGGGAGAGACTTCAATTCCATCACTGAAGATGTCCACCGCAGTTATGGACGAAACTTGTGGAACTTTACAGCACACCACGACTTAACAACCCAGAAATAACTTCCAGTTATAATAACTCCGGCCGTAAAAGCCTACGTTCTCTAATTTTTACGCTTCTATTAAGCTGCTTTCCCAACTATACTAACTAAACAACCGTCATTTTAAGCCTTGTCATTTATAATTATTATTAATTTAGTATGTGAGACTTTATTCAATAACGAGAGTACATCTTAAAGCTATCGGCTATATTAATATTTTGCTTTTAGTATTACTCAATTTAGTAAAAATGTATAAAGCATGTAGAAGAAAACCTAGAACTGAATGTTCAGTTGATTTTCCGTTGTTTTTAAATTCTCTGGCCATTTTGTAGGCTTTGACCTGAACTGTAATTGTCGATACTTTCTTTTCATGGGATTTTAATAATTCATTAGATATGTAAAGGCATAGGTAGGAGAAGCACCAAAGAGGAAGCCCACGACAGAGTTGGATGGGCTTCTACAAAAAATACAAGTGCAGGCATAGCAGTAGGCGAGTGCAAGTGAATAAGTGCGAATAGGAAGAAGAGAAAGTGACGAAAATCGACACAAACCCAACACGGAATTGTTCACTGTGTAGGAGTTCACAGAACTGTCCTAAGTGTAAGAGGTCTTTGCCTTTAAAGGGACACAATAGCCTATCTCTAATTAACCCAACCAGTATTCGTCCGGCGACTCAGGGAACCCCCAAAAATACCATGGGTCGGGTAGGTCAGCCTCTGGAATCGAACCCGAACCTCTCGAACCCACAGATGAAACGACCTGAGTCATCCTTCTCGGTATGAAGCCGGTATAGTTTCACTAATAACTGTTTTTGTAGAAAACCACGTTTTAATCACAGTTATACCGATCGATTTATTTCCCCAATCCTTGCTGTTAAAAATACACAGTATTAATAGCATATGTGAATAAAATTTTATATTCCATTCCTGAAATATATGAAATATAAGTGCCTTGATATTGTTGGAGTATATTTCCAAACCAGCCCTCCATCCCCTTTAACTTAGTGTCACGTCTTCTCCCAAGGACCTCCTCTGTCCAGTTGAGTTTACGAGGAAATTGAAAATTACAAGTAGGGAATACTGCTAAGAGCATTTTTTTTTCTGAAATACTGTTGATTAGCTTTTGCACTGAAATGAAATTCACCACTGAATTTGCCACTAACATCGTGTAAAATTTACAAGAACTAATAAAACTTATTTAAACTTGCATCTCAATTTCAAGAACAAATGTGTGATGCAAGAACATACTTTTGCACTTTTAATATTTGCAAGCACATGTGCGTCAAACAGTTCTCCAATATTTGTTTATGAATTACGGAGGTAAGTTAACCTTTTCTCACCTCTTGGTAATAAAAGAATAGACGTTTTTCTCACTTCGATTTCCTTAATCAACATTGAGTTACCACTACATAATATGTGGTTTCTGACTTTGTCATGGAAGCCATTTTTAGATACCTAATTTTTCAGAGGCTACACTTAATCACGTGAGTGAAACTTAAGATAGAAGCTCTGCACAAAAAGGCCGAGTATCTATTGCAAGATCAGATAAGAATAACTTTAAGGACTTTCCGAAAACAAATTATCACAAAAGAAGAACTTCAGTACTCTAAGGCCCGGTTGCATAAAAATCGCTAACTGCAGTTCATTTATAATCGAATATAAAAATTGATCTAAGTTTACGAATCCACGTGGATTGTAAAATGCTGATATTAAATCAGATGAGCGCCGTTCAGTACTGATCCGAGATCACAAAAACAAATGCGGCAACATCACCAAACACGTTGCAACTTTCGTGTTGTATCGAAAGGATTCGAGAATTATTGGAACTATTCGACTCTGTTTAATTCAATGCACAGAGTAGCCAATCTAGACATAACAAAATCTAAATAAATCTTTCGCTTTATGGTTATTTGTCCTAGATATAATGTTATGTTAAATAAACAGTATAAGAATGTGCTCCATATTGAAACAGTATTTATCAAAAGTTAATCATTTCGCCTACTTTATCTTCATTATATGCCCAATGTACATCTTTTTCATTTTCGTCTGTTTACAATACTGTGAGTTGGAAAATATAAACAAAAGATGGGAGATAAGTGAAGTTTTATGTCACAAATTATTATATTCGTATATAAAAATGGAAGTTCAAGCAAAAGGGAAGATGCGTTCCGCTAATTTTAAACCTCGCATAACCATTCTTATTTCACGCTTTTCCATAGGCATCTTGATGGAATGAGGTCTTAAAACTGCAATCTCCCCTTTAACTTTGTGTATTGTTCTAAATGCAGTCCCTTTATTTATATTGAATATATCCCCAATCACCTTCTGGAAGCTTTCAGTTGCGTATAACACTAATTTGAGAAAGATCATAAATACTGGGATTGAGTGCGTATTTCCTCATGGTTTGTGTTCTTAATTGTGCATGTAGCCTATGCTCCAGTTCTTCAACTACATGCTTTGATAGTGGAAATCTCATTGTGAATTTTTTGTAATTTGGTTCTGAGATAGGATTTCCTCTATGTTGGAAAACACGAAGAGACCTTTCAAATTGAAAATTCTAATCATCAGAGATATCAGAGTGATCTCAATTCTGAAAATAATAAAAATGTATAGGTTATGAACACAAACAATGCATATTTAATATAAATTTGTGAAATAAAGAGGCTTATTATTTATACAAGTAACCACAAAAATGTTTTATTTACTCTTTATTTAAAGCTGCACTACTTATTTCTTCTCAGAAACTATTTTGTAAATTCTGCAGTTCTGCTGATCTAAGTTCAATCAAGTTAACTGGAGAAAATTCACTAGTTAGGTTTGATCTCAGATCAAGAGCCAATGAACTTAGATCAATGTTTATACACCCAAAATTCTAAGTTCAGCTTTACTGAAGATCATTTTCATATGCTTGAACTTATCTTATCTTTTATGTAACCGGGACTAGGAGTGATGTGCCTCCATAGCTTGAAATATATGGAATGCACTGCAATTTGCAAAACTCAAAACAAACGTCCTGCAGAATATGGAGATCGGCGTAGTGGCATATGCCCACTTATGCAGCCACTTCCGGCGCAGCCTATCGATGATGAACATACAGCAGAGATGCAGGAACTGAATTGTTTGGTTGTCAGTTGGGGGTAGTTTTGAAGGAGGGTGGTCTTTAACAGTATTCCGGCCTTCATGAAACATGGCAACATGATCCACGTAGTCCATAATAATCGAGCACGACCTCGGAAAACTTCACTATGAGCTTTGTACCCGATTCGAAAACTCTGCTTAGAGCATTTTTCCTCTTCCAACTCTCCTTCACAGCACCTTACAACGTCACTGAACAACCGAAGAAATGAGGCCGTCAAACACATCAGTAGCGGATCCACATAACCAAATGATAACACTGTACTATTAGTGCTGCCACTACTTTTCATAAATATACCGCCCTTTATTGTCATACAACAACTCAACGAAGTAGACACGACTTAAGCTTCCCAAACTCCACAAGAACATGCACCAGAAAAGATAAAAAGCAAAGACGTACAAACGCTTTATGGAACATGAGTTAAATAAAATACAGACTCTAAAGTTTCAGAAAAGCTTTAGTTCCTTTTACTCTCGTAGAACGGCTTAAACATTTAAAAGACTTCAAAGGACTTCTTTTATACTTAATGACATTGTCCTTCTAAGTGTCAGTTGCAAGAAAAGTCTCCAAAGAATTGTCTGCCTGTTCTTCTCATTAGTACGTTCAAAAACAAGAATCATAAAGCATTGCTTTAAATTTTAACCATTTAAAATTTTTAGAGAACACCTTAAGAATCCATTCTTTGTTTATTCTCCACATTACCTTTGCATTCTCGTGAATATTCCAATGTGTACTCGTGGAAAATTGAAATAAAAACGCCACATAAACTTTATTTTAGATGTGTTAGTAAAATGTTGGATGTTCCAAAAAAGTAAATTAGTCGACCTGCAGAAGCTGCCTCTATAAACACTCG
This sequence comes from Mantis religiosa, assembly GCA_030765055.1. Taxonomy (NCBI): domain Eukaryota; kingdom Metazoa; phylum Arthropoda; class Insecta; order Mantodea; family Mantidae; genus Mantis; species Mantis religiosa. The sequence goes on along the minus strand of CM060955.1, from coordinate 142,642,745 downwards.
TGAACTTTCTTCCATTAATCAGCAACCTAAGAACTATTGGTTTAAAATACCTGTCTCTTTCTTTCTCGCATTTCATAAGTTTACAACAGGTTCGTTCTAGGTTGAAAAAGATTATAAGATAATGAGCTGTAAGCGGATATATAACAAGGAGTTAAAACAAATAGTATTATCTATTCAGAAATAAAGTTATTAAGCCTTTCTGCGATGCAGGTCTACATCTAAAATATAACTTACCCATGCCTAATACCTATCACTGCAGTTACTGAAACGAGCATTAGATCTGGCAGCACAGTGACTCATATGCACTCTCATACACTCATTTTGTAGTAAACAGATCACTATATTCTACACGATAGCCGATACTTCGATTCCATTTAAAGAGTAGTTTGAGATTGGAAAATATGTTTAAGAACTAGATGCTAGTATATACTGGCCTTAAAATTCCACACTTTTAGTGCAATCCGGAGAAACAACTGAATGTCGTTATTTCTACTTCTAGTTTCAATTGAAAATAAGAATGTTGGAGAACTCTGCAATGCCAATGAAATTAATTACGTGACATATTTAATGAGAAAATAGTTTAAGATCATCAGTGTACTTTTCTTTAAACTCTGTATTAGACATTTAAAAGCAAAACGTGTTTTTAAAACAGACCACTTTAAGTTTTTGTTCAAAAATACTTGCATTCTCACTGTTTTGGGGTCAAGTCTACTTGTATTTCTGTCACATGCCAGTCCTGTTGTACTAAATAGTCTTTTAGAGAAAACTGTTACAGGTAGAATACACAATTTAGTTTCGAAAATTTTGTGCTCCTTTTCCAGTAATCCAGTGCATTAAAAAGACGAAGTGATAAAGCGTCATTGAGATACGCGAGTTGCATGAGGAGGTTATATTTTCTTCGAAATGATAAGTCGTTATTCCTTTGCTCTCCTGGTGCTGTAAACAGCCTAGAATTTCTAATCCATCACACACTGGCCGTTCTTTCAAATTCCTTCTTATACCTACTTACTACAAAATATAGGGAATTATTTAGGGAAAGTTAAGGAAAGATGGCTAAGAACTATTACGAAAAAAATGTAGATTGGGATAGGTGAAATGGCAAAATGTGTAAAAAGGAGTAGATGACCTGCAATGCACAAAATCCTAGGGCTACGTGTATGGGGACCGAATTATTATTCAATGGCAAGCAAAATGGTAGGATTTTCAGGATTTAGCAATATATGGCGTTTTCCAGTATGGATTTTACAATTGTAATCTTCATTTTGTATTTCCATTTGATGATGTAAAAGTAAATATCAGAAATAAATTACTAATTTCAACAAAATGCGTAATCAGAATAATATCACTTAAATAACAAAATACGAGAGCTGTTCAGTAAAGAATGATCATAATGTTTTTTGACAACCTACCTTTACTCATCCGCATAATTTTTATGCTTCTTCACAATATAGTCTCCCCTGAATGCGATGCACTTTTCCCAGCGTTTCTGCTAGTCTTCAAAGACATGCTGGAAACCACTTTTGAGAGATCCTTCAAAATCGCCTCCGCAGCCTTCACCATTGCTTCTGATGATGGATATTGCCTCCCACGAAGGAGTTTCTTCAAGTTAGGGAATAGAAAATAGTCACTTGGGGCTAAATCCGGACTATAGGGAGGGTGAGGGATGTACATCACGTTGATTCTTGCAAGATATTCAGCAACAACATTGGCAATATGCGGCCGCGCATTATCGTGGAAATGTGGTCTTTTGCGCCTGATATAGGCTTGCAATATTTTCAGGACATCTCTGTAGTATTGTTCTGATGTGTGTGCAGGTACAACATGCTGATAAACCATTCCATGAATATCAAAGAATAAGATGACCATAACTTTTCCAGCAGAAGCAACCACTTTTGTTTTTTGGAGGTTTGTTGATGGAGATGTCCACACTAAGATTTTGCAGTTTGCTCTCAGGATCAAAATGATGTAGCCAAGTTTCATCAGCAATGATTACGTTTGAAAGAAACTCCGGATCTTCCTCTAACATAAACTTTAACTGAATGTTACCTCCATTGCGGCGGTAGGCAATACTGAACATGTCTGAACTTACCTGGTTCTCACAGGCGGGAACCAGGATTACCAACAATGAAACTACTACGGCGTGTTTGCTTCACACTAAGCTAACAGAATATAATGAGATTGAATTTTAGTGCGAAAAATTATGACCGTAAAAAAATTGATAATTCTTTATTGAACAGCCCTGTATATACAAAAAAGCATTTGAAAGAACGGTTTAAAGAGCACTGAGTTGAGAAAGCCAGGTGAATGCAATACATGAGGGTATTTTTTCTCTCCTTGCTAAGCATCCTTTGCTCTTCTCTTCTTTAGCCTCCCACATTCCGCAATGCGGCAGTAGCACATACTCGAGAGTTTTATCCATAACTATTATATACGTATAAACAAAAGTGTCCATGCAGCTAGCGGCAGAAACTGAAAACATGCGTTGTAGAAGTGGTAGTGCTAGGAATGTGAGAGACGCAAGCTGCGGCGCGAATGCGGACTAAGAGAGAATATGAAAAAAAAAAAACATAAAATGATGATCCACAATTTGCATTTATTTTTACTGCTCTGCGGAAAGAGAGGATCGCAAGCAACAAGTGCACATGTGCATCAAATCGATTCGCTGCGCTTTTTAAACTTCACACAAATGTTCACAGCCCACAAGTTTTCCATATCAGAAGAAGCTTTCTGACTGAAATTTGATGTATATATAAATTCAGGAACTAGCACTTATGAATACTGTCAGTTACAGTATTATTATTAGTTATCAATGAACATACAGTAATGCTAATTTTGATAGTGTTTTGTCTTTGTTTATAGTTGTGTTATATCCAGTATTTCATTTGTGGTTATAACATTTTATAAATATCCTGATGATGGGAGAGTTGCACACTCCCGAAACATTGATATCTAATCATCTTTTCACCTGGCTGCCTGCCCGAGAAGAAAGTGAGCGCACTCGTCGCCAGGAAAGCTTCAGGTTCTATTTTAGATTTATAGCTATTAATACTGAGACTTAATCCCGGGACCGATTACCATGGAGTTACCTCGCTCCGTAAACATTAGGTACATAGTAGATACGCTTAGATTAATTCATAATACCTTACGAAAGTACACATCAAAATAGCTATTGTGCAAACATCAAAGCTTCTACCGTACCACGAGCAAAAACATGCAGGAAGGATAGAAATAAAGAAAGGAATTTGTTTAATTACGTCACACACACGCAAGACCACTTTTATATACGAAAGCTGTTATCCTGGAAACAAAATTAAATTAATACTCTCTCACAGGAGCATAAATTTGCATTCTATGATGAAATTGTAAGGCGTGTTCCATTAATTCTAAAGGCATGTCGCCCTTTTTATGCGCAAGTGCTTTCTTATAAGAGCGCTGAGGCTTCTCGCTCTGTTGATTGCGAGTATAAAATATCCCAAGAAAAGCAGCACTTCACTTGTCCTTTGATCCTGTCGCAGGACCTTGCGCCTGTCTCCTTTATGCCTTCTGTTGAGAAAGTCTTGGCGTTTTCTGATGGAGGAGTGAACTCCCTGAGCTAACGTAGAAACCCATTACGATGTTCAACTGGCTGAAGCTCGAGAACAGGCTACAGATCTCTGTGAATATCATTAGAACAACGCTTTTTGACAATATTTATCTCAGAGAAAAATAAAATATTTCACTTCAACTGTGGCATAGGTCCAAAATAATGTTAGAACATGCCTTGTAAATGCAAAAACTCGATATAAGAATGAATAAAAATGCTGAATGGAGCTCTCTTATGACTTTCTTAGACCACTCTTATAAAAATTATTCCTTAAACCCCATATTCTTCCACCCGCCTCGTTAGTGTCCATGGCAGCGTGTCTGCCTCACGTTCAAGAGGTCCCGAGTTCGAATTTCGGTCAGGGTGAGTTACCTGGATAAGGTTTTTCACATGGTTTTCCCTTATCCTGAAGGACAAATGTCAGGTAACTCTAAGCTCTATGGACCCTGGGCTCATTTAAGCATTATTTTACCCATTTCATTCATCGTCCGATATGACATCGTTGGAGAACGTAAATTTAAAAAAAAAAATCATGATAATAGGGTTTGTCTTTAAAATGGTTGTATTATATGAGAAATGTAAATGAAATGTGTAGTGTTTAACGCTCGCTTTTACTACATATGGCACCGCAGGCGATGTCACTGATGATACATGAGATGAAGATGGAGCACCGGTATAATGAGATGGCTGGGGAAATCGGAGATCCCGGAGAAAACCCGCCCCAGCGCCTTGTTGTCCACCACAAATCTCACTTTGCGGTCGCCTGGGATCGAAACCGGGCCGCCTTGGTGAGAGACAAACGGTCTAACCACTGAGCCACGGCGGAATACAGTAGGCTCGAGCAATAGACAAGTCTTTCAAGATAAGAGATGACTTTGAAATTCCTTGGATGACCAAATGATAAAAAAAAATGAATAACGGATTCCTATTGGAGAAAAGTATCTGAACTGGACTGGACAACACTACGGAGGGGATTCGGCACGGAGGTCCGAACGTGCCCCAAGTGGGGCAACCCAGGAGGAAGGACGAGGCGAAAAGGGATAGAAGGCGGTCGTCCCAAGGAGCCACGACAGTGCAGAGGGTAGGGTTCCTACACTTTACAAGTTGGAAACTCCCCGACAGGTCAGTACAACCACCATCCCACCTTACTGTGATCCGAAAATTGTCCCACCAGAGCGAGTTCGGATACCGGAAACCGTTCTAACAGAGGAGGAAGAATTATTAAGAGCACATCCTCGTATGGAACGCCAAGACACCCACCGACACTTCTACCCTGAAAAAGACCCCAAGATTAGAGACGATACAAAATGATAATGAAGATGAAGTGGAGGGTCAGGTCATGGGGTCAGGTCAGGATTCATGGGTCAGGTAGGTCGACTGTAGGGACAAAAGTCAATAGTAAGGACCATGGCCTCTGAACTGTCGTGATTCCTCGGGACTGCCACCCTTTGTTATCGCCTCGTGCTTCCACCTTGGGGTTTCCCGCTTGGAGTATAGGTACGAGAGACTAAGTTTGGAACTCTCCGTAGCATACTGCAGTCCATTCTCCCAGATCTGTTCGATAGTCGGGTGTCTCCCCCATTCCATCCTCACAGGAGCTGGTTCAAAGCTCAAAGAACCCACGTACTTGACTCTGACTTAGTTTACCCATAGCTTGTACTCCATGATTTAAAGGAACAGCGACATTTGCACCATTATCCTCTGCATTTTAGTTCGCTAGTTTATACACTAGTTATATCTTTTCACTTGACTCATTTGCGATAAATGAGTTTCATCCTTCAGATTGTTCATTTTGGTTCCTACTTTGACATAGTTATCCAATATGATCTCAAATCTCATCTCCGAGAGCACTGAAGAACTGTTATAATTTCTGTGTCGTTGTTACTCCTGTGGTTTTTAATGTTCCTCCACACAAATTTCTTTCTTTGATCAACTATACAAATACAGCGTAACAAACAGAAAAGAATACAGAAACACAGAGGTAAACAGTCGAAGATGAAACAAATTTCTGATCAAAGGATAGAGGAAGTCACAAAAATATCAATAATTTAGATGGTAAATATGTTTCAAAAGCAAGAGCACCTGAAGCTGTTATACCTCCCGTTCTCTATGTTTGCTGATTTAACTTGATTTCCCTAGTGTTTACGTTTGAATTTCACTTTCAACTTTGTTTATTTTCCCTTTCTCTTAGGCAAATGTAGTGTCAGGAATTTCTCTGCAGCAAATCACAAAGGTAAACTTAATTCGAAAACTTAGTTGTCCATGCACGCTTTCCTATGACAAAAAGAAACATTTGCCAGTGTTACAGTCATATGAAATTTTCAACCCACTATGTCTTATGTTTATATTCTAGATTCAAAAATGTTTCTAACCAGATTTTGTTGTTCTATGTATTACCCGGGACAAATAACTTGGGCTTTGTTTATGTGCGGCGATAGCTGGCTGGCTATAGACTGCGTATTAAGTTGTTAATCTATTTGTAAACTCTGGTGTGACGCATGAGTATCGCAGTACAATGTAGCATCCTATCACAAAGTAGGTGTCTTTAATAATAATTTTCAAACATGGAACTTGTTTAAAAAGTAATCAGAAAGTAGAGAAGGTACATATCAGATTTTTTTTTTTTTTTTTTTTTTTTTATTCCTTTCAACTGCTGTGATGAACTTGTTATCAATGTTAGGTTTGTTCCGAAAATTGGTTCATAATGAATACCTCTTTCGTATATTGACTATCGAGGTGGTAAATACTGATATATTGTACACTGTGCATGGTCTTTCAATACCCGCTTTAAAATTTAAGGCATCGTATACGTTATTTTATTAAGGATAGTAAATAAATAAATAAAACCTAAAACATAGAATTTAGTTCTGACAAAGTTATTTGTCCAAATTATTTTATGCATAGAACATGATTATTTCTGTAAAAATACGCAGCAACTCTCATCCAATCTCGGATTTCTTTTCATTTATATCCCGCCTTTAACTGCAGTGGTCATATTGGCTGTCATTCTCCTTTGGAACACATCGAAGATGTTAATTCGTAATCGTTGGGTTTTATACATTAAATCACGCAGACATTAGATCATTCAAACTTCCAGACTCTGGGGAAGATGAGGAATTATCTTGGTCGGAGAAAAATCCCCACCCCCACCGTCAAGAATTGAACCAGGGATCCCTAGATCGGCAGGCAGGTGCTCTGCCAACTGAGCTATGCAGCCAGTCCCTTGATATTGTCTTAAGTTCTTAATGGAGGAAATATGTACTTACTCCTGGGAAAACCACCAAAAGTATTCTTTTAAGTAACGACCTGAGATCTACTGATTGAAAGTCCAGATAAAACTTGTCAGTTGTTTGCAAGACTGAGGTTTACAAACACAATATAAAGATTCTTTTGAGGCGTTAAATATGTTTTCTCTAGCATTTGAAAGACCATCTTTTTCTGTATAAAATCATTGTAACTAAGTGTAAATGATTTATTAAAGTTATAATAATATACGGGAAAACATGAGAAGCAAAATCAACTTCTACAACACCCTGCTACTTTTGTGTCTGTCCCAACTGGAGTTTGATACAAGGGGCTTCCAGAAAGTAAGTTCTATTTCAATTTATCTCCACTGCAGCGCTGCGATCGCAGTTCCGCACATGCGCGGTAGACTCACTGTATCAAGGAGAAGAAACGTGCGCCATTGTGAGATCACTGTCAGCCACGTACGCTTTGTTGTGCTTGTTTACAATGTCGATGTTGATTGAAAATCCCGCCGCTTGTGAAATCAGATCTGTGATTCGTTTTCTGAATGCTAAGAAAGTGAAACCAATTGAAATTTATCGGCTGTCAAAATGTGTTGTGTTTCTTCACGACAACGCACGACCACACACTGCAAATGCGACGAAAAACATCCTACAGGGATTTGGCTGGGAAGTGTTTGACCACTCCCCGTACAGCCCTGACCTCGCTCCTAGCGACTTTCATCTGTTTTTGCATCTCAAATCTTTCCTTGGCGGTCAACACTTCAATAATGACGAACATCTGAAAGAAAATGTTTCCAAATGGTTGAAGACACAGGCGGCAAACTTCTATGAAGAAGGTATACAAAAACTTGTGCATCGCTATGGCAAATGCCTGCAAAATTTCGGCAGTTATGTGGAAAAGTAGTTTAAGAGTTGCAGAATTTTGTGCAATAAACAATTTTTCTGTATCTGTACACAGCTTAATTTTATTACCAAACAGAACTTACTTTCTGGTCGTACCTCTATGTGTATGCCTTATTAGGTACACGAATGAATTTCATGCTATAAATTTGTTTATTAATAAAGAAATGTTTTCTTAACCGTACTGTCTTTTGATCGTATTTTTTCATCATATTTTAAAAAAGGAGAAGAACCAACCATATTAGTAATGGAGCAGCAGATCAACAACATCACTTAGGGACTGATAATCATCTTAAATTTAATTTATCCACTTTCAATAATTTGATAAAACAAACTTTCATATATTTCTAAGGAGAGCACATAGAAGCTACAATATTTAACATTAGTATAAATTGTTAGAGCTAAACTGCTCTTTAAGTTGGGCTATAGCTTACCTCTTCACTCCAAAAAATGTAGGAGTTATTTTGCTGTTTTTTCTTCTGCTGAGTCTTGCAGAATTCTTAGTACAAAATGGTAGGTGCAATACAACTTTTAAAAATGTGTTTAAAATAATAAGTGCATATATGTACCTGCTTCAATGAAAAGTATATCAAATTTGAAAGGGAATTTCAATTAATGAGGATGCACAAAGCTAAAGAGTTATTTTTTTCCATTTTCACTATTTAGTCTTCCATTGTGTTTAAAGATATTACAGAAAGAACATATAAGTAATTGAAAATATCTTCTATCTTAAATAATTAGTTAAAATCACTGAATTAGGGTTACTGTATTATTACATTTTTCTCTAGTGTTGAGTTCTTTCTGGCCTGAATCATTATAATTAAATGATAACACCAGATTACTAGGTATCCTTCACTTATATTGTTTCAGTATAGGATAAGCTTGAGTTGTTGACATTGTGTTACAGGTGATCAAGATGTTGGTGGCTGTTGTGGTACTGTTTATCATATGCTGGGCTCCACTTCTCATCCTCAATGTCATGTTTGCCTATGGATTCTATCCTATCGATCGTGCTACACCTGCTAAATACGCCCGATCTGCCTTTACAGTCATGGCATACTCTAACAGGTAAGTCAGCCTGCAATCTTGAATGATTTATTGCTCACAACTCTAGTCTACGTTATTTATGTGAGACGAGATAGAAGCAACGCCGACAGTATCAAGCTGCGCAGCAACAATTTGCGCATTTTGTATCAAAATGGACAAAAACTTTCCTTCTTCATCAGTAACCACCACTCTTTCACCGTGCTGTCATAGTAATGCTAAGAGAATATTTCTCACTCTTCACAATAACAAAATGACAGGGTCATTCAAGTATCGTGTCTCCGCGGCCGAGACAGAGCCTCGCTCGATTTGTCTAAGCCTTCACTATCGTTTAGTACGAGCGCCCTGTTATTTGTAAAGGTTAAGGGACTATCCAATCAACTCAAATGCAAATTAAAAGCCATCTACTCCTCAAAGTGACTAAATGAGACGCTAGAATGTACATTTTTGGCATGTTCTATGGAACTACCATTACTTACCTTACAAGAGAACTATCACTGTGCTCAGATCTGTATTCTCTTGAGAGTTTGATAGCATCGCCTGTGCTCTATGCGGGGCCTGTGTGCCAAACATTGTTTACGGAGTATAGCTGGTAGTACCTATTCGAAAATGAGTCCAGAATACTTACAAACATATAGACATAATAGTACAGCATTGTTGGTAGAGACTGTTTACCCCTGACAGGTAGCCCTACATACTCGTATGTAAAGACCGCCGTCCGCCACACCTAGCATGGAGCTGACAAAGAATGCCCAGCAGTTACTTGCAAGTGTGCTGGCGGCACACCCCAGGCTTCAATTTTGGGCGTTACGGTTCTACTTCGCAGAAGATCTTTGGTGTACATGGTTTATATACAGCAGGCATTATACCATCCAATTTTCAGATGCATGGTGGTGTGAGTAAAGTGATAGTTCCCTGGTTAGATCTTTTCCTTCTTCTTTACTTCAGGGTTTAGGCATTTCTGCCTGTTCCGTTTTGGCATTCCACCAACTATTCCCATCTTGTTCTAGGGCGTCCTACATTTCTTCTTCCACGAGGATTATATCTTCCTATTAAACTGGTCCTCTTTCTTCGTCCATTCTATTCATATGTTCTGTATCTTTTCTTCTATTTTGTCCTGTAATTTATATATGCCTAGCTCCTCTGGAATAGTTTAATTTCTTATTAAATCTCGTCTAGTACATTCTTTAACTCTTCTTAAGAATATCATTTCTGCTGCCTGTATCGTACTTTTTCCTCTTCCTTTTAATATCCAGGACTCACTTCCATATATGTGCACTGGAACTGCCATCGTTTTATAAAATTTTAACTTGTTAGTTCTGTTTGAGAAAATGAAATGAATGCTATTCTTAGGTTCTTATAAAGTGTGCGGATTCATTGTTATGCCTTATCTTTTAACAATCTCCAATGTATAGTCCATACTTTTCAAATAGCTTTCAAATATTCTGATAGTACGAGTGGATACTGCACAGATATAAGATTCATAAATAAACACTCGATTTCATCAAATACAATAATTATTAGACATGTTATTTGCTATTACAATGCGATTCACATGTTTCTCCAACAGAAACTCGACACAAATAGTGGTGCGAAGCCTTGTATAAACCAATAAATTCTGCCCCCTCTCAGCACGTAGGCTGTTCCTGTTTCATCAGTTTCATCTGCGGAGACAAGATATATGAATGGCGCAATAGTTGTCCAATAATGTCTAAACTTGAGACTAGTTTTTGTCTTGACGCTTTAAACATTGCATTTTAACATGGTCAAAATCCATCGTATGCCTCTGAAAAGCTACTCCTTATTTACAAACTTAATTTTGTAATGGCATGTAGCACGCTCTTGCAATAATACTGTAGCCTAGTTGTCTACTTGCTATGTTAGATGTGTTACCTCTTTCTATATTTAAGGATAAGGATTTGCTGCCACTTTTCATTTTAACATCAAATTCTACCTGCACAGCTCAAAGAACTTCAACGCATCCAAATATATTAGGATATACACTAATAAACTTGTGATTATTGGTTTTGGAATTGGTATTAGTATTATTGAGACGTCGTATAAAATTGTTCAGTGTACTCCTAATGAAATGTATTTGATTCGGTTCAGAGCAACCGCACGGAGTGCGGGAGACCCGTGGTTCAAGTCCTGGGTATGGCATTGAATTTTTAAGTCTGGCTATATTCATTCAAGCCTCAGCCTACATACGGCTAGTGTGGAAGAAATGATTTTTTATAATTTCATTAGCAATTCGGATTATATAATTAAAAAAGGAACTGACTCGTGTGGTAATATGCAAGAAGATGTTGATTGTAAGGCCAAGTATCGGATTATGACAGGTTTTACTTAACAGGCCTAGCATTGAGTAAAACAGCCTGTCTTCTTATTATTACTCTTCTTCTTCTTCACTTCATGACATAGGCAATCAAGTGCCTGTTCCGCCTTCTAAGTCCTCCAGCCATCGTTTTCTGGGTCTGCCCACCGAGCTCCTACCTTTAGGATGATACTGTGACTTTGTGGGTTCGTGAAATGAAAAGTCCAATTACACCACTCAAAAATGTTCTTTATTTCCACCGACTTACAGTTAAACTCTTGCCAATTACACAGAATTACGTAATGCACACAATTACGATTCACCAGTTCGTCCGTCACAATTTCACTTGCACTCGTAATTACGTACAATATTCCGATGCTCTCACACAGTCTTCTCGTCGTACACTAGCACTGCATTCTTACACCAAGAACTGACTGACTAGCTCGACGTGCTGCTTATATAGGGCCAGCGGGTCGATCGGAAGGTTCCAGATTAGAGGAAATATCCTGTAAGTTCGAGAACACAGGTGGAACAGAAAGAGACGGCGCCGTGATGTTTTTGTCCCAACCATCCCTTCTTAACGCTATAAGACAAACGAGGGGGCGGGGCGAACACCGACCCGTCTGCTGCTCGCCCAGTCTATAGGGTGTTCCGACGCTCGGGTGACACTGCTCCCTCCTCAAAGCTGGTCGTCCCGAACAGCACCATCGTAGCGTGCCAGGCGGTCCAGGTGTACCACCAGCATCTGCTCGGAGTCTCAGCCAGAAGTAGCGCTGCCGTAGTTTGTGAATCATTCGGTTCGCTCCCAGGTGTCCTCCTGAAGTACCGGCGTGCCCTTCCTCCAAGACTTCCGGGAACTTACTCCGGGGAACAACTGTTCTCTCTGCGCCTTCCCATCGGGTGACTCCCATACCCGGAACAGCACGCCCTCTCTGGTCTTCAGCGAGTCCCATTGGGCCCAGTACGACTTGTAGGTGGCGCCCCTTGGTGCGATGTCCTCCCAGGTTGGTCTTGTCCCTGCCTCCACTTCCCTCAAGAGTGGCACCAAGTCCGCGTCCGCCAGCTGCTCCCTCCTCAGGCCTGCGCTATCCCAGCCGTCCGCAGGCACTGCCACAACTACTCGGACTGCTGCGGCACGCTCCTTCTCTTCCACTCTTGTGCACTGGCCGCACTCTACTGGACGGGGTCTTCGGGACATGGCGTCTGCGTTACCGTGGCTCTTCCCTCTACGATGTTCCGAGGTGAAGTCGTACTCCTGCAGCCTCTGGACCCAACGTGCCGTCTGGCCTTCCAGGTTCTTAAAGCTCAATAGCCAGGTTAGGGCGGAATGGTCAGTCCTCAGGTGGAATGGCTTACCGTACAGGTGCTTATGGAAGTGCTCCACGGACTTTACTACCGCCAATAATTCTCGTCGGGTGACGCAGTAGTTCTTCTCTGCCTTGGATAGCGTCTTGCTGTAGTAGGCTATCACCCGCTCATGGCCGTCCTGGATCTGCGATAGGACACCTCCAATGCAATGGTCGCTAGCGTCGGTGTCCACAATGAAGGCGCCACCCGGTTGTGGGAAACCCAAAATTGGAGCACTGCACAGGGTCTCCTTTAGGTGCTGGAAAGCGTTTTCGGCGTCCTCTGTCCACACATAAGGCCGGTGTTCCTCCGTCAGGCGGGTGAGGGGTTTTGCGATGTTGTCGGCCTTTTCCTCTAAATCATTAAGGCGGTCGTCTACTTGACCCATCCGCTTGCCCAGATTCGTGACGTCATCTCTCACGCCGGCCAACCGTTCCTCAAACTTGGCGGCGAGGGACTCGTTCGCAACCTTCATTTCTTCCATCTTCTCCGTGAGGTTATCGTTAGCCGTCTTCATTTCTTCCAGCTTTGCGGCCAGGTTGTTATTTGCCGCTTCTATTTTTGTTGTTAATTCGGCCTTCATTTCTTCCATCTTCCCGGTGATGTTGTCGTTGGCCGTCTTCATTTGTTTCAGTTCCGCGGCCAGGTTGTCATTTGTAGTCTCCAGCTTCGCGGCCAGGCTGTTATTTGCCGCTTCTGTTTCTGCAGCGAGGTTTTCATTTGCCGTCTTCATTTCTTTTAGTTCCGCTAAAATCTTTTCTAATGCTGCCTCCATTGTGTTATGTCGCACTCCTGACACCAATTGTGACTTTGTGGGTTCGTGAAATGAAAAGTCCAATTACACCACTCAAAAATGTTCTTTATTTCCACCGACTTACAGTTAAACTCTTGCCAATTACACAGAATTACGTAATGCACACAATTACGATTCACCAGTTCGTCCGTCACAATTTCACTTGCGCTCGTAATTACGTACAATCTTCCGATGCTCTCACACAGTCTTCTCGTCGTACACTAGCACTGCATTCTTACACCAAGAACTGACTGACTGACTGACTAACTCGACGTGCTGCTTATATAGGGCCAGCGGGTCGATCGGAAGGTTCCAGATTAGAGGAAATATCCTGTAAGTTCGAGAACACAGGTGGAACAGAAAGAGACGGCGCCGTGATGTTTTTTGTCCCAGCCATCCCTTCTTAACGCTATAAGACAAACGAGGGGGCGGGGCGAACACCGACCCGTCTGCTGCTCGCCCAGTCTATAGGGTGCTCCGACGCTCGGGTGACAATACTGTAATATTTGTTTTGTAAGTCTATTATCCGGCATTCTTTCAACATGTTCCTTCCATTTTTGCTTGAAATCTTTTAACCTGTCATTCATACTAAAAATGTCCAGCTCTTCTCTTATATTTTCATTTCTTATTAAGTCCCTCTTCGTGCATCCTTTCACACTTCTCAAGAATTTCATTTCTGAAGCCTGTATTTTACTCTGTTGCTTTTTAGTTAACGTCCAAGTCTCACTTCCGTATGTCAGTATAGGTACAGCCATAACTTTGTAGAACTTTAATTTTGTTTCTTTACGTATTTTGTTTCTAAATGTTCTATTTATTGTTCCACACACTCTTTGAAATTTGCATATTTATTGTAGACATCATACTCCTTATCATAACTAACATCAACAGCCTGTCTATGTAGGTTATCAACCTACCGGGGCAGCAAGTGCAAGGTTAATAAATTTGCAGAGTAGTACAGTGCTCATTTAGAGGACATTCATTATTGAATTTAGCAAAACGTATATCTACACGATCTATTCATATAAAGGTACTTCATTATCCCCTTAATGATACCTAATCCTTCTTAAATTAACTTTTAAATTACCAGTTTTTCGCTGCTGCTTAGAAGCTTTTTCATTTCTCCAACATTTTATTGTAATATCCTTAGATCTGTCGCCTTATCTCACTAAACTTTGGCGCTATCTTACAAACCTCAAATAATAACCCCGTAACTTCCTCTTTGCCTCTTTCCATAAAGAGGAAAGAGCGCGCGCACAACTTCTAGGAAAGTTAAACAGAGGTTGCTGAAATGGAATATCTTCTTGAAGTGTTATGAAATGGAAGTCGGTTCAGTTTATTCAGTGGCCGTCCCACTAAATCAGCTTTAGAGAGAATTAATAGACACAAATAAACGTTCTTCAAATAAGAAAGCTACTCTAATTTTCATTACGCTTTTAAGGCATTCCAATGTTTCAATAATACATTTACACTCGAATATATCCCGCCAGTGCTCGAATTAATTTCGTAAAACAAACGTACCCAGGTCCCTATCCCTACCTCTAGAGTGACCAACCTTTAATTCTAACATCTATTATTGTATTTGGCTAAGATGTGTTAGGTTGGCAAGGTTCTTTAAAGCTTAATGATGATGCTGGGCCGTGGTGTGCAGACGTTCTGAGTTCGAAACTCAGTACCCGGAATTTAATCTTTACTCTTAATGGACTCCGGTGTCTTCTTTTCACATTTCACGTGTTTTACTCACATTTTCTCCAAGATGTGAGCTTTTCAGACTAACTCCACATATCCAGTGTTGTCCTAACACACGGTTAAAGTGACACGAACAATTAATTCCCATTGATTGACCCAATAGTCATTTAACTATAAACCCCGAGATTTTAAGTACTTACACGTGTAAGTCACCCTTAATGTATGTCTTCTCATATGATATGAGATGTGGTTTACCGGGAAAACTTGCGGGTCAGTTGGAGAATTTAATGTACGGTTTATGTTGCCATGGTAGCTCACTGTTTAGAGCAACCTGACGTAGACCTAAAGATCCGCAGTTCAAATTCCAGATATGGTATTGAATTGTCCAATCTGATTCTTTTACCTTTAAATATTTGTCCTATACAGGTTCCTTGGGTGAAAGAAGCATGAACTCACAAAGTATGATCTTCCGTTGTGCACACTTTACGATATTATCATGCCGTCTATAAAAAAAATGCTTTTATATCAATCTGCATATCTGTATTATAACTCTATTTCAAAGATTACTGTGTAACTGTAAGATTACTGTGTAACTGTAAGATTACTGTGTAACCTGAATCAGTTTTTTGCTCCAAAAATATTGTTTATTTATTTCTTAGTGTTATTTAGAGTTTAGAAAGGGAAGTAAAGATGTTTAAAAATGTTATAATATTTATATTAAGTACGTGGAAGTGAAATTGTAAAAAATATATAAACAAGATATGTATATAGTTGGCTATGTCTGACGTGTGTAAAATGAAATAAACGGTTGCTATGGAGACAGAAAATTAACTCGAAGGAATGCGTGAGAAAAGATGAGTAGTCGCAGAAATGAATCTGTAAACAATTTATTAAAGTATGTTGTTTTATTTTGTATTTGGTGATCGTTAAGTAAATTATTATAAACAAATAAATCTCAATCATTATTTTGGCAGATCAACAGTAAAATATTACATCAATCCAAGACTACGGCCTTGGGATGGGAGTTCTCATGTGCCGACTGAGAGAAAGAAATTTTTCTTTTTAAATTCATTACATCTTCTTAATTTTCAAGTCTAATCATCACGCAACATTATAATTTATTTACAAAGCGCCTATAAAAAGTGAACCAAAATACAAATATTAAAATAATTTTACTAAGTGGCTTCCCAACCTGGATCAAATATAAATTTTACAACTTTTTACCGTAACTTAGGTATCTTTGTGACAAAAGTGACTTTGACAACCGTTATTTTCAGCTTTCACTTTTTCTGACTAAAATTCAAAACTACGCGTTGCATAAAGCATTATCCTCCGTCCCAATATTATTCTGTACTACGGCATTTGTTTTAATTTCCTTTTCACTTCAGAAAGTAAGCAATGTAGTTGCATATTAGATAGTATTTAAATACTGTATAATTTTTTCTTCACGAATTAGAAAGTTTTAATAACACTTACATTCATGCTTTTCAAGGTTTTATACTGAATTATTTGAAATATATAATGCTAATAAAAGGTATGAAAACTTATTGGTTAACTTTTTCTGTGTTGCAGCTGTATCAATCCTTTGGTATATGGCTTCATGTCGAAGAACTTTCGTGAGAGTTTCTACAAAGCATTGTGCAGATGCTGTTATAAAGGCAGTCGCGTTCCAAACAGGCATTTCTCTATCTCCCAGACTCGAACCACATCTGTACGGTACGTATGCTTATGTCTCTTAACAGTGCATGCCTTAAAATCTAATATAACTTACATTATACGAGAAAGGTAATATCCATTTAGACCTAGTAACTGTTTTCCTTCCATGTCGTAGTAATGAAATTCTCGTATTCCTCGGGTAGATTTAGGACTAATATTTTCTTTTCACCTCATTAGTAAATTACTCAATGTCCTTCAGTGCTGAAATATTTATTGTATTGGTGAGTTAAAGCTGTATAGGGTATTTTATGATAATGAGGATGTAAATAAAATATAATTTCACCTGGCATTCTTTAGAAAGGGTTTAAAATATATCAATTTTAATGCTAAGATGTATGTGTAGAAAATAATGGTAATAAAATTACACATCAGGAAGTACCAGAATTAAAATTCTGAGGATAGGTTAGTGGGGTTGCAGAAGTCCTTTTATTGCATCTAAATTAACTCAGTCTGCAATTGTGAAACTTGTTAGATATGGCTTGTCAGATGTAAGCAAACTACACTGTTATACAGTACTGGTCACTGCCCCTAGATGTGTTTAATGTTCAATGCTGCATCTGTGGTGAAGCCTTCTCGATAGTACCGCAATGTTGGTCCTGTTTAGTACAAAAAATGCAGGCTTATTAAAATATATGGTAACCGTTCTGTGGTCTGTCTCCACTAAACTGAGAGTCTCCGAGAAAATTGTACCGTCAGAGGGGAACTAAAATCCTTATGTTATAGTAGATACAGAAAATGTAGACCTTCTGCTCCCATAAAGGCAGCATATTTCGTAAAACTATTGAAATCTCATTTTCTAACCCAATAAAAATCTTATGGTTGATTCCAACAAATTTCTACAACACTTACAGGTACCAAATCATTTAATGAAATGACATATTTCACGACTTTGTAACCCCACCCGCCACCCATGTTCCCCCGATTTGAACCAGTTGTGTTTATTATTTAAGGGTGCTTTAAAAAACAAACTGTATTGCTCTAATCTTCGTATAATACAGTAACTTTGTGATAACATCGTGCAAGAAATAACAAGGTATCGTCCTGCAGAGCTCAGGAAAGTGAACCAGAAGACACCTACGAAATATGTTGCATGTTTGGAAGAGTCCGCTGAACTGGTTACCATAGTTTTAATGACCCTTATCTACACTAACAGTGATAATTGAGACAATAGGTACTCTCCTGTCGTTTGATTGGCAAATGAAATGATTTCATAAAGTCAATTACGTTGATGCAACGTCAGTGATATTTTATTGTATCTCCATCCCTTTGTTCCTATACTTAATTACTTATTTGGGCACTACCTTTCTCCTTAGTGATTGCTCGTAATTTGTGTGGAATAAAAATCAACAACATTTAATTGATAAGGACAATTATTATACTAAATTAAATACCTAAAACTACCTTCTATGGTATTTTTACAACTCTCATGATTATTATTTCAATGAGCTATTATCACATAATTTACATTCAGACCATAACTCAAGGCTGTAACTCATTAAAAGATTCCAAGAATGTCAGCTTCCTTTGTTTCTGTTTTAAGATTCCAATTTAATCTAAAACTTCCAGATATTTCATATTAGTATATTGGAAACCCCTGAAAGGCACCTCAAACGAGATTCGACTATCCACTCACAAGCTGTAAGCTAAACATACTGCTATCCTAACTATAAACGTACATTATATATTAACAAGAGATTCGTTCACACAAAAATGTAACTCCATTCTAGAAGTAGTCTTCTGATTAATTTTTGGTGCATTTGCACAGTTATTCACAGTGCCTCCATTGATTTAAAGCTGTTTTTGGCAAACTTTTAGGTAATTTTTTTCCTGATAAACAAGATCAGAAATTTACATGGAACTATGACAGAATCATTCCATTTCTTAACAGTAAAAATGTTATTAATAAATATGATGTGCTGTATTAGCATTAAGTCCTTTACCATTCAAAAATATTCCTACAAGAACGTAATTTTTCTACTCTCCTCCACGTCAATTGAAAAAGCACACATTTATATAAATAGCTTTATTCAACATTTTCTTGTATGTGCAAGGTTAATATGGGAGTACAGTAATTTACATGAGTTTAATTTACAACTGCTAATATTTTTGTACTTTTTTTTTTTTTTTTTTTTTTTTTTTTTTTTTTTTTTTTTTTTTTTTTTTTTTTTTACTTAGACGCTTAATCTAAAGTAGAACTCTCATTGTAATGTTTACTACCCTTACTACTACTACGCGACAGAGCTGCAAATCCTACCCCCATAGTCCAGCGTCAAGTTGTAGTATATTTCCAAGTTAAAATAATAAAAATTATCACTTATCAGTTATCAGAAAATAGCATACACAATTTTGTGATAACTTACTGTATTCTAGTTTTAGTTTTACTTCATTATACTGAAGTATTTATGTTAAGAAAATGTCTAGATACATTTTCATTATAAATAGATAATAAACATAATGAAAATTAGTAACAAGGTAATCAATTTTAAAGGATATAATAAATGCCAATTAATCTAATAAGTTAACATTTCAACTAATTAATTTGAGATACAATATGCAAAATGGGTTAAAAGTTGTTTGTTACGTGGAAATTTTAAATATATTTTAATTTTTAAAAAGTACATTCAATTTCTTTGACATATTCTTATAAACGTTCTTAAATTCATTTTCAACCAGAGTTTCTAGAAAAAAAATTGTTGTGCTAGTATTTAAGATAATTGTCCTTCCCGCTTGCTTTATGGATACCTTACTGGAGTCACAATCCATCACGGATTTTGAAATTATCTGTCTGTAAGATTGAATCAGAGGTTACATTCGACCTAGTTCTTTCAAAATGCCAATTTACTGCTTTTGAAGGACATCAAATATATTTCTGAAGTTGGCAATAACTTCCACAAAAGTTATACATTCGTCAACTTCAACACCAGCGTGAAAGCATCGATCTTTATCACCGTTCTGAACTTTTCTAATAACTGCTGTTATGACGTCACTCGTATTTGTGACATATGACTGAGTGACATGCCGTCTATTGGGGAACCATATCTCACAGAACTCGCAGGATCAGCAGCATACCATCTGCCCGACTATCTCCCCTGTGCTAATAGAAGCGTGCAATCTCCCCAACTGTGTAATTGATAACGAAGCATTATCTAAGGGGAACACCATAAATACAAAGGAATTACGTAAATATTAGATACAATAGGAATTGTATACATGGTAGAGTAAAAGAATAATGTTACGAGAGAAAACAGAATTAGAAAACAAACAGAAATAGTAAATACATAAATAATATGATCTAATAATACTGTGTATGCATGCGGAATAGAATACTGGAAACCATAGGAAGCTAATAGTTTTAATAACAATTGCGCACAGGAGAGATGAGAAAAATCTATCACGTGGATGTATTTGACAAGTGATCAAAGAACATAGGTATTGGTTGCTCTAAATTTGTAGATCCTACATCCTAAAATTACGGAACATAAGGAATTTCAAGACACAAAAAACGTAAAAAAATGTAAATAACACCGCTGGGTTGAAGAGAATTAAAACATATTATTTTAGACTTTAAGAAATAGTTTAACTTATTGTTTACGTAAGAACAAAACTGGTATTATTTATACTCTAAAATGTATACACATTTGGAAGACCTAAATGTCATTGCCACGATTTGAATTATAAATTTTCCCCACAGTCTTAAAAGTTCGCAATATTGGTTTCATTACAATTAATTTTCTCAAGAAAATACCCCAATCAAAACTACTCTTTAAATAAAAATGTTTTATTATTTATTCTCTCAAATCGATGCTATGGGTTTTGTTTAAAATACCATATATTTAACTTGTTTTCTTGATAAATAGTATGCGTATCTTCAATTTTTTTTTTTTTTTTTTTTTTTTTTTTTTTTTTTTTGAAAGAGCCTGTGAAGTACACTTCATTTTGAATTACTTTTTATAACTGGTAAAGCGTAGGAGATAAATAAAATTTTACTACACAAAAAATGTAGAATATATTTAAATACATAATTTGTATAAAAGTTTTGTAGCGTTAATTGTTTCCGAGATGTTATTTTCTAATGAAAATTCTCTATTCCTTTCTTTCGTTGTCATGTAAAGCGCAGATTTTCAAAACGTTCATTAAAAATCTGATTTTAGCTACTATATTCTGCAACAACCTGATTAAAATTATGGAATAAACGTGTAATATTTATTTTATCAAAAAAGTAGGTCGCTATGATAAAAAGCCTTTGTAAAAATGCGTTAGAACGAGAAGAGAAAGTCATGTAACTGCATCACATCAGATTTTTCATTACTATAACTGCCCTGATGGAATCTTCAAAGCTGCTATTGTACCAGATGAGTAAAAAGTATGGTACAATGCCTGTAAGCCCGCTGTTGCAACTCTATGAAGTAATAGTTTTAGAAAAAGCTGTAATATATTACATGCCCTAACATAACTATGATTACAAATAAAGGTTGTGAGCTTCTTAATGGCACATTTATTTCTGCACTCCTCCAGTTCTCAAATCTCAAAGCGTACGAAAAACAAACCTTTCAAACCGCAATTTAAATCTGTTTGGGCCATAGTGTATGTGTACTGAGCAAAGGAAAACGTATCTTTACTTCAAATTGAGTAGGTTCTGAATTAAACAATACAGTAGGCTATTTCAATATGTGTCTTTGGATTGAACAAATACAGACAAAAGCGAAGCTATTAAGGACAACAATGCTTACTTCATTGCAAAATCGTCCTAAAAGTAATTAGTATGGCATTACGTACAGCATGAAAACGAACTGAAATACTATGGATGATCTCATATGGTGATAGGAGAAGGACCCAAGAAGAGGTTTGTGTCTTGTTTATTGAAATGCATCCAGAATGAAGGATTACTCATTCTAGGGTATTCTTGTGGGGATATGTGAAATGGAGGGTTTACAAGGACCAACCAAGAGATCTTAAAGAGTTAAAGCGAAGAATTGGGTAAGAAATGAAGCTTTTTAGACGTGCAGTGTTGCTGGGAAGATTAACTAATTTCAAAGAAACACTTCGGCATTGTTTGGGAGTAAGTGGAGGTCATTTTGAAGTGAATTCATCATGTGTTACAACACAGCACCACTAATTTACTTATGAGTGTTTTCTGTTACTTTCATGTGCTGTAATACGTCCTAATAAATTTAAATTACAGTTCAAAAAAGCACTTTCCTGTACCTTCCGAGACCTGAGGGCCAAAAAAATGAAATAAAAGATGTTGCCATTAAAAAGAAGTCACTCCCTGTTCACAATCGTAGTAATATGAAAGCTCGTTAATTATCTTACAGCTCTTCTAATAATATTCCTTCACAAAACTATAAATACAAAGTTACAAGCATTGTTTCACACTTTTACTCATGCAAATTATTTTTGAAAATATTATTACAACATTTGCCCATATAAGTGTTTGCAACCGAGAAGTGAGGTATGAAATTAATTAATAAATCAATGATTGTTAAAAACTTCTTGTGTTTATAGTCGGTGTGCCACTTAAACTATGTTACATCTTCAACATTGAAAGTTTGAAGTATGTAGGCTACTATTTCCATAATAATTGGAAAATTCTATTCATTGCAATTTTTCAGATGCACGTAACTCTCTACTCACATATTCAAATGACCTAGTTCAGATAGCTTTGCAGTTCTTTGAAAATAGCTATTGATGGCAATAATTTAAATAATAACCTGTTTGAAAGTCATGAACAGCATACAAGCTTTGGTTCTGTACGACAGATTTATTACTGGAACTTTGAACAACAGTTATATTTGAGAATCAGAAAAATAACTACCTCTCCTTCTGCATTACCCCACATACTCCATAGCGTAACGCCTTACTCCATATAATAGCGAATCCATTGAAATGCGCCCTACAGGAACAACAAAAACGAAGCGCTCTCCGCATTCTACAAACTCGGTTGATAGGCTGGCTCTGTTGAACTTCCGGAATTCCTGTGGCTATGTAAGTTAGAGAAACACTCCTATTCAAATTCCCAGTTGGATCAAAGGGCTCTCAGAATCCAGGATTAACCCAGTTAGAAGAACATCGAAAATCATGGGTATTGCTTGTAACACTTTGCATAAGGAAACTTGTTGGATTAACTTTAAAGATTAATCATACAGCGGTTCCTGGTTACTTTTCCCAAACTTCTCGTATAATAGCAAATTACTGTACATATTTATATTCAACTCCTGTAATGACTTAGAGACGTTTACAATCGTTCTAGCATACAACTGTTTCTCTCCCTTCTTCCCCTCTTTCCCCCTCTTTCCCCCTCTTCCCTCCTCTTTTCCCCTCTTTCCCCCTCTTTCCCCCTCTTTCCCCCTCTCTCCCCCCTCTCTCTCCCCCTCTCTCTCTCCCTCTCTCTCCCTCTCTCTCCCTCTCTCTCCCTCTCTCTCTACTACATACATACAATTCTTCTTCTCATAATATAGGACACGGTTCGGTTCATTTATACTCCTCTACACCTTATGACATTTTAGACGTTACGTGATGGAGCCACAACTATGAGAGAGAGAGAGAAATCCAAGGATGGGTGATCAGTCTGGTCCGCGAAATGAGAGTGAGGGAAGTAGATGAACGGAATGAAAGTGAAGTGGATGAAAAGTAAGATGATAATGAAGGAAATTGATGGAATGATGGCGAGGGAAACAAGAGATCCAGGAGAAAACCCGCCCCTGCACCATGTTGTCCCCACAAATCTCAATCTGCGGTAGACTGGGATTTGGTGAGAGTCAAATAGTCTAACCGTTCGGTCACGGTGAAGCAATGCTTACAGCTAAATTGAAGTATTATACACCATTCCAAAATTCGATACAGATATTTCTGTAGAATAACCCCTTTATACCCCCTGAACCCAAAAAGGTAGTTTCAGGAAAAGGTCTGTCACTTAACTAAAAGATGAAACGTCGTTAAAACACTAAACTTCTAAGATAAAACATGAAGATTTTGAAAAACAAATCCCCTAATCCAAAACAACCATCAATAAAAAATCTTGTGGATGTTCTTTTTTATCAAAAATGATTTATCATTTTGACTAAATTACAATATTTTTAGGATATTTTCATAGGGAATGAAATGTACATCTTGAACTATGAGGAAATATCGTGGCTTCTGAAGTCTTCTTTATTCTGAATAACTTTTGGCAATTTGTAAATCATTAGTATCGAACAGAATCTTATTGCATCAAAAGTATAGAACTCGTACAAGCTATAATTTATGTCAAACACATTTTTTCTTAAACTTAGAAGTATTATTCCTTTTTATTTTTGTTTATATTTTAAAATAGGCCTACTTTTCAAATAGAAAGTCATTCTTTCCTCTCTCTTTCATATGTAACGTATGTGTGTGTGCTTGTGTGTGTGTGTGTGTGTGTGTGTGTGTGCGCGCGCGCGCGCGCGTGTGGTTGTTTTCTTTCTTTAATCTACGTCCTTCAACGCTAAGTGATATCGGAAGATGAATGAAATGGGTGAAATGATCCTCAAATGATCCCATGGTCCATAGTGCTTAGAGCTTTTCTACATTCATCTTTCAGGATAAGAGAAAACCGCAGATAAAACTTTACCCAAATAACTTGTCCAGACCGAGATTCGACCTCGGGGCCTGTTGAACGTGAGGCAGACAGGCTACAGAGGCTGGTTTGTATATGTGTGTGCTTAACTTCAAACAGAAATGCAAGGTTTAGTAACAAATAGAGTCTCGTGAGTGCTATTCATCGACCCTTTTAGTATCCTTAACATAAGAGGTCATGTTTGTGTTTTTTATTTTAGAAACAAACCCTCATTCATAAAATTTTGACAGAATTTATGTTATGAATAACTGAACCCACAGCTTCACTCGCGTTATTGCGTTAAACGTGATGGTTTTTCACTGTGCCACTCCCCTCACATTCTCTCATTCCTCATCCTACTCTTTTCCCCCACTTTCTCCTCCTTTTTTCCCTTTATTTCTTATCAATCCCTCACTCTTTGTTGCTTTTCCACCTTCACTATCATCTCCACTTTATCCCCCTTCCCGTCAGTGCTTAGGTTAGATATCGTATCATGTTTTGCAGACTATTTACGAAGCTGAATCTTCTGGGTGTCCATACAAATTAAAACAAAATAGAAAACTTAACACTACCCAAACCTGTGCACCTTCCTTTGCTTGCGATGTTACATTGTTCAGATCTGTCCTTTAGCGGCCCAAGAAAGTGATTTCTAGTTCAAACCTATTCCCAAAATTATTAATAATTGAAGAATTGCTATTTTTGATGTACGCGATTTATATTCCTTGTCAAGATGAAGAATTTGTATTTTATGCCACTAGATGGGCCAAGTTAAAAGTGAAGACCTTTTATTTCTGTGACAGGAAAGGTTTTTGTAGTCAAGTGCATCTTTTAACTAATGTACATCATGATGTAAGGTAGGTTTGAGTTATATCTTTCCCTTTTTTAATTTGCCACATTTTTCACTGAATGTTTCATATCTTTTCGTCATAAAGTCATTACTAAGTTTATATCTATTTAATATACTTCGATTTCCCTTTTATGATTGTAATCTGCATTACTATTCGATTTAATTTAAAATAACAC
Source organism: Mantis religiosa (assembly GCA_030765055.1). NCBI lineage: Eukaryota > Metazoa > Arthropoda > Insecta > Mantodea > Mantidae > Mantis > Mantis religiosa. Next base: position 142,617,518 of record CM060955.1, on the reverse strand, counting down.
TTACATGGTTTCCTGGTACAAAGCCATCATGAGGTCCTTGTGGTGGCGAAACGTACATCCATGCTCCATACACAAATTCTTTCCCTTTTGACTGGTCATTGAAATCCATGGCGCACACCGCGAGCACTAAACCGTAACTGGAATGTATTCTACTTCTGCCCAAGAACTTGTATGTACGTTATGTATCGATAGGCAGATGTTTATGTCAAGTCGCACGTGGGCTGTGATAAAAATTATTGCAGACCACTTATGGTTTATGGTGAAAATATTGCGGACTACAATAGGACATGCTTCTTAAATCAACTTTTCATCTCGACTGTATCTGGACGATCTGCAATTACTTCTATAGTAACCGCTGACCTACGTAAATAGAACGAAACATTTGAATAACTTTGCGTATATAATATCTGTATAATACGGGCAGCGGTTTCACACGTAATTGTTGAATTCAAGACGAATTTCTGTACACGAAATATTGGAAAACAAACGGCAGTTACTTGCATTCTATTTCGTCAGACATTTAAGATTTGTTGAATAAACCTTAAATGATTCTCAACAGATAATCACATGTGCACCCGAGGGTGATCAGGTTGGTCAATCGTCATCAGAGAAATACGAGATACAGAAACAGCTATTTCTTTGGACTTCTTTCCACGAGAGCTGCTAATTCGTTTAAGTTTTCCTTATAATAGATGCCTGATGTAAATCCTTATTTATTCTGATATGAGCTTAGTATACTTAAAATTTTACAACGCATAAATGGATTAGTAAAAGTGACGTCAGTGGATCTCTTTATGAATTCATTCGAGCGAACCTTTACGCGACAAATATAGGCAGTTTCCTCTGGGATGACTCAGGAATTCGTCTGTGGCCCGCATTTTGGAGACCCGGGTTCAGCTCCCGTGGCCAACCTACCTGACCGATGGGCTTTTCTGGGGTTTTCCCGGGGCGCCACGCGAACGCTGGATAGGCTAAGCACATCTCTCCACTTCATCTCCATTATCATTTCATATCATCTTTCATCTGGTGATCTCTTTTAAAGTAAAAAAAGTCGGTGGTGCATGGCAGGATGATATGGTCTCAGTGAACCAATTCCTTCTCTGGTAGGTCATTTGCCGGTCCCCGCACCCAGGTCTCGTGGTGGGACTGTTTCCGAACCACAGTAGGGTAGGATGTTAATGTCACAGGTTCTACTCCCATTAGTCCTGGACCCGTAGAACCAAGGACCCGGGCCTCCTTCGACCAGGGAGTTACCGAGCTGTCCCAAAATGGCGCCCGGCGCCTCCGTGGGGCTTTCCATAGGGCAAAACCTAGAGACTAGCAAGCCCCCCCCCCCCTCCATCTGGTCCTATGGACTCAAGACGGGATGAAAGTGGATACGCCACTTACGCGCGCCAACTCCAAAATGGGAAGGCTACCGATATGACCTCGATGGGGCCGCCTGGTGGTCTAGCACAGTAGCTATGCTGGCCAGTACGCGGGAATATATGACCTCTCAACCCCGTCCGGAGTGGTACCCGATCACCCATGGGTATCGGAAACCACTGCCCCCTCGAGTCCAACCCAATCCGAACAACTCCCAATCATGGAGGGGCTCGAATGTTCGGCCCGAGGCTCCTCTAGTAACGTCAGAGGTACCACGAGTGCTAGGGGTCTGTAGTGGCCGCACCACGGCAGCTGAAGGGGACGGATGTGCGTTGTCCTGGCCTACTGGGGGAAGCTTCCATTTAGTAAAAAATGTAGAAACCCTGCCCTCTGCACTGGCACGACTCCTTGGGTTGGGTACCGTATGTCTCTTGTCGCCTCGTACTTCCTCCCGGGGATACCCCACTTAGAGGCATAGGTACAAAGCGCCAAGTCTAGTTGTCGTGCCAAATCGTCTCCGAAATAATCCAGTTTTAGTTCTGCATATGACATGGCATAAACGAAGTAAACAATAATAAACACTGGCGTGACAGCCCTAAGAAGGCCAAGGCGTATCAACCCAACTGCCGGTCTCACGCCCACTTTCACACGGCAGAGGTGGGCATCTTCGCATCCCCCTTTTTTTTTTGGAGGCGGCCCCACCCCGCCCGTCCATGGTTCACCCCCGATCGTCCGCCTTGAAGAGGCTACATCGTCCCCCCATGCACGTGCAGTTAGTAAGACTAATCATGCAAGGGCAAGGGGAGGGTGCTTGTCAGTCTAATCTATCTACTGCAAGTTGGTCAGGTTCCGCTAAGAGCACCCTGGTTAGTAGTAGGTGAAATTGCGGGCGAGCATGCGATGCATGCAAGCGGGTGACGGGAATGCAGGCCAGGGCTGCACCCATGACCGAGGTCCTGAGTGGAGCCGTGGAGCCGTGGAGCGTGAAGGGGCCTCTTTGGGTCTTGGTGATGTTTTGGAGTAGAGGTGAAGTTTAGTTTGGGGGGATAAACAAGTGAGGTGGAATGGGCGACAAGTTAAAGAAATGCATAGGTGGGCGAACTACTTTGGTTAGTCTACGGCATGCAAAGTGATACTTAGGCTATTTGCAGGCAGCTGGGCTATGTAAGTCGTGGCGTGGCTTCGTCAAAAGGGCGAGATGTCGTGTTCCTTGTGCAGGTCCGGTATCCATTGCGTGGTCTATTATGGTCACAGTTGGGGGGGCCCTCTTCCCCCCGGTCCGCCCTGTGTAATCAGGGACTTGGAGGGCAACCTGTTGGGAGATAAGACAGAAGAAGTGAGTAGTTGCAAAGATGGCTTGTGCTAGGCGTCTGAGTCAATCGGGAACGAGGAGCTCCAGGTAGTCATCTATATCTTCTTGTGTAATAGTCTCGGTCATGTTTCTATCAAATAAGTATAGTGGCCGTTTGTGTTTATTGTGTGTAGTCTCATACTGTCCTAGGTCCCTTACAAGTGGATTATGGCAGTTGGCCGCCCGGTCATATAGATCAGCGGCTAGTTTTTTAATGAATTGTTCTATGGTGTGGATCTTGAGTTCCTTATGGAGTATATTTGCAGGGGTGATTGCTGGGACTTTCGTTATGACACGTAAGACTTTGTTCTGGAGCATTTGTAACCTTTTGATGTGAGTAGGGGCTGCATAACCCCAGACAGGAGAGGCGTAGGTAAGTAGCGGGCGCAGGAGTGTCTTGTAGAGGGTGAGACCCATTTTTAGTTGTAGCGACGAGTTCATGTTAATGAGGGGGTATAAATTAGCTAGTTGGGCGTTGGCTTTACAGCGGATAGACTGGACGTGGTGATTCCAGGTGAGGCCTGGATCGAGCACCACGCCCAAGTAAATAACTCTGTCTTTCCAGCGAATTTGGTTTTGGAATAGGCGTAAGGGAGGGAGAGATCTTGCGGTTGCACGGTGGTGCGTTCTTTTACTGAAGACTATGGCTTCGCACTTGTCTGTATTTACTCGGATGCGCCATTTGGTGAGCCACGCTTCCAGTGCTGTCAGGGCAGATTGTAGTCTATTAACGATGGGGTGCATCTGTGTGGATTGTGCCATTATTGTAGTATCGTCTGCATAAATGAAGTATTCAGTTGAGGCATTTTTGGGGATATCGTTGATATACAGGTTGAACAAAACCGGACCAAGCAGGCTTCCCTGGGGTACTCCCGCACAGATCGGCTTTGGGGTGGACTTTGAGATGTTTACTTTGGACTGGAAGGTCCGTTCTGAAAGGTAGTTGGCAATTAATTTCAAAATGGAGTCTGGGAAGTTGTAGGTATACATTTTACGTATGAGACCCGAGTGCCAAACTCGGTCGAAAGCGCGCTCTATGTCTAGTAGTACAGCAGCAGAAGATTTACGGGTGTTGAAACCCCGGGTGATGTATTCCGTGGCTCTCATGAGCTGTAGGGTGGTGGAGTGGTGAGCTCTGAAACCAAATTGTTCGGGAATAAGTATATTGTGATTTTTAATAAATGCATTAATACGTTTGAGTATTATCTTCTCAAGGAGTTTGCTTATGGTGTTTAGAAGGCTTATGGGGCGGTAGCTGCCAGGGTTGGTAAGGTCTTTGTGTTTCTTTGGGAAGTGTAGGACCAGGGCATTTTTCCACCTATTGGGATAATAGCCTGAGTCCAGGATGGCGTTAAACAGTCGGGTCATTGTCGTTATTGTCGTGTCGGGAAGCTGTTTGAGGACCGCGTTAGGGATATCGTCGGGGCCGGGGGCTTTCTTATTGGGGAGGTGGCGGATTAGCCAGCGGATTTCCGAGTCACAAGTCTTACGGGTGTTGTTATGATGCGGGCGAGAGAGCAGTTCTCGTGTTAGATCGTCGGTTTCGCGGATGAATCTTGGGCAGCTTGGGATGAGATTGGGGGTGAGAGTGCTTTGGAGGTGGGAGGCGAGCGCCTCGGCTTTTTCAGTGTCTGTGGTGGCGATTGCGCCATTGTGGTGAATGGGAGGGATGGTCGAGTGGTGTTTAGTTAGGTGTTTGGTGATGCGCCAAACGTTATCGCGCTCCGGGTTTAGGGTTTGGAGAACGTCGTTCCACTGTGCAGCGGTGTCTTCGGCCGTTCTCCTGCGTACTTCAGTGTTCAGATCACGGAATCTTCTGTAGTCGAGGGGGTGTCGGGAGCGCTGCCATTTTCTGCGTGCTCTGTTTCGTTCTGCGGCTAGAGCTTTTAAGTCCGGTGGTAGGGTTTTGGGTCCTGGTCTTTTGGAGGCAATAGGAGTGGAAGTTGTTATGGCGTATTTAATGGAGGTTTCCAGTGCAAGTGTTACGTCTTCTATTTCTTCAGGTGTGACCCTTGGGGGGACTGGGAGACTTTCCTCCAGGGTGGCACGGAAGACCTCCCAGTTCGTCTTGTTGTAGTTATGTTTCGGGAGATACGGGGTTGGGGAGAGAGAACTCTGCAGGGTGAAAACTACCGGGAGATGGTCAGACGATAGCGCATTGTAGGTCGCTGCATGTACCTGTTGTCTGCCAATGTTTTTGGCCAGTGCAATATCTAGCGTGCTGGGTTGCTGGTTAGGGTTAAAGGGGATATGAGTGGGGGAAGATGGAGCAATGACTATATAATTTGCGTACAGTGCATGCCGGCATAATTTTGTGCCTGCCCGGTTATTTTCACGGGCGTACCAATCTGTGTGCTTTGCATTCAGGTCTCCCGCTATGAAGACGGCTGGATGAATGTTAAGTACCGCGTCTAAGTCCTGTAGATCTAGGTCCTCGGGAGGATTGTATGCTGCTATGAGGAGGAGTTTGGTAGGTCCAATGTGTACGTATACACCTGTGGCTTCTAATCGGTTAAGGGGGGGGAATGTGCGCCTGGCTGTGGAGCACGTCACGTTTAATAATAATGGCCGTGCCGCCACCCCTTCGGTCTCGGTCGGAGCGGTATGTCAGGTAGTCGGGGATGGAGAAGCGGTCTTGGGGCGAAAGTCTAGTCTCGGTTATGAGAGCGGCATGGATATTGTGTGTCGTTAGAAAGTCAGCGAGTTCCGTTTTTCGTTTGCGGAGTCCATAGGCGTTCCACGTTACCATTCTGGGATTTTCAGAGGCCATAGAAGTGGACAGAGGGGTTTAAAAATAATGTGAAGAAGGAGTCATAGTCCCGGATGATGTCCCGGGTGTCGTCCGGCTGCACAAGCAGCAGGCTGAGGACGTGGAGCAAGGTTTCCCTCGCTGTAGTCCACGTCATCCGGACGTGCTCGCAGCCGGGCTTGAAGATTGGCCTGCTCGTGGTTTCCCTCAGGCAGGGCAATCCATCACCCGGCAGCCACCTCTCCGGGGCAATGCTAGGAGGAATAGATGCTGGAAACGGAGTTGTGGGGGGTGCGGACTGAGTTGAAGTCCCAGGTTGCGGCTGCTGTGGGGGCATTGATGATGGCGGCTGGCTTCTGGTAGGCTGGAGTTGGTTTGGCTGCGTCTGTCTTGGAGGTAGAGGTTGGTTCTGGTGCTGCTGTTGGGCAGGTGCTGCGTGCTGATGCAGTTGCTGTGGTCCTGATCTGTTGGCTGCCGATTCCCTGAGGCTGGAGACCTTTGCCTGGTACACCGGGCATCCCCTGTACCGCGCCCCGTGCCCCCAACAACGGCATAAGGCACAGCGCCTCATGTCTTCTGCCGCCCGGCAGGTGGCCGACTCGTGGAAGGCGGCGCACCTGGAGCAGGTGGGACGGGGGGCCATACAGCGGCGCTCATGGTGTCCCAGGGCCTGGCACCTCCGACACTGCAGAGGGACAACAGGACGTCGGTAGTCCTCCACCTGGACCCGGAAATGCATCATGACGGAAATGTTGAGGCATTTCATAAGGTCGTCCTCTGTAGGGAGTTCTACTAAATACATGGGGAGGGGTGTCCTTGCCCTGTCAAAGCGTCTCATTTGAGTTATACGGGTGACCGAGAGGCCTGAGAATTCGAGTTCCTCTTGGACTTCCCGGGCAACCCCGTCTAGAGGGAGGCGTTTGATGACCGCCCTGTAGGTCCTCTCCTCTATGGGGGGAGTGACATGAAACTCAAGCCCCTGCTGTTGCAGGAATAGCACCAGGTTTCGGTAGTCGGCAGGGGAGCGCATTCTTACACAGTAGTCCTGCGAGTCTCCTGCTGTGGTGATACTGTACTCCTCTGGGCGGAGTTCGAGGTCGAACCTCCTCAGAAGGGCTCCGAGGGTGGCAGAGTGCCGTTGTCTGATGTATATGGGGGGTTGTAGTGCTGTCTTGGCAGCGTCTGCGTATGTTCGACCCGTGGGTCGGTTGTCAGGTGTGGGAGCTGCGGGCGGATGTGTAGAGGTGGAGGGGACAGCCGCTGGAACGTGCTGGGATGATTGAGCTATGGTTTGTGTTGGACGTGGCTGGGTAGAGTTAGGTTGGGAGCCTGATGGGCCCGGGCGTGCTGCTGGGGCTGACGGCTCTGCAGGTGCAGCTGGCGGGTTATGCCTAGGCGGCGCAGGTTGAGGAGTTTCCCTGTTAGGTGCAGCAGAGGGAGTGGGGATCTGAGATCCGGTGGGTGCAGTGCAAGTACGGTTAGCGGGTTGAGTAGCTAGGTTTGGCGAGCTGGTCGAGCGGTGAAGGCGCGGGTCCTTAGGGTGCTGTGGCCGGGGAGTAGTCCCGGGGTTGGACTGATGAGTTGTAGCGTCTTTGTCTTGTGAGGTCATTTCCAGTGAGTCAGAAGTGTCAGAATTGGAGGCTATTGACGGAGTGCTCGGAGTAGAAGTCGATGAGAGCTGAGGTGGAGGGGTGGAGGAGCAAGCTCCACCGTCCCCCTCCACGAGGCGTCGGGCAACAATCTTGCCTGGGGGGGCCAGCTCCTCAGGGGAGTGGACCATGGCTCTTCCGCACTTCCCCATGGGAGCGGAATGGACCAGCGGAAATATTAAGTGGACTGGGGGGCCTTAAAATCTAATAGCAAAGATGAAAAGACAGAAAGAGAAACAGAGCGAGCAATGGGCGCTGAGAAGCCCGAGCAGCAGAGGGCCGAACCCCAAGAGGCGCCTAAGTGCCGGCCGGAGGGCCGTTGGCTGTGGCCTTGCTGCTCTACCCAAGTGCAACGCTAAACCTCTGCGCGAGGCGTGTAGGTAGTTGCCGGGCGAGTCCGAAGGTCTAGCTGGCTCGGATCCCTTCTTCTCGCTAGGACTTCCTAGTCCAAGCTAGTCGGGCTCTTCTGTGAACGAAGTTCACTCGGCTGGTGAAGACGGCCCGACCTCCTCGGCGTCTCGACGAGGGCTTTTTTTTTTTTTTTTTGGGGCGTGCAGGTAGTTGCCGGGCGAGTCCGAAGGTCCAGCTGGCTCGGATCCCTTCTTCTCGCTAGGACTTCCTAGTCCAAGCTAGTCGGGCTCTTCTGTGAACGAAGTTCACTCGGCTGGTGTAGATGGTCCGTCCTCCTCGGCTTCTGTCCTCCTAGCCTCTACGTCCGCATCCCCCAGTCGGCACGCTGGTTTTCGTGACCACGGCCGCTTACCTGCGAGAGCTGCTCACTTTCCTCGCGATGTTGAGGGAGCACCGAGACTTAAAATCCACACTCCTAACGCTGGGATCGAACCCGGGCCGCTTTTCGTGGCCAGGGACCAAGGCCTTAGCCCGCTACGCCACGGTGCGGGACAAACGAAGTCAATAGCTTCGAATAATATATTCCTGATATATAACAGCCCGCCTCGGAAGCGTAGTGGTAGCGTTTCTGCCTCACGTTCAAGAGGACCCGAGTTTGAATCTCGGTCAGGGCGAGTTACCTGGATAAGGTTTTTCCGGAGGTTTCCCCTATCCTGAAAAAGCTAATGTCGGGTAAATCTAAGCTCTATGGACCCTAGGCTCATTTGAGAATCATTTCACCCATTCAATTCATCGTCCAATATGACTTAACGTTGGAGGATGTAAATTACAAAAAATGATATATAACAGGTCAAATAACGTTGTATTGAACTGTAAATACCGTTGTGATTCATATACCTACCTTAAGTTAAGTCACCGCAGAGCGAGTGTTTAATTGGTAACTGGTATAAATACATTTTCTTTGACAACTGTAACCAAAAACAGAGAAATAGATAAAAGAATAAACTGGTACCTAAATAAATGTTTAGGTTTACACAAAAATGCATTTCCGTGCCATCTTTTGTAGTGAGGTCTTCGTAAGGAACCACCAAGAGATTAATATAACAAAGCAGATAGGGGAATGATTTGGCACTCTGTTCAGCCAACACATAATTCATGAGAATACTCATAACAAGATTAAAGAAATTAATTATTCTTTCACACTGGCCGTGTGTAGGCTAAATTGTGGAAACATAGAGTCAGACTGAAAATATGTCATACCGGCACGTTGGCCATAGTAGCACAATGGTAGTGCGGCTGGACGGAAACCCGAAGATCCGTGGTTCAAATCCCGGCTATGGCGTTGAATTTTTCAGTCTGACTCTATGTTTCCACAAGATTAAAGAAGTTTTCCTTTCCTTTTTTTTACCATAATCTACTTTGTATGTATTTAAGATTTGAATGTCCTTTCACCTTTTAGATCGTATCCCGATTTTTAAAGACTGAATAAGAGGATTTTATGAATAAAGTGAGTAAAAACATTTCCTTCAGGACTTTTATGTTGCAGATATTCTCGAATAACTGAAAAACTTAAACTGACCATTTCAGGGGGCATCAGAAGCAACTGATTTAATATATGTAATTTTTTGGAATTAAACGAATTTAAAACGATTACTGATAGCAAAGCCAGCCTTGGTTGTATAGATGGTAGCGTAACTGCCTCCTCTTCAAGAGGTCCCGAGTTCAAATCTCGGTTAGGTGAGTTACCTGGATAAGGTTTTTCCCGGGGTTTTCCGTTATTCTCATAGACGACTTTCACGTAACACTAAGCTTCATGGACCCTGGACTCATTTGAGCAACATTTCACTCATTTCATTCAACGTCCGATATGACTTAACGTTGGTGGACGTAAATTACAAAAACAAAACAAACAAAACTGATAGCACAACTCTTGTAAAAATATTTATGTGTTTTACTCCGCTATGATAACTTTCTGTTGTATGTATAACTTAACACATTCTTCTTGTAACTAATTTAAGTTCAGTATCTTCCAAACGATGCAAAACCTAAGATTTTCAAAAAAAAAATCATACTTATAACTACTCCTTACATTGAAAACATTTTTGAACTTTTTGTTTTCTTAAATATGGCCATAACGATATCCATTAAAATACATGTATTCAAAATATTTCAATAGCAAATGAAATATTTATCTTGAATTTTCTGGGAAGATCCTCTTAAGCCCTTTTCATTTTGCGTGAATTTTGTACTGACTGATAATCCGTAAGAGATAGACACAAAATTTAGATCTCATTAAAGCATACAAGTTAAGTGTAATAAATATTTTTGTGCTGTTAACCATTTCCGAGATATTCTTTGTTACTGGTTTATATTAGGGATGGCTCAATTCCAGATTTTATGGATACTCGGTACTTCGATACTCGATACCGGCATTTCTGCTTCTATTTCAATACAAAATACGTCCAGAAAGTAAGTTCTGTTTGGTAATAAAATTAAATTGTGTACAGATACAGAAAAAATTATTTATTGCACAAAATTCTACAACTCTTAAACTACTTTTCCACATAACTGCCGAAATTTTGCAGTCATTTGTCATAGCGAGGCAAAAGTTTTTATATACCTTCTTCATAGAAGTTTGCCGCCTGTGTCTTCAACCAGTTGGAAATATTTTCTTTCAGCTCTTCGTCATTGTCGAAGCGTTGGCCGCCAAGGAAAGATTTTAGATGCAAAAACAGATAAAAGTCGCTAGAAGCGAGGTCAAGGCTGTACGGGGTGTGGTCAAACACGTCCCAGACAAATCCCTGTAGGATGTTTTTCGTCCCATTTGCAACGTGTTGTCGTGCGTTGTCGTGAAGAAACACAACATCTTTTGACATCACACTTTTGCCGATTAATTTCAATTGGTTTCACTTTCCTAGCATTTAGAAAACGAATCACAGATCTGATTTCACAAGCGGCGGGATTTTCAATCAACACCGACATTGTAAACAAACACAACAAAGCGTACGTGGCTCACAGCGATCTCACAATGGTGCACGTTTCTTCTTGATACAGAGCGTCTACCGCGCATGTGCGGAACTGCGAGATAAATTGAAACAGAACTTACTTTTTGGACGTCCCTTGTGGAAAGTTGGAGAACTGTAAAATACCATGAAATACATTAGGTGCACTTATTTAATGAGACATCATTTAAAACCGTTAGTGTACTTATTTTTAAACTCTACATTAGACATTTAAAAGCAAAATGATATTTTGAAAGAGACCACTTCTATAGAATTTTGTACAAAAATGCTAGCTTCGGGGTAGCGGGCTAAGGCAACAGGTCTTGGTTAGTAACCACGGAAAGCGGCCCGGGTTCGATCCCACCCATGGGGGGCAGATTTTAAGTCCCGGGTGTAGGGTCGGGGCCCACTCAGCATCGTGAGCAAAGTGACGAGCTTACGCTAAGTAAGATGCCCTGGTCACGGAAACCAACATTCCGTCTGGCGGATGTCGAGATACTGACCACATATCCTCTTCGTATAGGTTGGAAGATCGCCCATCTCTGCCGTTCGTAGGTGGGCGTGAGGCCGGCAGCCGGGTTGGTAGGTCTTGGCCCTGTTAGGGCTGTCGCGCCAGGGTTTATTTATTTATATGAGTCCTGCTGTGCTAAATATTTCTTCAGAGAAAACTGTTGCAGGTGGAATGTACAAATGTTTAACGGCTAGTTTTTAAGTTTTGGAAATTTTGAATTTGTTTTGCAAGTATCGAGAACAAATCCCTACTTTATACGTTTAAAAAGTTATATTTTTATCAAATATGAAGTTATTATTCGTATCTGTTTTCCTCCTCTACTCCTGGTCTTGCAAAAAGTACGGATTTTCGAATTCGTCACATAGCACCCTGTTCTTAAAAAACTGGACTGTTATTTAGGCCTCATATATTACTCTATTACTAGGAAATATGTACCTAATAAAATAATTTCTACAAATATTTTATTAACACGAGGTATATAGTCGAATAGTCCGTTGAAAAATTTGTGTAGAAGGTCATGACAACGTAATAAATAATACTTCATTAATATTATTATCCATAATTTTATTTCTGAATTTTATGATATTTAATTGTAAGCACTGACTTATCCCCTAAACACCGCAGCTTTCATTTCGACAGTTATTTGTTTCTGATTTTATAAAACATTCTCAATTGTTTCAAAATGTCAGCCTAACCATTTAAATAATGTCCACAACGATCTCCAGCTGCGAGTAACAATTAGCAATAATTTATTTTATTACAACGAATGCAGATACATAGGTTAAAAACAGCTTTTGCAATTACGTCTGTACAGCTTCAGAAAATAAATATCGAACGTGTCTGCTTTCCTGTCTACATTTCCTGCACCATTGGTTCAATGCATTGCACTTGACATAATTCGTTCAGTACTCCAATCAATGTTTCCTTGTAACATTAACTTGCAAATGAGCACTTTATGGTCAAAGTTTCAACTCAGATGTAAGAAGTTTACAGTATAGTTCAGTAACTGTTAAAAAAAGAGTAAAAAATCTTGGAAAGAATTAGGATCTAAGAATGGTATATAAGTAACTGTTTCCTTTTATCAATTCGGCAACTTCAGAAAACCCTTAGCAGTTGTTTTACATCAGAAGTAGTTCATGATTCTTAGATAGTATTAAATAAACAGGGTTTTTCAAAAGTCCCGCACTACCTAACTAATTTTAACCTAGTGAACATGTGACTTGTTATACCAAACTAGTCATGTATGGGAAATCATATTAGCAATCTTTTACTATAGCTTGTCTCAATCTTAAAAAACAGCATGGAAGTAAATGGGATATGTCTGTCTGTCTCTCTCTCTGTCTCTGTCTAACGCACGCGAATTCTTATTAGCTTTGTCCTTTTTCACCGTTGCGTTGTTTCCAGTACGCTAATAACAGGGTATAAATAATTATTTATAATAATTTGCAGCTTAGAACATACTGTATTTTGAAAAATACTTTTTATTGTCAGATTATGTATTTTTACAGTCTTTTGTGTTTCTATGGGCCCAAATTTTTCGAAAATGCTTGTTTTTCTATAAAAGTCCGATATTTTCTATGTATATGTTCATCATGCATTAACTATAAAGCTTACCGCTATAATACTACACAATTTTTTTTCTCAGGTAGAGAAGGCTACAGTGCTTCTACCTAACAAGTTTGACTTCTCCATCTTAAGACAGACGAGTGCTATAATTTTTTATATTAAGCAATTTTGGAAAATTGTATTTATACTGTGACCTTGTGGGTTCGTGAAATTAAAAGTCCAATTGCACAAACTCAAAATGTTCTTTATTTCCACCGAGTTACAGTAGGAGCACTTGCCAATTACATAGAATTACGTAGCGCACACAATTACAACTCACCAGTTCGTCTGTCACAGGTCCACTTTGCACTCGCAATTACGTACAACTCCTTCGATGCACGTACACAGTCTTACAGTCCGTTCACTAGGACGGCTCTCCTCACGCTGCTCGCCAAGAATTGAACTCGTCCGCTGCAGGCCTTATATAGGGAAGATCGCCGTTTCTGGAAGTCTCGCGGTTCAGTGAATATTTCCGACTGTTACAGACGTAGGGAGGGGGAAATAGATGGCTAGTGATGTTTTTCCAACCATCCCCCTTGTTAGCGCTACAAGATAAATGGGTAGGCGTGGCCTGAATGCCTCCTGTCACCTACCCGGCTGCTAGCTGGTAGGGTCTTCCGATAATTAGGTGACAATACACATTGGAAAATGTAGACAGCGAGAGACTTTTCTGTTATTAGATTTGCATCATGGAACAAAGAGAAATGTAAAGGAGGGTTGAAGGCAACTTTTAAAAGAAACCGCAATCCTCTAAATTCTTGCATTCGTCGTATGTGTCAAATAAATAAAGGATATTCATCTGTTCAAAGTGGTGAAAGGCGCGAGCCAAAGCAGGCCACTCTTCTTAGCAGAGAGAAGGCAATGTGATGCAGTAAAAGTGAATAGTTTGCAAAAAGAGTTCCTATGAGTATGTGCAATATTGTGAAGTGTTACGTGAAGCTATTTAACAGTTTTTATATACCTATAATTATGGAATGGGAAGCTAAGTAGAGACAAAATATTGGTACATTAAGAATTAAGGGCCATACATTAGTATTGAATGTCTTATGTTATTTTTTCAAGTAAAATGAGTATCAGTAAGGCAGTGAAAGAAACAGCTAAGGCTACCAGCCGTTCAGAGACATATATATATAAAAGGAATGAATGAAAGGTCTCCTAATAACCCAATCCGTATATATTTGTGTCTGCAAAATTGTGTTTTGAACTACTAAACTAACAAGTAAAAGGAGTAAAAAATAAAATCAACTCATGCACGCAAAAATTTAATCCTAAAATAGGATTTAATAGCAGTGTAGATAGTTCCGTATTAATGTATCATTTATAGTACAATATTAAACTGGCAGACCGGTCGCTGCAAAAGTCGAAGTTGCGATTTACGTAAGGTACATGTGGCAACAGGGCACCCCATAAGACCTGTATTGTCTTCTAAGTGTGAGACGCAATATACTGTCGATTTAGTCGGCAGTGACTGCATTTCCTTATTTTAAGTAGAAAAACGTATACTTTTAAGTTATTCAAATAATTCTTTTCAGCAATCTTTCAGCAAAACCACAATAGAAAAACAAAGGTGATTAAACTTATAAATTCTCTGTTCAAACTGAAGCTCTTAGTTACTTGTTAGAAAACCATATAAGGGATTACTTAAGAATAATTTAATGTGGTTCTCATTGTTTCCACTCTAAAAAATTCCCTTGTAATCCCTTCCTTTCCATATAGTATCAAATATAGTATTATTTAATACACTGGCTTTACATTATTTTTCTTTCTTAATTTACTTTCTACAACGTTAAGTCATATCGGACGATAAATGAAATGAAGCTCAAATGTGTCGAGAGTCCATAGACCTTACAGTTACCTGGCATTCATATTTTAAGATTAGGGAAACCCCCAGAAAAAAGCCTTATTCAGATAACTCACCTTTAACGACATCTGTTGAATGTGAGGCGCACATAACTTACGACAGAGTGTCAGATTCAGCCCCAAAAATCAGTAAATCAATCGCCTTCAATGCAATTTTGTGCGTGTGAGTTTCATTTATAAGCCGCCTTTAACTGCTATACTCATGTCGGCGGACGTTCTCCTTTGGAACATATGGATGATGCTAACTCGTTTACGTTGACTTGTATCATTAGATCACGCACACATTCGCACTCTCATTCATACTCCCAGACTCGGTGGAAGGTGGAAAATCATCTTGGTTGGAGAAAAATTCCCACCACCAGACGTGAATCGAATCCGAGACCCGTAGCACGGCAGGCAGTTGTTCTAGCGACTGAGCTACGTGGCCAGCTTCAATGAACTTGTTTCTATGGATATAAACAAATAGAAGCTAATAAATAAAATTTCATGAATGGATATGCAGGATAGTCATATCACAGATTGGAAAAGATGCCTTTTGCTACATCAAACCTTAAAGTTTTTTTTTATTTTAAATAAGGAATTACACAGAACTGTACATGTGGATACTTGCTGAACATGTAACGGAGAGTATTATCGAAATCTGTACAAAGTTATACGGGGTTGATTTAAAATAAGAACTTCCGGTTGAACCGGAAGAAACAAAAGACAATTGACTCTCCGTACACTGTGTTTGTGTTAATTAGTCACATTTGTGCAACAATTATTCAGGTGATGCCGGACATTTGACTTACCTTGTATAATAGGAATTATTATATTTTATTAAAATAAATAAGAACTAAGAATCCTCGTTTTGGAAAATGAGGACTAGCGGCGTTTATAGCTGTTTACGCTTAAGCAAATATTAAATAAACTAATGGAGAATAATTGATATTCGTTGCTGTGTTTGCAGTGTTTGCATCCTGTGCTGCGTAACCATTAACACGCCCGTGCTACGTACATGGCAAATAAGTGAGTCACAAAATTACAATAAGCAATGCCTACCAATGCCTAGCAATGCTTTCGTTGTTTTGTGGGTTCGTGTTAGTGCTTTCAAAACCTCTCGCTTCCTTTCTTCGTGTGTGCTGCTAAATCAGTGGACTTCCTTTTCTGTACATAAAGTCAAACTACTCAGCTTTCTATGTTACAAACAGCTGGAGATTGTCTTTTTGCTAGATATAGTCTTACTTCTAAAATCAATCATAAGAGTGGCTGTAGGAGAAAAACATTTCATTACAGAGCTACCGATTTGTATGACAGTTGATAGTAGGTTTGGACATTTCTATTCGATAGGAGAAACTACAGTAGATTCAAAAGAAGTTAGTGCACAATGCAGGGAAAACACTCCATTCTTGAAAGTGAAAATAGCTAAATCTGTTCTTAACAACTAAAAGACAAAACTTCTCCCTAAATGTACGAGGTGCGTTCACGTATTTCTTTTCAGGGTGGGACCAGATAGGATCTTTGGTTTTTTTTAAATACTCGTGGACTCTTTGTGAATGATTGACAGAAATGGCAGCACTGTACAGTGCATAGAACTCTAGTGACAGCGACGAGACTTAGGACTGTTTTTGATATTTAAAATAGTGACGTTTCCATTCCAAGAACAGCGTATAATCATTCGTTTCCTCCATTCCTATTGTGTGACACGTATTGAAATTCATCGCCAGTTGAGTGAGGCATGTGGTGATGGTACCATGGATGTGTCTAATGTGCGTTCCTGGGTGCGACAGTTCAATGAAAGCAAAACATCGTGTGAGAAGAAACCAAGACAGTCACGGTCTCGCACCAGCCGATCTGACGACATGATCCAGCGAGTGGAGAACGTTGTTTTGGAGGGTCGCTGATTGAGCATTTTCAGATCTTCATGCAGGATTGTGTGCATAGATCCCATGGAGGCCAATTTTAGAGACGATGTCTGCAACTGTCTTGGTTTGTTGTCACACGATGTTCAGCCTTCACAGAAACACATTAGACGTATCCATGGCACCATCACCAAATGCCTCACTCAACTGGCGATGGATTTCAATAGGTGTCACACCACGAAAATGGAGAAAATGAATGATTACACGCTGTTCTTGCAATGAGAACGTCGTCATTTTAGGTGTCATAAACAGTCTTAACTCTCATCTCTACCACTAGAGTTCTATGCACTGTACAGTGCTGCCATTTCTGTCACGCATTCATAAAGAGTCCTTCTTCTTCTTCTTCTTCTTCTTCTTCTTCTTCACTTCATGGCATAGGCAATCAACTGTCTGTTTCGCCTTCGAAGTCCTCCAGCCATTGTTTCCTGGGTCTGCCCACCGATCTCCTACCTTTAGGATGATACTGTAATATTTGTTTTGTAAGTCTATTATCTGGCGTTCTTTCAGCATGTTCCTTCCATTTTTGTTTGAGATATTTTAACCTATCATTCATACTAAAAATGTCCAGCTCTTCTCTTATACTTTTATTTCTTATTAAGTCCCTCTTCGTGCATCCTTTCACACTTCTCAAGAATTTCATTTCTGAAGCCTGTATTTTACTCTGTATGTTAGTATAGGTACAGCCATACCTTTGTAGAATTTTAATTTTGTTTCTTTGCGTATTTTGTTTCTAAATGTTCTATTTATTGTTCCACACACTCTTTGAAATTTGCATAGTTTATTGTAGACATCATATTCCTTGTCATAACTAACATCAGTTCCCAAGTAGTTAAAATGGCTTACCTGTTCAACGCAACGATTATTTATAACCATTTTTGTTCTATTTGACTCTTTCCCAATGAATGCCATTACCTTTGATTTTATAAAAGAAATTGTCATGTTATATTGCTTACAAAGTTCACTAAGTTTCATAAAGAGTCCACGTGTATTTAAAACAACCAGAGTTCCTATCTGGTCCCAGTCCCGGAAAAAATCGGTGTTATAACTTGAACGAACCTCGTACTTTAATAAGGTTAACTCGTAACTGAGGTAGTGGAACGACATCTCACTGAAGAGCAACAGTGTGAAAATTCGCTTATTGTTTCTCTCTCCAAATATTATTGACTTTCCTCTCAAGAATCTGAAACAGATTAAAGGTGCATCTTACAATATGAACTACTGGTATGCAGGTCAACTAATAAGTCATAATGTTATTACAAGTTATTCTACTTCCTCTATCATTATTGAAATGCGATAACCTCTCTCTATTCTTTATACATTAATTAAATTGAGAACCTCTTAACAGGTGCAAAAGATCATCTTTAGGTTCTTGGTAAGCCTTGCAATTCCTTTACTTACAGTTTTAACTTGTCTTAATTTTGAGATCTGGCTTTCTCTCATTTTCATTATTGACATTATGTGCTTTATAAAGCTTCTGAAAAATTATTGTTCAACTCTAAGTTCGCTTGAATCTGTTGTTTACATAATGTATTATATTTTATTCTTGAATTGTTCTTAATACAATTGTTGATCCTCTGAAATAATTTTCATTAATGTACCGACTTCAATCTCGGGTGGAAATGCTTTTAAATTGGAATCAACTAGAACTGTCAATAGAGCTAGTTTCACTATTTTAATTATATCTAATTGCAAACATTTATGTTTATTGTTACCTCCTTAGTGGCTCCAGCAGCGTGATCCAGTAAACTTCATAGTTCTCTGCTCTTCGAACTGATAATGTTGAAATGTAATTCTTAGTTTTAAGTTTATTTTCTAAATAATTAATGTATTATAATAGCTTCTCATCCACTTTATGGTCTAGGAAATGGTCTGTTTTGTGCTCAAAGTTGTTCCTTCCTTTCTCTCATTTGCTTTTTAAGTTACTTTTACCTTTTGGTCTATAAAGATAGTCTAATTGGATCAATTTTTAAGTTGTATTATAGATACTGTCTCATAAGTAATGTCGTTTTTAAGAAAAACAATTATTTTAAATGTGTTCTGACAAGCAATTAACTCATGTTCAAAGTACAGGCCAATAGATTCTATGGTCTTGAGCCATCGTTCAGTGAGGTTTACCCCACATGGTTGGTGACGCCCACTTGCACTGCTTCCATGTAGTCAAAATTTCTTCCAAGTAGAAAATGGGTCACAGATCGAAAAAGATGACAAGCTGATTGTGCGAAATTAGGGCTGTATGCTGGGTGTGGTCGCAGTTAGATTCCTCCCAATTACTGAATTCTTCCCATGGTTGTTCTTTCAGTATTGAGTGTTGCATTGCTCTGTTGCAATAGATATCTATTTCGGTATCTCCGGTATCTCCGTGTCAGCATTTCATGAACTTCTTGTAGTTGATGAGAATAAAAATCCGCATCAATTGCACGCCCGTTTGGAACAAACTCTCAGTGACTCACACATTCAAAATTCCACCAGACGCACAAAATTACTTCGGGACGTAAATGATTTTTAACGATGACTTTGGCAGGTTGACGGGGATCTAGCCACTTTTTTTCTTTTTGTAATTTACGTGCTTCAACGTTATTTCATATCGGACGATGAATGGAATGGGTGAAATGATACTCAAATGAGCCGAGGGTCCATGGAGCTTAGAGTCACCCGACATTCATCTTTTAGGATAAGGGAAAAAACCGGAGAAAACCTTATCCAGTTAACTTGCCCTGGCCGAGATTCGAACTCGGGACCTATCTAGCCACTGTTTCGAGGTATCAGGGTTTTGGTATTATACCCACTTTTCATCACAAGTGGCAATTCTTCTGACATATCTATCATCCATGGGATTACGGAGAAGCTGACGATAGATATCCACTCTACGTTCAGCCTGTTGAGGTGTCAGTTAATGAGATACAGATCTACAGCTTTTGTATGATTTTCAGATTGTCTTTTTTTTTTTTTTTTTTTTTTTTGCTTGTTCCATTTATACGCCTTTAACTACTATGGTCATATCGGCAGCCGTTCTCCTTTGGAAAATACCGAAGGTGTTAACTCGTTATCTTTGGTTTTTAATCATTATATCACGCACACATTCACACTCTCATTCATACTTCCAGACTCAGGGGAAGATGGGGAATTTTCTTGGTTGGAGAAAAATCCCTACCCCCACCGCCGGGAATCGAACCCGGGACCCCTAGCACGGTAGGGGTCTTAATGTGTCTTAATGTGGCAACGTATGTATGATGTACCAAGTTCTTCTGAAGGCCTACATGTACTTTTTGACGGATTCTCTCACAAAACTTTGCATATGCCCTCAATATTCCATACTTTAGGTCTTCTGGAAAGCAGTAGATCTTTAATGTTTTCGTCTTCATTGTTGAAACGTTGAAACCAACACTGTATCACACGCTTACTAACGACACCTTTTCCTACCTCTTCACATATTCTTCGAGCTGTGACAGCGACTTTATAATCTTGTTTCTAGTAATGCTTTAGAAGAACCCTAAGTTCAACGTTTGCTATATCAATTGTTTTATTGTCTATTAACAACTTAAGACAGACACATGCTCGCAATGTACGCAACACTAGCTATGACATCCTGTAAGTAGCATTGCCAAACCAAAGGAACCCAATAAGTTTTCCAAAACACCAAAATCCAAAAAGTATTGTTAATTATGAGACAACCTAATAAAAGTGTATTTTACTCCTACATTGTGATATACGTATTATATGCTTGGTAATATAATAACAACTCAAGTAATAGATGAAATATAAATTTGTCGTTGATTTGGTACAGCCAATTTTTGCATACAAAATAAAACCTTTAGTTAATTGCTTCCTGTATTACAAGGTTTTCGCATATTAGCAAGATAAGATACCTTTCTAAAATTAATTGAAACATATTAATCATATTGGATTAATAGAGTCGACATGAAAAGTTCAATGCCACGGCCGGGATTTGAACCACGGATCTACATGGGATTGGGATTGGGGTTTCATTACGGAGGGGATTCGGTACGTAGGGCACCATGCTGGGCCCATTGTTTCTATGGCCCCAAGTGGGGGCACCCCCGAGAGGAAGAATGACGCGAAGGAGACAGAGGGTGGCCGTCCGAAGGAGCCACGGCAGTGCAGAGGGCGGGGTCCCTGCAGTGTACTTAGATAGAGACTTCCCCCGACAGGTCAGGACAACGAACTTGCTCGCGTACAGCAGTATGGCAACGAGCCCAGCAGCTGAGCCCTAACGGTCCTAGGCAGGCGATCCGAGCCCCAAAGGTCCTTGTTGTTGGTCCCGAAATGGTCCCAGCAGAGGAGCAGAGGCCGGCAACCAACCTACCGGAGGAAGAAGTAGTTTTCCTCAGAGCATATCATCCTGCCATGCACCGCCGAGACACCCACCGACACTTCTACTCTGAAAGAGACCACCAGATGAAAGATGATATGAAATGATAATGGAGATGAAATGGAGGGACAGGAAATTTGGGGGATGTAATTAACCTACCCAGCATTTACCTAGCGGCCCGGGAAAACCCTCGAAAAAACCCATGGGTCAGGTAGGTCAGCCATCGAATCGAACCCGGGCCTCCCGAATGTGGGCCTCAGACGAAACCGCCTGAGTCATCCCGCTCGGTCACGGATGGGTCTACTCTATCAATCCAATATCTTAGCCTGCATACGGCTAGTGTGAACAAATGAATAATTTCTATCAATTAACTTAAATAACAAGAGTTAAATGATGAAGCTTGAGTCTCAAGTACTTACGAAAGTAAGTCGCCACAAACGGGAGAATTTAATGTCATGACGGCAAGTTGACCATGGTAGCTCAATGGATTAGAGCGACTGGACGGAAACCAGTACATCCGTGGTTCAAATCCCGGCCGTGGCATTGAATTTTTCATGTCGACTCTATCAATCCAACACCTTAGCCTTTATACGGGTATTTATTGTGCATATTTCAAAATATTACAATTTACAACTTTTGGCCACATTTATTTGTCTTTATGTTGTTGCTGCCATGGCTTGCATGACACCCTGATCTTCTGCTCTGTCAGGCAGCTCTTAACCTCCACGTCTCCTTGCTACTTAATTAGTCCCTTTCTTCCCCCTCTTCTTCCTTTCTTACATTTTTTACACTTCTGGCCCATTTTTTTTTTTCTGCAAGAACTCAAAAATACTTCTTACCTTCTTTTTCTCCCTGCCCGTTAACATTTTTATACCTGCTATCCTCTTCTCTACTTTCTCCCATTTTTCTTCGCAAACCTCTTTTCTGCATATTGCAACCTCCTCGCATTCTGTTACATAGTGTTCTATGCTTTCTTATCCCCCACACAATTCACAAATTCCCTTTCCCTAGCTCTTATCCCTCTTAGAAATATTGTTCCTGTTCTCATCCAAGCTAACCCTTCTTTCTCTTGCCTATTGCAGTAATCTACATATGCTTCTCGTCTCCAATTTCTTTTCATTTGCTTGTAATGATTTCATATTTTCCAGACGTCCCCATATTTCCTGTCTTTCTATATCTTCTATTCTGCATTTTACTAATTTACCCACATCCTTGTATTCCTTTCCTCTAATCTCCATATATCTCCCATTCCTATTTTTTCATAATTCCTCCTATCTCTGCCCACCAACTATTTGAGTTCACTAATCGTTTTTTGCTGTCTCATGCATAATTTCATAATTTCCCCTTCTTCTTTAAGCAAACACCTATACCAAAATTTTATTATTCTTTCCATTATTTTCCATTTCTTCTGGTCCTTCTTCATTGTACTAAAGCTACTTCCCTAGGTGCTGATCTTGGTAAGCCTATTAGCTCTTTACAAAACTTTCTATAGTTTTGGTCCACCGTTTTGTTTACTTCTGCGCCCCCCTCCCCCCAGATCTGCACTGCATACAACATTTTGGGTTCAACTAGTACTTCGTCCATTTTTTCTAACCATTTGGTTGTAATTTCTAGTTGTGACATTTAAAGACACTATTATTGAACTATTATTCATGCAAGTATTTATGATGAGTGCCCGTTCGAGATCTAGGTATCCGGTGTGATATACAGAACTCAACTCTTGAGGGGTGTTTGTAAGGCTTCTGTAATATTTAGACCGCAGTAATACCGCAGTCCTGTACGGCAGAACACGCTACCTTTCTACGGGCTTTAGTAGCGTGTTATTGAATTAGACACCACCGCAGTAAATTAAAATGAGGAAGAGCTGCTTGAGCGTCTCAGGATTGAATTACGAGCCAACCAGCTATAAAGGGATAGAATCTTCATATTTTTTTAAAGATGGATACATCCTTTATAGAGCTTAAAGCGATATTACAGCAAAGTAAAGACGTATTTGTGGTGAAGCGACGCTTTAAAAGGTTTACACGGAAATATTGTATAAAAAACTTACTTCATGCTTTTATATTAGCAGTTGTTAAATACCAGCTTTGTAAATTTATGTATAAGGTGTGTTCAAAAAGAAACGAGCTAGAGACATAATTATACAAACCAGTACCTGCATGTTAGAAGTATTGGCCCTGGTTGTTGAGACACTTGTCCCACTGTGACACAAGGCGGTGGATGGCTGTCTCATTAAAGTCCCGGAGTTGCGATGCGAGCCAGTTCCGCACGTACAGCTGGACATCGTCATCCGAAGTGAATCGTTTGCTTGTGCTGGCTGTATACAGCCAGAGGGTTTTTGCTGCGTGCCCACCCGTTAAGGGTTTTACCGCAGGTAAGATTTAGAATTGAAGTTTGTAGGATGAAGGTGGTGTAGGTCTTCTGGTTGGGAGTTAGTTTACAGGTTACAGAAGTACCTTCTGGTTGAAGGGGAGGATGCAGTACTTTGCAGCCAAATCTTTACTTTTGTTTAATTTTTAGAGAGGGAAAAATTTATACGCCAAACAGCTTAGAAGAATTATGAGGAGCTCAGCTTTAGCTGCTGATAGGATTAGCTCCTGGGTTATCTAGGGTGCCCGCATGCCATACGGGGGACCCGGTGCCGTCTAGATCGGCGTCTAGTGGGGTCATAATCACCCAGTGATCTAACAAGGGCGCTTCTGTGTGATGGTAAACTTGCGTATAATTTTGAAGCCCGGCGCCTAATTTCATCCTCCACGTATGGAAGACGCGATGCTTCGTGGAGCAACCTGGTAGGGAAATAACGTCCCACAGAATAGATAGACCGTAGTCCTCTATTCTGTGCACGTTGAAGCCATGCTATCCAGCAGTCTGCTGCGATGCCCCAGATCTCGCAGGCATATAGCATCACCGGGATTACCAGGGCTCGGAAGAGGTATAACTTCATGCCAACTGGCATCGAGGTCGACCCCAGCATTGGGTACAGGGAAGCGGATGCTCCCTGTACCTTCGCCGAAAGGTCCCTGATGTGTGGGCGAAAAGTTAGACTTCTGTCCAAGTTAACGCCTCAGAGCCTTTTTAAGGGGACCAAAAATGGCGTAATCATAGGGTGAGAGGTCTGGACTGTACGGAGCGTGGCCGAGAACCTCCCATTTGAATTTCTGCAGGAGTGCCGCGACTGTGCCGCGTCGTGGCTGAGTGGTTAGACCACTCGACTCTAACCAAGGTGGCCCGGGTCCGATCCTAGGCGAACACAAATTGAGATTTTTGTTGGACAACACGGCGCTGGGGCGGTTTTTTATCCTGAATCTCCGGTTTCCCCCGTCATGTGATTCCACCTGTGCTTCATCTTCATCTCATCTATCATCAGTGTCATCGCCTGCAGTGTCGTATATAGAAAAAGGACGTGAAACACTACCTCTCCACAGAGAGAGAGAGAGAGAGAGAGAGAGAGAGAGAGAGAGAGAGAGAGAGAGAGAGAGAGAGAGAAGACAGAGAGAGATACACAGAAAAAGATGCTGTCACACACTCATTCCAGCTCTTTTAAAATTCAGAAAGTTGTATCAAACATTTGGATGGAGTGCATGACTTCCTTTTAACAAATTAATAACTGCTAGTGCGGTTCCTGTTTAAGCTTGATGTCCCGGATATTTTGTAGCCAGTTTTGTCTGCGATTTTCCAGTAGAGTCTCAGGCCGTGTTGTTTACTTGACGGCTAGTGATGTAATCCGTGACTGTACAGATTACATACATGGCTTTGATCAACATGTTTATCAAGCGACAGGGTAGTGCATTGTACCTGTTCATCCACGCCTCCTGCAAGCAATTTACTGACGCACAATTTCGCAATTTCCACTTTCCGTCATTATACCGGAATGATAAACTAGAGGGTTGAACGTGACGTCCAGTGAAATCCACAGAGTAATGAAGAACCACCCAAAATTCTAGAGACACATGTATAGCTATTGCAACTGTCTCCAATAAAGGTGCCTTATTATATTCAAATGGTTACGTAGTACCATTAACTTTGTGCATCATAGCTTCCTCGATGTTTACAGAACGTTGGGAACAACGTTTCCAAAATTATAACTGTCAAATTAAAACTCAGCCCAAGAAAATAAAATTAGAAGTTAAAACAGAATAGAAGAAAAGTGCATGTTCTGCAAAAACAGAACATTTCGATTTGATTTGCAGAAGAAAAAACAATCCGATGCATTATTTTCCCATTTAGTCCACGTATATTGAAGTAAACGTTTGTAGAAACTATGTCATTAAATAGCCATGGTCAAATTTTAAAAGTCAATCGCCATATGATGGCTTCAAAATTCAAAGTCACGAGAAGCAACTCATCAAATATTGATGAAATATTCAAAAATCCAATAACAACGAACGCTTCAAACAGATGATGATTTGCAGGTACAGGATTTTTAATCATTAAAGAAATAATAACATTGAATTGTTACTTTGTAAAACAGATATGCAAGTAGCCAAATACCCCCATACCGCCCGCCTCGGTAGCATGGTGGTAGCGTGTCTGTCTCGTGTTCAAGAAGTCCCGAGTTTGAATCTCGGTCAGGGTGTGTTACCTGGATAAGGTTTCTTGGGGGTTTTCCCTTATCCTGAAAGACTAATGTCAGGAAATTCTAAGCTCCATGGACCCTGGACTCATTTGAGCATCATTTCACCCATTCCATTCATCGTGCGATGTGACTTAACGTTGGAGGACGTAAATTAGAAAAAAAAAATTACCCCCATACCCTTTAGAGCTCTTTTTGTGAAGTCAAACCAATTACTTAGCAGATGTTGCCTGCATTATTTTTCTAACGATAATAATTTAATTCTTGCGCCTAATATTTGTGTACGTACTTCAGAAATAGGTATAAACTGTTTCGACTAGTAAATTTTTGTTTAACCATAAACTAATATATATATTAATAATATAAAGTCTTAAACATATGGAATTTTAATGAAAATCATTAAAGCTATTCTTAGAAAGTCAAAAATAACGAAATGATTTTCCAAGTAACTGGATGTTCGGATGGGAAATGTGTTAATCTTCTTTTCGCAGACTTCTTATATACAAGTTTGGCAGCAACCGAACTTTTCGTTTTTGAGGTTAGTTTTGATACACGTATGTTTACTTTTTCTATAAAAATGTTTGTTTATTCAGGGACCTCAAAACATGAAGGTGACGGCAAATTCGCACTCTCCTCTTTCACATAAGGTTGGGCATCATTACTCTTTAGGGTAGAGAAAATAAAGTGTGGTGAAGAATTCTGAGATAACATACTGGACTGCAGCATCTATCAGCGTAGCGTAGATAGTAGCGTATTTGCCTCACATTCTACAGGTCCCGAGTTCGAATCCTGGTCAGAGTGAGCTTTCACCCTTATCCTGAAAAATGAAAGCAGATTAACTCTAAGATCTATAGATCCTGAACTCATTTAAACGTCATTTCATCCATTTCATTCATTGTCCGATATGACTAAACGTTAGAGGACGTAAATTCAAAACAAAACAAAAACATGACAGCTCCTCCACTGTTTTGTCAACAAACAGATCGGTTCTTCTTGGGGCACACTAAATCCAACATTTATTTACACCGCTTTGCTTTTAACCCCTTCAGCTTTACTTCAATATTTTAATGTCTTGTGAAAGTGCCTTAAGTAGATTGGCAAATGTGAAATAATAAGATCTGTCATTATTTTTTCAATGGAGTAAAAATCAGTGGGATTTTTTTCAGTTCAGAATGCATATGTGTTATTGACTATTTTTCGCAGTTAGTCAGCAAAATTTATGAACCGCGCTTCGCTCTAAACTTCTGAGTTCCACGGCCCTTTAGCTTAAATGGTGTAATGCATATCATTATTTCCTGAAATAGTGTCATAGGCTTCATAGAACCCCCAAATGGCATAGAATTAAAAGCAGGGGTCAGTACAGGCTACTTTTGATGCAAAATCACCACTCACCTGGAATGCACTAGTGTTATTCACAACTTTGGCCTTAAGTATCAACTGGATTATCTCGAAACTATAGTTTTCTAAATAAATATTCCGTTCTCCTAAAAACTATAGATGTTCCAAGGCTGGATATTTGGATTATTGACTGAAACAATCTATTAAATGCACTGAATTTTTAAGTAGATTATTTTTTAAAAAAATGAGAACTTCATTTATAATCCTGCACGTAAATTTTGGTTCATTTTCTTCGTTGGGAAAAATATTTAGAACTTCAAATAATAATAAATATCTTAATTTTCTTTCTTTACTGGAATGAGTCAGAAAGTCCTCCTGTGTAGTACATAATTGCATCTCCCTGTTGCAATTATTTACAGGGTCAATGGTGTCTAAGAATGTTAATTTTTACCATTTATCTATCGAAGAAGCTTTATAAATCCAAATTGTCATCAGGAAAAGACAGAAAATATAATTGTGGAAATATAAAGAGATATAGATGGCAATTGACTAATGATTTTACACTGATCTGTCAGTTACAGTCAGAACTAGCTTCGTCCCTTGCCTAGTTGTAAGGATATCATGTTTACACTTCTGGATCCGCTTAATTTATATTACAAGCATTTTTAATTTCTTCTAACTCACAGAAAAAGTAATTACATTTTATAACACAAACACCTTTGTCATACGGATCTCATAGCCCATAATTTTCTAATTCTTTTAGAGTACGCACAATATTTCTTATTAATTACGCAGTTTTTTACATTCCACACAAACTTCAGCTCTAACTTACGAAATAAACCTTGAGGTTTATCACCGTCTCCTTAAAATAACTGTTTAATTCCCTCTAAACATACTGAGCATTGCCGCAAATGTTGAAAAAAATAAGCACTAAACAGAATGTTTAAATTGCCTTACATATTCTAAAGTTCAACAAAATGAATTCATCTTTACTGATAGTAGTGTCGTAAACTAATTCTTGCCTTGGAAGCGTGATGCTCCCCTGGTGTAGTCTATGATTTAAGACCCAAGGCTATAATTTTGGTTGTCCCCCTCCTCCGCTGCAAATCCCACGACAGATTGACTTCCATAACTGCAATGTCTTGGGAAAGCCCAAGTGATTCTAGTGGCTAACTACTCGTATTGTAACATCTTTCACTGTGTAGCTATTTCTATAGGTGCTTTAAATGTTTTGGAACTAAGGGTAATGGCAGTTACCTAAAGGTTCAAAAAAAACTTATGGGTTTCTTTTAATAAGTGTAATAATTAATAAGGTATAATTTATTAATCATTGAAATCTTGTCAACATAAGATTTTCACGCCGATTCACATCTTTTTTGTAAACAGGTGCCGCTGATTCGCAATTTTTTCTGATTTGCAGAAACAAATGCGTACTACAAATTGAATTGAGTTTTTAATAATGGACATCTCTTGTTGGCTATGATTCTCAGTCTCCCATTTTATATTTGGTGTGAAAGACTACTTACTTTTTCTCTCGCATGCCGTAAATCTACGATATGATATACTGATTTTACTTCCCTGGAAAACCCATGCTAAGGATTTTAGCCCCAAAGAAAATCTATCATCCTCCGTCGGTTATTAACCCAAGACCTGAGAACCAAGTTACCACGTAGAACGGCAGTCCGTGCTACGTCACTGTATTGGTATACAACAAACTCAATAATACCACACAGAATACCAATATTAATTTCATTTTAGTAATATGTTTATTACACTTTTCATTGAATGAAATGCCTCTCGAGTATTCGATTTCAATCAATTTATTGCCTATCGATAATATTGACTTCAGTCGTGATGTTACTTTTTGGTAATCTCCATTAACTCTGGTACTGAACCTTCTTGTGAGATCTGCTGCCCCATCAGTTCTTTCTAAGTATCAATGTAGTGGTATCATAAATACAGTGTGATTCATATAAACCTGAACCATTTCAATAGGGCATAACTTTTGAATCAATAATATTACACACGTGCAACTTTGGGAGAATATAATACACAATTTGGAGATTACATTACTCTATTTACATCTCATAGAAAATGTTGGAAGTGTCCTCCACCAGCATCTATACATGTTTGTACTCGTCTCACCATATTCTCTGAAGTATTGCGGAGAGTATCCTCGCCAATGTTACTTATTTCAGTTCAAATGTATTCATTGAGAACGTCAATTGTCCGTGGCCTATTCTTGTACACTATGTTTAGATACCTCCAGAAGAAAAAATCCGGTGAGGTTAGGTCAGGGAATCTGGGGAGCCACAGACCTTTTGAGATTATTGGATTATCAAAGAAACTGGTTACAAGTTCAATGGTGTCATCAGATGTATGGCAAGTTGCTCCATCTTGCTGGAAATAACCTTCTCTTAATTCGATACCATCCTGCTGCTCCAAAAATATCTTGAAGATACGCATATAAACTTCAGTGTCTACAGTCGTATCTAAGAAAATGGGACCAATGATCCATAGATGTCGGTGGAGGATACTTCGAACATTTTCTCTTATATGTAAATAGTGTAATGTAATCTCCCAATTGTGCATTATATTCTCCCAAAGTTGAACGTGATTTCTATTATTGGTTCAAAAGTTATGGTCTATTGGAATGGTTAAAGTTTATATTAATTCTATATCTAACAATGGCTAAAAGTCTACTGTTATGTCCTATACATTTGCAATTGTTGGTTTACTCTTGCAAACACACAATTTCTTAAAGACACACAAAGAATAATGCAACTTATATTACATTTATTAGGTTAACTACCTACTCTAAACACAAATGGCATAAATTCAGTAAGTTATAGTCGTCATGCAAGTACTGCCAGCAGATTCTAATTGTTCTCAAACCTATTTTGAATTCCACAAATACTTGAAGGTGGATATTTGGCCACGGTTATTCTCTAATATTAGGAAAGCCTTATGAATCATTGCTATTATTGCAGTTTACCGCACACGTGGGAACGAAGCCAAGACTCATGAGCATACTTTAGCGACTATGACCAGGAATCCGATAGCAAGCGCATTAAACTTGACATAATGGTCCAATAACTATCCTACGTCAGCGAATTATTCTGCAATGAATTCTAATAATTGCAGCGTGGTTTACCGAATAATAGAGCAGAGACCCTATTAGTGGTTTTCTCTTTTTCTACATTCATTTGTTTGTAACCGAATAATGCTAGGAAATAGCCGAAGCAACCTTGAATAAATTCACATTCAATTACCAATATTGGCGTTTTCTTAAAGCATTAGAAATACTTATTTCTTTACATTCGTACATAAGAAGCCATGTAATATCAACGTGCGAAGATATGAAACATTTACATAAATGAAACATGGAATGAACATGGAATATGAGGTTGTAGTCAATCCAGCCTTAGAAACGGACTTAATATAGACAAAACATTTTGAATCCTTTCGATAGCCTCGTGTTCCTATCAGCTATCAATCTATACAGAGATGAACTACATCATAGAGTACTAAAGATAAACCACACTTCCTTTAGTTTTACTCTTCATATTATTTACTATTTCGTATTAATAAAACGTTTTAAACGATGTTTTAAACAATCACACATATTTAAGGCACTTGGTGTGCTTTGGTTTCCGGGGTATCCCAGAGTATTTAATGACGTCACATGTTTACATTTAGTTGGGTAGTAAAATAAGAAGAATTATAGTTAAGTATTTTATAATAAAAAGTATTGAACGAGGACCTCCTGAATTAGAGCCCTTTTTTTCCTCCATTTGTTTCTTTGTTATCAGCTTATTTCTCTGCGTTTAGTGATTGATACACTACATCTCAAAAGTTTTTGAACATCCTGTTTTTCTGCAATTAACAAGAACATAACGCCAAATAAAGCCGATGCTATCTTTTGTTTGTCAATTATGTACACTTTGAAAATTTACGATTTGTTGGCCATTATAGGAACACTTACCCTAATGTAGTTTTGGATGTCATAGTATATCTGTGATTCCCTAGATGTCGTTCATAGACGTTCTGTAAATATATATTGGCTGTAAACACCACTTTCGTGCTTCTTAATCAGATGAATGGTACACATTGCTATTGTGTAGTTGAAAAGTCTGAAATAGATAAAATAAGGGAGCTTTCAGCAGTACCTGCTGCAATAGTCAGCTAACATAAAGCAGGCTACACCATGAGCCAAATTGCCATGCAAAAACAAGTTTCCTTGGGAAGTGTCCGTTACACTGTAAAGAGTATGTAGCTATAAATAGCAACAAGGAGTGTTATCGAACGGGCAGGCTAAGGGTAAGCTCCAAAAGTGAGAATAAACATTTAGTAATGACCAGCAAATGTGATTCGTTTCAAAACAGCGCCAATGCTGGCAGCGGAACTGACCCAGGTGAGGGATGGATCTTGTGTGTTCAGTGAAGAACATCAGGATGGGTCTCTGAAAGCTTGAATTGTGGCCAAAAAACCTATATGGAGAAGTGTCAATAAAGGAAAAGATTACAATGAGCCAACCGACAGGTAAGCTGGACTGTTGGGTGAGAAAATGTGTCATTTACTAGCATACGCAAGTTTGAGCTATTTGGCTCAGAAAGTCACCAGTTTTTCCGATAGCACCTCAGTGCATATCCTCTACAGCCAAGCATGAATGTGGTTCGCTACTGCATGGGGTTGTTTTGGTGGCAATAGGACAGGCAATATTGTAAAAATAGGAACATTATCAGAACATTCTCCAACGTCATGCTTAACTATCTGGACTGTGGTTAATTGGCAAAGGTTTCACAGCAGGACAATGGTCCTTAGCATATATTGTACATCTAACAAGCAGTCCTATTGAACAACTTTAGAACCAAGTTCACAGAAGGATCAGAAAGAAACAACCCACTAATGTAAATATATTGTGGAGTCATATGTAAAATGTATGGAGGAATATTTCTGAAGCTCGTATACTGGCGCACTTAATAGAAAGGACATCCAGAGCTTGCAAAGTTGCAATTAAACAAGGGGAGGTTACTTTGAAGAAAGCAAAATCTAACAATTATTAGTGAGTTTCATTAAATATACTGTTGTGACAACATATTATGTATCTTTTATTCCATTGTTTCAATAAATCCTAAAAATGAGTTGTGCTCAAGAACTTTTGAGCGATGGTGTACATTCATAAACTCACAAATTTAAAAACAAGAACATCCGTGTCCTCTGATGTGCTTGCAGAAAGTCAGATCTCTGTCCAGTGTCACTCCCAAGTAAGTGATGGATTTCCCCTCTATCCTTCGGTCTCTCAAAGTAAATGTTGAGCAGTCATCGGGGATGTGGCGTTTGGTGAAGAGTAGAGTGCGGCTCTTGTCCGGGTTAACGGACATATGCCAGAGCTGACACCTCTCTTGGACGAGGCGGATGTATCGCTATAAAGGGGCTGAAGGCTCTGAATACGTGTTTATCTGTGCGGAACAGGAGCACGTCATCAGCAAACAGGACCATTTTGACTTGCGGCTGAGTTGGGAAGTCCGCCATAAATGCACTGAATAGCGTTGGCGACAGTAAGCCTACAGAGTCGTGTGGAAGTCCCAAACAAGTGTTGAGAGTTCTTCATCCCCGCAGTAGGACCCGATATGCAGCTCCAGCACTTCTGGATCAAGTGTCTGCACCCTCACTTAAGAAATATGAACATAAAAATCACTCATGCCAACAACATCATTTACAATGCGCAAACGCCTTTTGGCCTGAAAACGTACCTAAAATACGATAGGGGGATGGAATGAAAATAAATTAAGTAAAATAAATCGTGGTAGGAAAGTAGTCACCCCAGCATTAGCCTAAGTACTAAAGAGGGACCACAACAAACAACGAAGCCGTGACCTCCCAAATGCGAGTCCCATACATTAAGGCGACTTCACGTTGCTCATTTACTTGGACCTAAAACAAATATATAGCTAAACTTGTGTTACGTGTGTAGCGCGCCTCCTGATTTAACCGTTATAGAAGCAAATCCAATGTATTATTTACATCCAGTATTTTTCGAAGAACTAATACGAATATTTTCACTAGATTTCCCCACCCGAAACTATGGAAAAATATTATTTACTGAAAAAATGTTGTTTTTGCATTTTCTCACAAAGGGCTCTTAACATGATCATGCTCGCGATGCTGATATAGCTGACTTTAAATTTTTCGAGTCTGATTCAGATTTCTATCCTAAGAGTTCATTTGTTACCATTTCTTCATAAATAATCTACAAGAGGGCAGGAGCTTATCTGATAAAACTCTTAACCTCGAAAGAACTTTATTAACACCATTTCATAAATCAAATGAAGCAGATTACGTAAATAACAATGACTCTTTTACTTGTGTTTAAAATCAAATCACATCACGTCTGTATTAGTTGTCATATGAAATATCCACTAAATCGCTAACGACAGTTTTAGCCAAGTTTTAGTTTGTTTTTAGAAGGCTTTGTATTTAAGAGGCGCTGTCAGGCGCCCTAAATCACAATCGTCATATCTACTAAATGATTAGACAATGTGTTACGAAATGCCACCAATAGTGGGAATAAGAAAATAGTTAACCTCAAAGTAAGCTAAAATTAGAACATAATAAAGAGAGGCTTTTAAGTGCATACATAATTTGGAAATTGGTTGGTTTGAATGTGCAGAGATTGAAAATATAATTTATGATAATTGTATGCTGTTTTTACAACGGTTCATTTTCGAGTTTATGCCTTAAATGATAAAATAGCATCATTAGAAGTATATTATAAGACAAACGAAATGAATAGTTGGTATCTGGAGCGTTACTAAATATCAAATATGTGGCATATAAATGGAATAGTGTATGACATTTTATGTTCTTGCAAGATATTAAAAGAGTCATACTCGACCCCCTAATGTATTAAATAATCTAAGTATGTAAATTTATATGCTGGTTTTATTATTCCATGAGGCTGTGTAACTCCCATCCCCACCGACTGCCACATACACCGCTCATTTCCTTTTGTGTTTATTAGACTGCGTATTATTCTACTCCAATTATTATTATAGCAGTGACCAGACAATTTGGAGTATATATTTCCACGAACAACTTCTAAATTATAATTGTACATGAATTCCTTTTTACAAACTCCATTCAAACAGACGTCCTGAAGTTGGCACAACGTATCCCCAACTCAGCATTCTATTGTTTATAATTCTGTGAAAACTGATACTTCTATCCTACAACAGCTCCATATTTTCTGTATCTGCTTTGTAAAAGCCCAATGAATTCTTCATTATAATGTAAAATTACTCAAAATATCAGAGGTTCAAAACGACGGACATTTACCAGTCAACAAAAATGAGATATATATCGACCTATTGTTACAAGTTTTGTCAGTGATATTAGGCTTTCATTTGCTTTGATGCCTAGCTATAATAGTGGAAATATTACAATTCAAACTGGACTTTAATATTTCACCGGAAATACATGATGTTCTTGAATAAAAACAATTACATAAAACTTCTTTATTAAACGTCAAAAATCAAATGCTAAAATATTTGACAAATAGCAAATATCATGTATAAGTTATCCTCCTCTGATACGACATGAAGAATTTCAGGAAAACGTTCGACCTCAAATTCTCTTAATATGGATAAATATTCATTTTCGAATTTTTCGAAATCTGACTCAAAGATTTTCATTAAATCACTGTATCCTGTTTGGAGTAAAGTGCCTGTATTGAAAAATACTTGAAACCCAAGAGGAGGTTTTGTATATAGCCCTAAGTTCGATTCCCGTGGACGGCCTACCTGACCCATGGACTTTTTTCGGGGATTTTTTCCGGATCGCCAGATAAATGCTGAGTAGTTTAATTACATTCCCCGAATTACCTGTTTCTCCATTTCATCTCCATTATCATTTCACATCATCTCTCATCTGGTGGTCTCTTTCAGGGAAGAAGTGTCGGCGAGAGTCTCGGAGCTACATGGCGGGATTTTTTTTTTTTTTTTTTTTTTTTTTTTTTTGTAATTTACGTCCTCCAACGTTAAGTCATATCGGACGATGAATGGAATGGGTGAAATGATGCTCAAATGAGCCCAGGGTCCATAGAGCTTAAGGTTACCCGACATTCCTCTTTCTGGATAATGGAAAACCCCGGAAAAAACCTTATCCAGTTAACTCACCCTGACCGAGATTCTAACTCGGAACCTCTTGAACGTGAGGCAGACACGCTACCACCGCGCTACCAAGGCGGGCTTTTTTTTTTTTTTTTGTAATTTTACGTCCTCCAACGTTAAGTCATATCGGACGGTGAATGAAATGATGCTCAAATGTGTCCAGGGTCCATGGAACCTAGAGTTACCCGACATTCGCCTTTAAGGATAAGGGAAAACCCCGGGAAAAACCTTATCCAGGTAGCTCACCCTCACCGAGATTCGAACTCGGGACCTCTTGAACGTGAGGCAGACACGCTACCACCACGCTACCAAGGCGGGCTTGGCAGGATGATATGCTTCTAGTAGACATTTTCGGTGAGGCAATCTCCGGTCGCCGAGCCCGCCTAGTGGGCCGTTTCATGACGCGGTCGACGGGAGTGCAAGCCTGCCGAGAGTTTTCCGAGCTCTGGCAAGGAGGCCTCCTGCTCCAAGTCGGACTGATGGACTGTTTCGGGGCCACGATAGGAGAGATGCATGTTGTATTGGACTGCCGGGGAGTAAATTGTAGGGATCCTGCCCTCTGCACAGTTATTATTCCTTAGGATTGGCCGCTCTCCGTATCCTCTCACCTCATCCTTCCTTCCAAGGATGCCCCACTTGGATAGGTACAGAATATCAGTCCAGTAGACATGCGGAATAACCCATCCTAAAGTTAATGGGCTGGATATCAATGATTAATTCATAAAAAGAACCTGAAGTTAATTTTAAATTGCCCAAAGTTCCAATTCCCTTGAAAATTGTTAAAAAATTATTCTTCGATTAATGAACGCAGTGGATGGAAATTTTGGCTGGTTTATGGCTCACTCGGTTCAACAAAGTCTTCAAATACATTTAAAGAATTATGATATCAAGACAAAGTTTAATCACAAAGTATTTATCAATAGTGATAACATAATGCCCTATAACATTACATAACACGACACCTGTGCCATCTATTGTGAGGCAGGATAACTAGTTACAACTTCTTCCTTTCTCTTACTACTATTTCAACTGTACAATTAACTTATACTGCCCCTCGTCAATTAGCTAACCCATTCACTGTATAAAAAGCAATTATTTCTATTCTATGTTGTATAGTCAACGTTTTTCGAGGTCATTAATTTTGTATCAGAAGTAGCAACACACATTAAATCGTTTGTCACAATCAAACTAAATATGTCATCATTGACAAAGACCGAAACAGGAGTTTGGAGTAAAAGCGATATACATATCAGTTTTGGATTGAGGTTTGAGATAATGGCCATTTAAGAATTATGGGAAGATTTATTGCTGCTAAAATTGATATTGGTCAAAACGGTAATGGTAGGTTGCGATATGTATATTGTAAATGCATTATTGGCGAACGAGAAGTTCTAAACACTTGACGAAGTCGAGTATTACATATGGCATAATGTGCAGATGTATTTTTTTATCTTGAAAAGTGCAGAGCGAGCGCAGTGGTATCTGGACGAGTCCACCTCAGAACGGTTGCAACTGGAGGGGAGGGCAAGTCAGTTGCGTACCAGTTGCGAGCAACTAAACACGTGCAGAGCTACTCGGTAACACTACAGCTTGTTTCAAAATGTGCTTGTCTCCTGGTTCCAAGAGAGCATTTATAAATGACACCTCCTAGCAGCGCATTAGGAAATAAAGTGCTGCATTTATAAACACGAGAAGTAATAACCAATATCCACAGATTTATAAAAAAAAAAGGAGCAATGGTGTGGGTCAGCTATAAAAATCTATGGAAGGGTACCTGAGGCAACAGTTGTGTCTGAAAGCAGTTTTGGAGAGTTATTAAGGAAAGAAAAGCCATTGGTGCTAGTGCACCAACGTCCTTCTCTATTCCCAGTAAACAAAGATTAAGAACATGCACAAAATCTAATTTGGATATTTTAATTCAGAAGTAGTTAGGAGAACTATGAATAATTTTTAAAACACAGAAAAATAAAGACCAACTCTGAAGAAAGTGCTTATGAAGCTAAAAATTCTACTGACTTCCAAGGCTGTGTCTGAACATTAAGAAGAGTTCTTTTGAAGCTAGGATTATTTGAAAAAACAAAACACTAAGCGTGACAGACAAATTTTAATCGAACATCGCACCATACGTGCAATAATGCTTAAGTATTTACGAAATATTCGGAGATATCGAAGTGACGTTTATATAGTTTATATGGATGAAACTTATATAAATGCAGCACATACTGGACCATATGCCTGGAGTGAAATACGTTACAGGGACTCTGCAGCGATATTCAAAATCTGACAGTTGTTTATCATGACTGCTGGAGGAGAACAGTGTTTTGTTCCAAATGTCTATGTACTATTTAAGATCCAAAAAAAGCGTGGAGAGTACTACCATAGTAAGAATTACAACTTAGTTTATAAGAGCTGCAAAACTGGTTTTGAGAATGAAATTTGTTTTTAGACACCTTATGCACTGCCCTCCCCTCTCGTAATCTTACGCGTGTGACGCATTATGGCGATATGTGCACTATTCTCACCACAGTTGCTACTCATCCCTACCGCGCAGGATTGCTGTCAAGATAAAATAATATATCTGTACTTGATGTTATTTTTCGACCGTAATCCAAGATTTTGGGGATTCTCAAGGAATAATCTTCATAGACTACTTGGAAAAAGACAAAACCATAACTGGAGCCTATTATGCTTCATGGTTGTATCGTTTGGATAAAGAGTTGACTGAAAACAGACCGAGATTGAAGCTCAGATAGGTGCTCTTACACCAGGATAATGCACTATCGCACACATCAGTAATCGCAATGACGAAAGTGCATGAGTTTGGCTTTGAATTGGTTCCTCATCCACTTTATTTACCATACTTAGCCCCAAATGATGTCTTCTTGTTCCCAAACTTGAAAATGTGTCTTGGTAGTAAGAAACTTTCATCAAATGAAGAATATAGTTACCATCAATAAGTATTTTGCAGACCTTCACGGAATTTATTTTGCCGACGGGATGAAAAAGCTGAATATCGCTGGACCAAGTGTCCATACATCAAAAGACTATGTCGAGAAATAAGTTGCGATGTTCTCGAAAATAAAAAATGGTCTTGGTTTTTCTTTACCAGGCATCAAACGATCCTCGTTCGAATCCATTAATGACATCGGGATTTACAAAATAGCTGTTTAAAATATTTCTCCTGAAAATTTTATAAAATCTTAAGTAACTCTTTTTTTCTTCACCTTTCTTATTTGTTAAGGGGGGTCGTATGAGAAAATTTTCAAACAATCTATTTTTTTATTGTTATGTAAAGTAGTATATAGTGTTAGCTATCAAACACCAAAATATTATGACTGTACGTGGTCTGTATTTACCTTTAAAAAATTAAATGCCCTAGTGTTGCATAGTAGCAACACATAGTATTCCATCAGCTGTCTTGGAGTCTATAAAGCCCACCTACCAATTCTTAGCACACCTAGACCTGATAAAAAAATGCCTCTATGGAGAGACACAAAACCTAAATGAAAGCCTCAACAGCTTGATATGGAAAAGGTGTCCCAACACATCATTTGTGTCTTCATTAGTGGTGAAAATTGCTACATTTGATGCTGCAATAGTGTTTAATGATGGGAATGTTGGCAGAAAAAAAGTTATGCACCAGTTAGGGTATCAACCTGGTGTGTTTATGGAAACAATTTTGCAGTGTATCGATAACAATTGCATCGCTTGTGCAGAAAGAGCTATGAAATTAATGCAGAAAGAAGCTAGGCAGAAGAGGAAGTTAAAAAGAAAGGCTGAAGAAAACCAGAATGAGGATACAGACTATGGATATGGCAAACTGAATAATACTTAATGTATTTTTAACTGTCATTCCCCGTAAATTGCATTTTCTACAACTTCAAACCATTTTTCTCTCAAACTACTTCATCTACAGTGATGCAATTTAGCACACAGCTTTCTTATGCCAGAATGAACATGTTGTTGGTTTAGAATTTAAGATTAAGCTCCAGATAGAACGTGATGATACAAAATATATGAAGTTATTTTAATTTTTAAAGGATGCATATGATTAAAAGTATTTTAAAAATTCTATACAGCTTCAATAAGAAATCTAAATCCAACAAATTCATTTTTAGTGTGTTTTAAAACAACATAGCAAATTTCAGAAAGATAGCATATGTGAATTTTGAAAAAAAAAATGTGCTTATGTTTGTCAATATCTCTACCTATACAAAAATACCTAGCATTAGTTATAAACGATGTAAAATTATGAAAAAAAGTGCATATTAACTGTATTATTTGAAATGAGTATACTAAGTTTCACTTCTCTAACTTGAAAACTTTGGATGTTATGGCTATTTATGTAAGACCCTGAATATTTGCATACGTCCCCCCTTAAGTGTAGAGATGATACAGTTAATAAACTGGAGTAGTCTGTCCCTTTCTAGAACATATGGAGACCGATTAGTTAATCAGAAAGGTTTCGCTAGTGGCTTTCTCAAGACGTAATGCAGTTCCAAATATTTGCTTATCCATTTCCTTGTTAGTCGCCTAAGCAAACTAGATTATACCGGGAACAACGTATACTCGTTTCCCCGAGAGGAAACCGTAAAGGGAAGCAGTGAGTTTCACAAGCTATTACTCTTAAACCCCCATGTGTAAATTTGGCCATTCTTCAATGTCACGAAGTTAACACTAAAACACTTTTACCAGAGCTGGAATCTGTTGCGTTTGTAGCCAACTAATCTTCCCCTACAATTGCACAAGAGATTCCTAAAAATAGTTTTTCAGGTATAATTATGAATCATTTAATGGGGAACAAAAAGCATTTTTTAGCTTAAGTGTTTGCAGCAGTGCATTAAAATTAGATAATCAAAGCCATATAACTTAGGAATTACAAGGGCTGTTCAATAAAGTATGATCACTTTTTTTTGACAACGTACCTTCACTTATCCTCATAATTTTGATGGTCCTTCTCCAAATATTCTCTCCTGAATACGATGCACTTGTCCTAGCGTTTCTGTTAGTCTTCAAAGACATGCTGGAAACCATTTTTGAGAGATTCTTCAAAATCGGATGGATAATGCCTCCCACGAAGGCGTTTCTTCAAGTTAGGGAATAGAAAGAAGTCACATGGGGCTAAATCCGGACTATAGGGAGGGTGAGGAATGCACTTCACGTAGATTCTGTAAGATATTCAGCAAGAACATTGACAATATACGGCTGCGCATTATCGTGGTGCCACGGAAATGTGGTCTTTTGCGCCTGATATGGACTTGCAGTGTTTTCAGGACATCCCGTAGTATTTTCCAGTTACTGATGTATGTGCAGGTGCAACATGCTGATAAACCATTCCATGAATATCAAAGAATGAGATGACCATAGCTTTCCCAGCAGAAGCAACCACTTTTGCTTTCTGGAGGGTTGCTGATAAGGGAGATTTTCACACTGAGCTTTCCTGTTTGCTCTCAAGATCAGAATGATGTCGCCAAGTTTCATCAGCAGTGATTACGTTTGAAATAAACTCCGGATTTTCCTCTAACATCAACTTTAACTGCATGCAGACTTGCATGCAATGTCCTTTTGTTCGGGAATGAACAGTCTTGGGACCAATCGAGCAAAAACACGTCTCATGTGCAATGTTTCTGTCACCAAAGTGTAGGTGGCACCCAATGAAATGTTCAGTATTTCAGAAAGTGATCTTAAGGTAATTCGTCAATCCTCTCTCACAATGGCAGCCAGCAGTGTTGATGCTTTTTTTTTTCGTAAGAGCAGTAACTGCAACACCGGATCCACCTACCTTTGAAATTGACTGTCTCCCTTTTTGAAAAATTTAAACCGCCTTCGAGCTGTGCTGTAGGGAAAAACAGACTCTCCATAGGCCTCCTCTGATATTGTATAGGCCTCAACGGAAGATCTGCTGAGACGAAAGCAGAATTTCAAAGCCGCATATTATTCCTCGCGTGTTACCTCCATTGCAGCGGTAGGCGATGCTGAACATGTCTGAATTGCCTGTTTCTCACAGTCGGGAATCAGGAGTACCAACAA
The DNA here is from genome assembly GCA_030765055.1 of Mantis religiosa. Lineage (NCBI taxonomy): Eukaryota > Metazoa > Arthropoda > Insecta > Mantodea > Mantidae > Mantis > Mantis religiosa. The sequence continues at coordinate 142,576,729 of CM060955.1, read as the reverse complement.
TGAATCTACTACGGCGTGTTTGTTTCACAATAAGCTAACAGAATATAATAAGTTTGAATTTTAGTACGAAAAATTATGATCGTAAAAAATTATGATCATTCTTTATTGAACGGCCCTAGTGTGTCACTTTTCATTAATTATTACTTATGCTCTCTTTTAAACTCCACATCATAGGATAGAAATCTCTTCGTAAAAAATCGTCCTGTGATACTCTCTGGAGTCTTCATTTTCTTCTCTTCAAGTGTTAGTCAAGGGTTTCTGAGGTGTCTGGCTTCTCTTTTCTGTAAAGTTTTATATGTTTTATTCTTTTCACACACGCAGCTTAAGTGCTCTTTCCAAATATGTTTATGCTTTAAAATTTTATCATATAATTTATGAATGCTCAGTTATTGCATAGTTGGCCCCTATCTTATTAATTTCTCTTATTAATTAAGTTCTCCGTAAAAATCTGATTTCCGCTGTATGAATTTTAGTTTGCACTTTTCCTTCATTATCCACGATTTACTGCGATGTATTAGAACAGAGACACTATAGTCTTTATCTTCCTTTATTTTACAGATTTATGTTTTAGAGTACTTGTTAGGTGTTCACATAGTTTTTGAAATATCTTTATCTATATAAAATTAGTAAAAGTTCTATCCTTTTCTTCTTGGTTGGTTATATATGCATATCTCTGAACGGTTCTGAATCTTCTTCAGTGTGCATTATTTTTGCATAAATCTTAAACCGTAAGAGATAGAGAAAGGGTTGAACTTAAAAACCTGTAAATCCCTTGAGGGCAAAGGCTCATTAGGGCTGCAACTCCTAAGAGCCTTGTGCAGTTACTGCGCTCCATCAACGCTGTACTGTCGTGTGATCAGAACTGTGATTGATTACTTCACACAATTAACTCATATATCATTGTACATGTTTAGCTATGATACACACTTCTAGTTTATAGCACCTGGGTAGCTACTTCCTCCAGTGGCCTTCAGGTATCTGTTTTTAGCTTGTGTTGACCACTGTACCCCTGCTATCTTTTTGAAGCTATCTCTCCACCTCAGCTTTGGTCTCCCTGCCGCTCCTCATACTGAGATTTAATCATTCAAAATAGCTCGTTCGTATATGGGCTCCAGGACTTAAATTTACCCTGTAGGATCGGACCTCCGTCTCCTCAAAAAAAGGTAAAGTTCATCAAAGTACACAACTTATTTTAAAAATGTTTTGTATAGCTAGCTGGTTTGCTTGTTATTGTTTCAGTTTTAAAATAATTACCGTTTGTTCCAATATACCACGTTCTGGAGATGCAAAGAGAACGAAATGTCAAAGCCACCACATAGCGACCAACTCTTAAACAATGTAACTATCATCTAGACCACTATATTCACCTATGTCCATTGTTCCTTTAAGAAAAAAATATAAAACTATTACTAGAAAAGTTATCTCAACTATCATCAAGTAAATAGAAAAATACTTTCTTAACACTAGTTCAGAAATTTTTTATTTTACACATAAAGTTTATTAGTTCAGTTTAACGTCATTTAAGCGGATATATAGCTCACTTGTCCAATTTAATACTTGATACGAGGGTCGGCTAATAAGTCCCGAGCTTCACATAGAGATGGCGCCACTGGGTCAGTTTGACAGATAGCATCATACAGTTTAACACTAGACTAGCTTGCATCCATAGTTACAGGTCAACAGGTTGTTTAGTTTTTGAATGATAGCATTTTAAACAAGATAAATGTAGAGGTTTCACGAAAATAGAGGATTTGGTAAAACGAGCAGTCATTAAATACTTCCATTTGAAAGCTTTAAAGGTCTAAAGAAATCAAGGAGGAAATGGACAGTACACTCAAAGACTCTGTCCTTTCATATACAATAACTAAAAGGTATGTTGCAGAGTTTAAAATGGAACGTATGAGTAGTAGTGATGAGCTTCGCTCTGGACGCCCTGTGGAAGTTTCAACACCAAAGATCATTGAAGAAAAAAATCATCATTTAGTACTGGAAGATCCAAATTCAAACTGCTTGAGATAGCGGAGGCTGTAAATATATCAAAATAACGTTCAGGTAATATTTTAAGTAATGTTTCGGGCTTTCACAAGGTCTGTGCAAGATGGGTGCCGCGTTTGTTGACACTTAAGAAAAAATTGCAAAGAAAAATTGTTTCTGTTAAGGAATTGAAGCTCTACCGTAAAACTCCGAGTGAATTTTTAGACGGCTTATTTAAATGGATGAAACTTGAATACATCTCTACACTCCAGAAAGTAAATCACAGTCAAAGCAGTGGATTGCGCCAGGTGAAGCAACTCCATAAAGGTCAAAGTTAATTTTATCAGCTAACAAGGTTATGGTGAGTATGGGATGTACAGGGAATTATTGTTATTGATTGCTTGGAAAAGGGTAAAGGTATCACTGGTGACTACTACGCTAGCTTACTGCAACGTTTCAGTGATGAGATGAAAAGAAAAAGATGTTGTTTCTTCACGTCAATGCTCCGGCCCATCGTTCAGTCATTGAAATTAGAAAAATGTGCGAATTAAATTTCGAATTGCTTGAACACCCACCCTATTCACCAGGTCTAGCACACAGTGACTACCACCTGTTTCCTAACTTCAAAGAATTTCTTGGAGGACGAAGATTCCACAGCAACGAGGTGGTTATTAAATCGGTAAACAGCTGTTTTGAGGAACATGATATATCGCATTACAGACATGATTTAATTAAATATGACAAACGTATTTGCCTTTCTGGAAATTATGTTGAGATATAAAAAGAATTTAAAATGTTTTGTTTTATTGTGGAACTTATCAATCGACCCCATTCTTTTGTCATGTGTACTGTGGGTGGTCGTTTAGCTCAGTTGTTTCACTCTCTGTTACGACTGGTTACTATTCATGTCTCCCTTTGTCGTTGTGAATGGCAATATAACATGATAAGTTAATATTTAAACTTTCCTCTTTATGTTAACGTCATTTTCATTGTCAATGGCCCTTTAGTCGATATGTATTAGGCGGCGTTTTGCTTCATTGAAGTAAGTCTACTGCTGATATGTGGAGTACTCTACTGATTCACAAATCTCGCTTGCACCTTAAGAAAATAGATCTTCATTTATTTTAATGTCTTTATTTAAGCCATTCCTTTGTAAACTGCAAGGAGTTGGCTTCTCTTGCAAGAACTCTACCATTTATTACGTAAACACAGGTAACACTGGGCAACAATGAAAATGTTTCGGGATTTAAAATACTGAATTTACATGTGTTTCCATCTGCAGAATTCAAAAATCACCATAAAGATGACAGTTTAGCTCTTGCTTTGAAGATAAAGTGACATTTCATATTTTAGAGTGAAGATGTTAAATTTGGGGTAATTTTTTGGGAGGTGGCACACCTGTAAAATAACAAAACACAATCAGAGAGAAATTTTGGAAATTAAATGATGCAAAAGTTAAGGAACGCATTTTTGTCGGACCACAAATACGAGAACTTGTAAAGGATTCTGCATATGGCTAAATTTTGGAGGGGAAATAAAAGGAAGCTTCGAAAGCCTTCAAGGGTGTTGTTCGTGGATTTCTAGACAACAAAAGAGATGAAAACTACAAACATTTGATGACAGTACTGCTGCAAAAATACCGTAACCTTGGATGCAAAATGTCCCTTAAGATCCATTTTCTCCACTCCCACCTGGACTCTTTCCCTCCTAGTTGTGGAGCTGTTAGTGATGAACATGGGGAGAGATTCCCTCAGGACATTTCTGTTATAGAACAAAGATATCAGGGCCGTTGGAATGAAGTAATGCTTGCGGATTACTGTTGGTCTTTGTATAGGGATTCTGCGGAATTCCATAACAAGAGGCAAGCTAAAAGACGACCAAGGCCACCACATGATTATCTTCAGACACGACTATCTGCGACGTATTTTTCCAGCCATTTAGAACTCTTAGCATGTAATTACCAGTTTAAAAAAATCAAATGCAGTTTCATTGTTATTAGTATGTATGTAATTAAAATGTATCCTTTTCTCTCAATCCGTTAATATGTAATACTTCCACCTTGTGTATATCACAGAAACTATAACTAATAACAATTTTTCATTGTCATATTTTTTTTTCAAACTAAAATTAGTAGCTATTGCCTCATGAACTGCTCGAAACATTCAAAAATTATTTTTGTTGCCCAGCTGCGACAGTCATAGAATACAACAATGTCTTTCAGTCAAAGTAGAACAAATATTCCAAGAAAACAAAATCCATGACACAAACAAAGCTTTCCCATTCCATTCCTCTAGTCTACACTGTTGTAAATGATAAAAGATAAGCGCTGTTACGTCGTGTTGTAATAATGCCCTTCCTGTGCTGTGGTTCCTCCACCTATTCCCGAGGGAAACAGTATGGGCATCGATTACCTGCCACTAAGCAGTGGTGCGTTACGAAACATGCAAAAGCGACGTGTGTGTGTGTGATACAAGTAAATTTATTTTAGCTGCCAGACCGCGTACGCTTCCAAAATAAAGAATGATTATGTTTTATTTCAGTTTCGGGCGCAGCGTATCGGTATCCACGGTTCCAAACTGATGCTGGTGGCATTGCTGGCGATCCTGTCAGTGGTGTAGGCGGGACTCGAAACAACGGCCAACTAAACGGTGAGACGCTTTTCTGAAAAGAAGATACTGCTTGATGTTTCTGATAATTGTTAATTTGATAACTTACTGAGAACCAAATCCTTCTTCTCCTTTCTGTGTTTACCCTCAACATATGGAGGCTTTGCACCCTCCAAGTGGGCGCCTGGGGTACAAGCTGTCGAGGGTCAAACATTCTCTAGAAGTATGATATAAGAAGAGAGATAATATAAAATGAGAACGAAATGGATAAAAAGTGATCACGTAGCAGTTGGTGGAATGTAGGGCGGGCTAAACCGCAGAATCGGCGAAAATCCCTGTATATGCAGCTTTGTCCATCACTAGAGGATGAAATCAAAGTACATGCAATAACTTCACATAATAACTTGCAACAGCTACATGTGTTTTGTGGATCTGTATCAGCCAGTAAATATGAGCTTGGCCACGAAGAGCTGTATCAATTCTAAAACATAAGTAGGGATCCTTGACCACATAGACCCGCTTCTGTACCAAAGCTCGTAGCACGTCTGCCTCACCTTCAAGAGTTCCTTCAAGAATCTCAGGGTGAATTGTCTGGGTAAAGTTTTTTTCCATAGTTTTCCCTTATCTTAAAAGGATGAGATTCTTTTTAACATCACTTCATCAATTTCATTCATCATCCGATATGATTTAACGCTAATTTAGAAATATAAAGAAAGAAGAAACTTAACGAAAATTTGAGCAGCTAAAAGACGTCAACAGTATACGGGAAGTAGCGATTCTTTTATTTAGAGGAAGCAGAGCTATCTTCCAATTCCAATCTTCAATTCTATGACGTCAAAATAATTGTTTGTTCTAAAGACCGCCAGACTTCTATGAGAGTTGGTATCAGAACAATCCATTTTACAGATTTTCTCGCTTTTTAATTCCCATTTGCGATTTCTATGCGTGAACATGCTGAGAGAAGCGAATGTATCATGGTAATGGTAGTGGTTAACTAATGGAAAGTCTCGCGAACATGATAGGAATAATGACAGAAATGCTGATCCTTCATCACAAAGGACTCAAATTTATGGTGCAATTCATTAAATACGCTCAGTTTTCATGAAACCAGTTCTAGGATTTCTGGTGCAGGCAGATCCGAACAAATAACATGAATGCTTACTCAAAATAAGGGCTTCTTAGAGGTCATTTATCTCCCTGCCTGGACCTGTCTTCGAGCCAAGGTATATAGTAGCCGCGTTCATTCCATCCCAAGCGACGTCAAAGCGAAAGCAAAGCTTTTACTTCTGAGCACAGATCCTCACATGAAAGCAATTATAAGTGTCTTCCCCCCCTCAAACATATGGGATGGTCCTTCTCACTAAATTCACCAAGTTAAAGCGCTGTTGCGATGTTTTTGTTGTGTCCTCAGGTATTAGCTTAGACTGTGCAAACATGCTTCTTATGTGTGTTAATCAAGCTTATATTTATATAAATTCCATAGTATTTTCCTTAGTGTAATCAGTTTAGTTTTATAAATGTTATAGTTATTAATGTTAAGCACTTGCGTAATTTAATGAATATGTGGAAACCGTGGGAATCGAACCAAACATGGATATGCTAACATGGTTTTCCAGTCATATTTGTAATATCTATATACTTAACAGTATTTCTAACCTTTCTCGAGTTCTAAAGCGTTTATGACATTTAATTATTATGCGGAATGTACGTGATTATTTATTTAAATTTTGTTTAACTGAAGGTCCCCCCTAAAAATTAAATTCAACTGCTTAACTTTATTCAAACTTGTAAAATTAGCAGACATCCTTGTAAAAAGCTTTAATTCCTTAGTTCGTGTTTTTTTTATTTTACTTTTGAGGTATTTACTGCTTTGTTAAATCAACTGAAGTTTGATTCACCACCTGCAGCTGCCATAGAATTTAGGAAAATATTTTAGGATAAATCGGCTCACCGTTGCAATAAACAAAGCTCTAACGTGCAATCTTTGCTTATAAATTATTATTAACTACCAGAATATCCAAATTGCTTCTTTAATTTGCAAGTAAATATTCCTCGCAGATTCATGCACGTGACGCAATTTAACACTTTTAAAATTGCAATGATGGTCCTACAACAAGGTATCAGAATGTTTACTAAGCTTTTCTTGGATATTATGCTAATAATAATAATTTAATTCTTCTAGGTAATATAACTAGTATACCATAACAGCATAGGTAATATATCTATTTTCAGTTCCTATGTTATAAATCGTTGTAACATTGTGTATTAAAATAGGGTAACATAATTATTTAAAATTTATCTTAAGAGATGAATGACTATTTCGTACAATGAATTCAGCTTGACTTTCTTTTCTTCTAAACGTTATTTACCTGGGTATTATCAGCTCTAAACATGTGCCTAACATTCTTTACCCCTCCAACCCGGTAAGTGTTGTAGTTGTTGTGTTGTTACATTGTAGTTATGGGTGAGAACAATTTCTCCGTACAAAGCCTGCCACCTGGGGATGCTTTAAGCCCAATCACTATACTTGGGACCTGCAGCCTCCTACGGCTTCTCCAATTTAATCCTTTCTCCTAGAGGCAAGTAGTCATGTAGTTCTTCCGTATACTCTCTATAATCTATAAAGAGACCCAGCCAGCAAAGTATTATTAGCTTTCGTGATCTACTGTTAATCGAACTGTACATTGCAATGTAATTTTCTGGGTGCTGATTTCTTTTTACTTTCTTTTTTTATTTGCTGTGAGTTAAAAAAAACTGTCAATGCCCGCAATAAGTGTGTGTAATTCACATGCAATCATGTTAATTAAAAAGTTGATACTTGGATCTATTTAGGTGACTCAATTTTCAAATGCCTTGGAAACTTGAGGCTGGTTACAATTTTCTTCACGCTTCCTTTCTATAGACGCACTATTCCTCACCCTGTATTACGTGACATTCGAAAATCGGCTGCATACAGTTTCAGCAGCACCTTCACAGTCGTCATAATGTCAATATTGCCACAAAATGACAAATGCTACATTGTTTGTAGACTATACTTTGCAAGATTGCATATTTCCTGAGGTTTTGTTACTTTCCATCATAAGACTAAATGTCTCAGTAATAATTGCGAATTACCAGAACAGCACGTGTGGGAATGATTCGTTTCATTCAAAATGTAGTACACTATTTTATCCTGTCCGCCCAAAGAGGTATGTACTTCAGTTCCCAAATTATTGAAGAAGGAATGCGAACATCCCCTTGCTATATCCCCAACTCTAAGAATGTCAGGAATAAGATAATTACTATAAATGCAGTAGTACACTGAGAAATAAGAGATTCTAAGAATACTTTGTACAAGAGTAGAGAAAGTCATGTGAGCACAATACCTCAGATGGTTTTTAAACTAAGAAACAATATTAATTGACAATTCACCCAATAAAAGTTTAAAATGTTATCATATATATTTTATTTATTTTCATTAACCTACTCAAAAATTTAACTTCTGTCAATGTGTGATAACCAGGGCTAGGAAGTTCATTCCGCTCACCGTTCCCTATGCAGGTTGCGACCGATCGTCTCACGGCATCCAAACAAGTCATAGATAAGAAACGCACAGCGGCGAGGCATTGAAACCGGTTTCCCAGAGAGAAAAGTGACCTATGAGACATTCGTAAATGCACATCTATTTATATTATGTACAACATACAAATTCTTATATAGTACATACGGGTTTGTCTCTGGCTGATTTCATTATTTAAGTAGGCACATTGTGGCAACACCCAAGCAATGATAACGCGGATTGCAACATTTCCTGATCGAATGTAAAATATTCAAATAATAAAATTAATTTCTTAAATATCAGAAGGCTTTTACTAGACAAAATGCCAAAGCAGGAATTTTACTACATATTTACTCATCTGCGGCCGTCTTACTGAAAACAATAATGTACCTCTGAAGCCTTTCAAATGAAAAACTCATTCTATGTCCCATAAAACAAGATTTAGTTCATTGATAATCTGTTGCAAATTCGTTAATGATTTCAGCTAATTTAGTTTCTCGATCTGACTTCTTTTTTTTTCATGTTTGCTGAAGTATCCCACTGAAATGTAAATGTAAATGATGAAGTAAATAAGGACAAGAATAAGTATATTTCCAGAAGACATACATACAATGGTTTTACAGCAAATTAAAGTTTCTCATCTTTGAAGCAAAACAAATATGTTATTCAAATGTCTTCCTTCCTACCAACGTGCTCTGTGTCATGCAGTTACACCTGTTTCGCAGTAATGAGCTGCATTCTACGATGAACCTTGCCCTTGCTAGTAGCGCTGCGTTGTATAGCCATGCCTGGCCACTCTTACACTACTCAAGGAGATCGGTACGAACTTCCTAGCTCTGGTGATAACGTATGCTTTCCCCTTTTCTTACTTAGGAACTGAGTCATCAGTGCACCCTCTGTGCGAACGTTTAGCACGATAATTCAATCAATGAACTTCAGCTCCTGTGTCTTTAAAATGATGATGTAAACATTATAATTTAAAATTCAATGCATGAAAAAATTTAATATTTGTTTAAAATGTAAACTATACCAGGTGGCACAGCTATCCCGTCTTTCACGTAAGCAGATATCACTTCGTACGTTAAAAGATTTGGAAAACGAAACGGGGCAGCTCCAGTTAAACGCATGGCATTGGCGTGAGCAGATTTGGTTCTGCTCCGAACGAGAAGAGGCAGTTCCTAGGATTGAACTAGCCTTGTAGTTCGCTCACACTACTGCCGCGCGTTTAACTGTAATTTATCCGTTGGTTCTGCAACTGTTTTAACTCACAAAGCGATATCTGCTTGCGTGAAAGATGGGACAGTCGGACCACCTGGTATAGTTATAAAACTGTAATTTTTGAGTGGATTTTAATACGATCATTCATATGTGTATGTTTACTTTGTTGAACAGGCCCGGCAGATCCACCTCGGTGATCCAGCAGGAACACCGGAACCACTTCCCCCCTATGGAAATGCATCACTATCCCGATGACTTCTTCCCCAGCACAGTACACCAGAATGGCAGGAAAGAGTCTTGGCAGAATGCCGACCATGCCAGCGAGGAACTATAAGACAGTGCTTTTTGCATTCTTTATTGACGACATTTGGAATGTTTCTTTGCTTCGAGACTGCTTAAGTTCTTTCATAACTACAAACTACTGCATTTCCAGTTATTTGATTAGCGAGTCTACTCTTATAGCTGGAAATTGCATGACTAAATCATTTCACTTCGCATTAGACTGTTCTTTTTAGGTGAAAACTATCAGAGGACAACTCCTATAAACCTTTTCTACGAAGTCACGAAGATTCAACTATCGAATGTCAAATAAACAAAACAATTAATATAAGTAACATGCCCGTCCAGTTATATCCGTATTATAGAATGTGTAAGGAATACCTATGTAAATGCAACTGTTGTGCATAACACTAAGAAGTGACTACAGTTACCCTTGTAGGTGCAGTAAATGGCGCAGACTGCACCGATAATAGTAACAAATATATTCATCACTCTTAATGCTCATGCGCAAATGTGATAAATTAGAATGTTATGTAAATACAGAGTACTAGCTCAGGAGCGTTATCTGCTCCGTAATTATAAACTTTCTAGAGAGTGGGTTTGTTTCTTCAAACTCTCTTCTTCCTTGCTTAACGATGTCATCAAATATTTCTAAAATGGTTGTATTTGTAAAAAATAAATGGGGCTCTATGGTGCTAAATTTCCTTTCTAAGTATCATGTTCCAATGAACAAAAAACTTAAAATATGAAACACAGCTAGTAGTAATGGCGGTCATTAAATGTACATAATGTTTTTACCAGTTAAGATTGTGTGAAGTGTGAAAGAGAATATGAAACTTAAATGTTTTTGATCTTATTGTCAATAAATGTTTAGCTGTGTTGTAAAACTTTTGATTCAAATAAATATTGTCTACAGAACATTTGACTGATAATTTAATTTGCACCTGAGTATGAACCAGTAAGTGAGCAAGTGTTCGGTAAGAAGACTAATTTATGAATTATCTCAACAACATGACGTCACGTCAAGTTACTATAGGACTGCGGAAAGACTTAAGAGTATACCTATATCAAAAATATCACATTTGGAAAGCATTGTAAAATGATATTTTACAGGAATTCTAAAATATCTCAAACTGCAATGCCTCATACAATACCTTACATGCACTTTAGCGAATGGCTTCTTTGAGTTTCATTGTCTTATTTGAATTATTTAATACTTTACAAATGTATTGATACACTGTTATTCTATTTTTATAAAATTAGTTGTTTTTGTCCTTATTTAGAAACATATTTCTTACAAACGAGAAAATACAGTGACACCTCCCTGAAACGGAACGCGATCGATCCGGCATTTATTTTCTGTTTACACGGGTTTCCGTCTTACAGAGGGTTGTGTTTGAATACAAAGAAATTACGAAATAGTCGTACAGATTTACAGTGAAGAAACAATATAGAATGAAGCGTAAATAATAATAGGCCGATATATGTCATGTACTATATTTTCAACCTAACGCACAATAATTGTCGTTTATCACCTGTTTTTTGTTTTCCATTTCCAATCTTCAACTGTCTGCATATCAACATCATTTGCTTCACCACACACAGCATTCAAAACAATGTTATGACGATGTTTGAAACTCTCGAGACATCCAGTGGAAGCTCTGAAATTGTGTTTGCCTAATTTTCTTATTATCTCTAAAGTTTGAGTTTGAAGCTGTGCTGCTTTATTGCTAGCATCAACAAACTACTCGAACACAGCACGGTTTAGCTGTTCATAATTTGTACATTTCGTGATACATTTTAAATGCCCTGCTGTTCCTTTTAGCCACTCCTCTTTAATTTGTATTTTTTCAAAATTCCATAAATCTGAGTTTTCCCCAATTTAAACAACACAGTTAATTCTTTAGCTGGACGACTCTTCTTTTCGTGTTCTTAATAACCCTAATTTTTTTCCTCCAATAATAATATTTTATGTTTAGAACTAATTTTACGAAATTTATATGCGCACAAGCTATGTTTTTAAAAATCACCAAAGTTCACAGTTTTCTTCCACTCATACTTGATTACTTTAACAACGAAACTGAGACTAAACACACTGCAAAATAGTTGTACCCTTACCAATTGCGGTGGAAGAGAATTGAGAGAACTCATGGTTTGCTTTCCCTTTTCTTAGAAAGACTGCAGTTTATTACATTATGGTTCATGGAACTCCGGTGCAAGTACAGTCGCCCTCAAAATTATTGTACATTTTAAAATACGTACGTTACTTTGTAGCCCATTACACATAAAGTAGTCCGTTTTAATCGGGTTTTTTATGTAAACGGTTTCCGAAAAATATTTCGCTTTCCGCTTTAGGCAGTTTTCCCGCTTATAGCATAATTTTACAGGGAGATAGCTCCGTTCCTACATTTATTTTCCGTTTTTACAGATTTCTGGCATATAAGGGATCCATTTTAGACATATTTTACTGTATTATCATTAATTTTTATAATCTTCTTGCTTTGAACTGGTAAAAAGCTCACATACTTTAAAAATTGAATGAAAATTTGAAATAATAAGAAATACAATTTTTGTAGTATCATTCTTAACAAAGAAAGCAAAGTAAATATCCTCCATAAATCTGATGAAGCCCTATTGTATATATTCACTAAAAATTGTTACTGAATACTAATATTGTACTTTAACTTATATTGTATTAATGTATTTATAAATTTCAAACTAATTCAAATAGCAGTAAATGTCACAGAAGCCATACACTGAACAATAATTAACATGTATGCAAATTTACTGCTTGACACCTATACTATAAGACAATCGTTAAATGTAACAGAGCAATATAGAATCCGACAGACCGGATGTCAGGTGAAATAATTCTGATATTATTGCGTTTTATTCTGGCGTTAACATAGAGGTAAAACAAATGGCATAGAATAATTCTGGTACTGTTTCCATTTACATCTCATAAAACTATATTACTAGCAGTAAAGCAGAGACCAACAGGAAGACAGTTACCTAAAATAAAATTCCAAATCTTGGATGTCCAAAGGACGTGTTTAAACTCACAAAATTACTATGAAGGTACCTCTGGGCATTTCCTGAAAGAAGACTATACTCCTCCTGCTTAACAAATACAGCGCCAAATTTATATTGAATGTTCATTTTAAATTGGTCTTCCCCATGGTTCACTGTTACTCTATAATACGGCATTATATTGGCGCGGGTTACGCCTCCTCAAACGTTGCAAAAGTTAGTAGATTTGTGTCAAAGAAGTTGCCTAGTTAGCACGGCGTAACAAGTCGTATAGTCAAGGCCCCTCTGTCGATGAAAATACATTGAAGTGAGTAGGGACATGCATAAAATTTTCTATGCTAATTCTTAAAGAATGTTTCAAAATATGAGGATAGTTTTTCTCGCAGAAAGCTTTTATTTACCATTCAAAGTACTTAAGAGGTTTCATTTTAACTTCTTTCCTTCCTGTATTTCATTAATTTAATAAATCAATACTTCAGAAAACAAAAGCAAAAATAATGTAATCAACAGCAGCTTTCGAACCTTTCTCCTCATTTCTCTCTACATTAATAACTATTCGTGTAACAGTTACTGCCACCTAGTGTATGAATTCATTAACATTTGAAGGCTAAAGGGCCGGCAACTTCATATCTTCTCTGATTGTACAATGGACTAGAATAAAATGAACACTCGCTATATCTTTTTTTAAATAAACTTACTGAAACCAAAGAAAAGGCACTATAAGGCAGGTAAAATTGAGGCAAAGCGGATATTAAAAGAACTACGTATCCAAAATTTAAAAAATAACAATAATATATGGCTTAATATGGCTATAAATACGCCTGTGGAACATATACAACAAGAATAAAACAAAATGAGGACATAAACCTCACCTACAGTTACCCAAAATGAATATTATGTTGTGCTTGTCCTTGGTCAGTCGAAAAGGAACGCATTTTTTCTCAGTTATCTAGCTTTAGTTATAAATTGTCCGTCTGGGTGACTGTCTCGCCTAGGCGTTGGTCTACTAATTTCAAAATCATGGTTTCAAACTTGGGTGAGACTAATGGATTTTAAGCACTGGTCGTTTAAAGGTCACAAATCCATATGGGTAGATTTACTGATATGTAAAAGAAATCCTGCGAGATAAAATTCTGGCAAACTGGCGGCGCTGACGTAAGCGTCGTCAACAAACGAAATGTTTATATCTATTAATTATAAATTATACAGACATATCAATGCAATTCCGGTGCTAAATTAAAGGCGAGATGTAGTATTTAGACACCTCTTCCGGAGGAGAGTAGCAAACGCCTTCAGTTAACCTTGGTATAGCGCTCCAGTTGCAAACAATGCATCAAACGTGAAAGGAGCACCAGCGAGAACTGCACTGAACTAAGTTGTACTATTTGAAATGAATATGTACACTGGTTTAAAAAATATATGAACCAGTGGGTGTTCGGCAATGACGCAAAGAAGAAATTGTAAAATAATAATCATAAAATGAAACAAATTTTGCAATCCACAATAGAATACAATTATCAGCTGTAACTTTATCTAACGTTAACACAAGATGCCCACAGGTTACAAAATTCCAAACTATTTTTTGGGAAACAAATTCTAAATCGTCAATCGTAAATTCTACAACAGAATACTAAAATTTGCTTACAAATAATAATATACTTAGCCTTTTACTTTTAACAGGTTTATTTTGATGATTAATTTGTTGTAAGTTTTAACTCCTGCATACAGTGGACTCCTCGCACAACGCTAACCTCTGAAATGAAGGGTCAAATCTGGGTCTTCTAACAATGATGAGTTATATAGATTGTCAAAGATTTTATGCTTTTTATAGTGAAGTTACATACGAATAAAGGCAATAAACTTCATATTCTTCAAAATCTGGAGGAATTTCAACATCGTTTTGGTGCAGTTTGTGGATGAATATTTTCTTCGCTCAATTTAAGATATTATTTCTCAACAATGGAGTGTGAAATTAACTGAAGTAAACAATTTGTGTTGCTATACAATTTAAAATTATATGCAATTGGAGTTGAATTTTAAGATTTCTAAGCACACCTTAAGATTCTTATCTATCTCTGGTGTACAGAAGTACGCGAGTTGTTTAACTTAACTTTGTGCTTGAACATTTTTATAACTTAGTCTTTTCGTTGTATTTAAATACCTCTTCGTTTAATTTTTAAATAAAAATTGCTGGCATTTGAATGCCTAACAATTTTTAATTTGCAAGGTCATTAGTATAAAATAGTGTGACGATAACATTATTGTTGGTTTATGACAAGTGTGCATTTATAAAATCTAAATATTTGGAAGATAAATTATTTAATATCAGATATACGACTTACTGGAAAGATAGAGTAAGACTGAAAAATGCAATACCATAGCCGGGATTTGACCAACGGATCTTCTGGTTTCCGTCCAGCCGCACTACCATTGTGCTACTATGGCCAACATGCCGACAAGACATTAAATTCTCGGAAAACCACTTAGGAGAATTCTCATAAACACATGAGACAACTACCTTAATGGCGACTAACAATATGTAAGTACTTTAAGGCCCGGGCTTTATAGTTAACCACTATTAGGTCCATTAATGGAAATTAATTGTTCTTTCACAAAGAAGATACGTGGTTCAAATCCCGGCTATGGCATTGAATTTTTCAATCTGACTCTATCTTTCCATACTTTAGCCTACATACGGCCAATGGCCAGAGTGTAATTGACTTTGTTTTCTGGTCCAATAATATTAGACATATAGTGACTAATTTTAAAGTGTCTAACATAAGTACCAATAGTGGTCATTTCCCATTACTAACATGTATTAAAATCAAATCTCAAAATGTGGAAGCTGACAAAATAAGGGAGAAAATAACAGCAAATAGAGAACATGTTAGATATAGGTGGAAGGAAGACCATAAGGCAAATTTTGAAAATCTTTTAAATTCCGAGCGAGGGAAAATATGTCAGTATGGGGTACTATATAATTCGGAAACCTTTGAAATTGAAAAGGCGATGAATATCCTAAATTTCATATTGCAATGGGCAGGGGAACAGACGAAAGTTAGAAACAGGCAAATTATTGAAAGTGACACATGGTTTGATGAGGAGTGTAAAATAAATAAAGGTATTGTAAAAGCGGAGTTGGTAAAATGGAGAGAATCAGGGAATATCAAACTGAAAGAACAATATCTGCTAAGCAAATATTATTATAATAAGTTGCTGGAAAATAAAAAATCTCAATGGAGGAAAAGAAATGCCAGCAAACTAATCAGTACTATTACTGAAAATAATGTAAGTAAAATATGGAAAGGTACTAAGACATTATACAAAAAATATATTGTCAAATCTAACATAACTCAAGAAGAATGGTTAGAGTATTTTGCAACTTTATATACATTTGAAAGCTTTAGTGTAGGGAGGGTAATCCCAGAAATAGTAAATAATTTCAATGAAATCTTGGACAGTGTCATAACAGATGAAGAAGTAATGAATCAAATTAAAAAAATTAAAAGGAACAAAGCACCAGGTATAGATGGTATACCCGGAGAGTTCATTAGGGAATGGAGCAAAGACGTGAACCGAGTTAAAGTTATAACATCATTGTTCAACTCAATGAAAACCAAAGGGTATACACCTAAGAGTTGGAAAAAGGCTATTATTCAGCCAATTTATAAAGGTAAAGGGGATATGGATATACCCAATAATTACCGAGGCATAGCACTGTTATCGAATGTGGGAAAAATTTATACGGGTATCTTGGCAGAAAGGCTGCAAGTCTGGGTAGAGGAGCATAATATTCTTTCAGAATTCCAAATGGGCTTCAGAAAGGGGAGGCGGACAGTTGATAATGTATTCATCATAAAAACACTAGTAGATAAATACCTAAAAAATAAGAAAGGTAAATTATATATGGCTTTTATCGATTTGGAAAAAGCTTTCGACCGGGTAGAGCTGAAACTGTTGTGGTATAAGCTGTTAATGAAAGGAGTGAGTAATCAAATGGTAACTATACTAAAAGAATTGTATAATGAAAATACATTTTGCATAAAATATGAAGAAGGGGCACTAACTAAAGAAATACAACTGGAGGGAAAAGGACTAAGGCAAGGGTGCAAGCTAAGTCCAATTTTATTCAATTTATTTATTGATGATGTATTACAAAATATAAGTAAGAATAATAGTCTCATACCAGTAATAAACAACTTACAAGTCCCAGGTTTACTTTTTGCAGACGATTTGGTAATAATGTCCATTACTGTTAATGGGTTAAAAATATCTTTGCAAGAGGTGGAGAAATACTGTTCAGAGTGGGGCTTAAAGGTAAACAGCGAAAAAACCCAAATTGTAGTATTTAAAAAAGGAACTAAATTGAGTAAATATGAAAAGTGGAAGAAGGGAGAAGCTGAATACAAAGTAGTGCGTGACTGTACTTACCTAGGATTAAAATTGGATGCAGGAGGCAAATGGGAAAAACAAAAGAAATCAGCACTGGCAAAAGGGAAAGCAGCAATGATGGCTGTGAGAGGGTGTCTATATAAAATGCCAGAGATGGAGATGAAATGGTTGGAAAGAGTATATAGTTCTGTAGTCGAGGCCAGAATGCTATATGGCATTGAAATATGGGGGCTTGAGAATGGGTGGGAAGTTGTGGATCAGATACACAGGATGTTCTGTAAGGAAGTTTTGGGGCTGCCAATGGCAACAGCAAACGAAGTTGCTCAAATTGAAATGGGGAGAGTAACAAGGAAAGGGTTAATAATGGAAAGAGCCTTGAAATACTGGCATAGGATCTTGAATTTAGATGAAGGACTCTTATTGCAACAATGTTTAAAATATCAAGAAGCAAGTCTGCTAAGCTCGGGCTGGGCAAGCACTCTACGAAACAATTTAGAAAATAATGGCTTAGGGGATATTTGGAGAAAAAGAGAGAGAAATTATAAAGGTTTCTGGAAGGGTGTTAGAAAAAGATTTGAAGATATAGAGATTCAAAAACTGTTCAGCCAGTTAGGTGAAAAGAGGTCATTGGTATATTATGTTGAGTTAAAAAGTGGCTGGGGAAGGGAGCAGTATATAGATAAAACCATTAATGAAGAAAGGAAGGGGATAGCATGGCTGAGAGCAGGAGTGTGGAGGCTAAAAGGGCAGCGGAATGGGTTTGTGAAAGACAAGTGCCCATTGTGTGGGGGTAAGGAAGATGTGGAACATATCCTTTTCGAATGCAGGGAAACAGAGATTTGGCGAAAAGAATACATCTGGAGAAAAATTAAGCGAAGTCCTGATATATGTAAAATTATATATAAAAATCTCAAGAATGTAGGTCAGTTCTTAGATAAAGTGAAAAATAAATGGAAGTGGACTGTGAAAAAAGGAAATGAACAATAGTGTGTAAGCAATAGTAGTAATGGTAGTAGTAATAGAAATGCAAGTAGTGTAATACACATTTTGTAATTCAATGGGCTGCTCACCAATTAATGGCCTGGGCCAAATACTGGTGATCAGCTCAACAATTGTAATAGCTTAGTACACATACGGCCAGTGTGAAAGAACAATTAATTTCCATACGACTTACTGTCAGAATACAGGAAGTCATTTCCCCAAAACTCATGTTACATTAACGAGTTGTGCGAGTCTTTGTGAATCATGTTTTCGTCGCACACGTGAAGTCAGCTTAGCTGACGTACGATATGCTGACAAAGGCTTTACTCAGCTACCTTGTCAGTATTTTAATATTTAAAAGCCCCAAATGTTGCACAGAGGAGACACTCGCGTACATGCTAAGAGGAACCTACGACACTCGGCTCTTTAAAGATCACATTGACTATCTTCAAAATAGAACTTGAGACGCCAGGAATCGTCGCAAATATAACATTGAGCTCTCCATTAATGCCTAATCTTATACTCGATCATTGTTGTGTGGAGTATTCACTTCATATCACAGTTACATATCGATCCAATGACTTCATCACCTCCATAGCTACACTTAGGAACCAAACCCCTGAGTTACCCCTAGACGTCACATCTGGCGTAAGAGGCCGTAAGCCTTATGTCACATGTTGGAGGAAATGCTAAGTGACATTCTCCCCTCCGAACGTTACGAAAAATAAAAACGAAGTGGCAAAATATTTCCCTGTCACATCCAGGTTTTTATGTTTTCAGTTTTGCTGTACATTTTCTGTTATTTCAAATTACTTCAGTCTACAGTCTTTAATATAATTTTCTGTGATGTTATTCTAGTTATTCATTATTATCATTATTATCATAAGTTCTTGAGTCCCAGGCTTCATCATTTAACTTTATTATTTTAGTTAATTAATGGAAATTAATCTTTTCTCCACACTAGCCGTTTATAGGCTAAGGTTTTTGATGGATAGAGTCAACATGAGAAATTCAATGCCATGGCCACAAAATTCAACGCCACAAACGGTGTATCTCGGATGCGAGAGCCCCTAGTGGTCTACTGGGGAAATATGAGTCAAATGGAGAATTTAATGCCAGGACGGCACGTTGACCATGGTAGCTCAATGGGTTAGAGCGACTGGACGGAAACCAGGACATCCGTGGATTAAATCCCGCCATGACATTGCATTTTTCATGTTGACTCTATCCATCAAAAACCTTAGCCTATAAACAGCCAGTGTGGAGAAATTATCAATTCCATCAATTAACTGAATTCTTCTTTCCTATTGTTTTAAACATACATTATGTAGTAGTAGTAGTAGTAGTAGTAGTAGTAGTAGTAGTAGTAGTAGTAGTAGTAAAAGTAGTAGTAGTAGTAGTAGTAGTAGTAGTAGTAGTAGTAGTAGTAGTAGTAGTAGTAGTAGTAGTAGTAGTAGTAGTAGTAGTAGTAGTAGTAGTATATGTGGGGTATTGGAGAGGACCCAGTGACCCTAGCACCAGAACCTAAAGTTCTTTTGTGCTACCCTACCTTATACTAGGAGTCCAGTGAATTGCACACTGGAAGAATGCCTGGGCTTAAAAGCAAGACATTTGTGGGTGAGATCGAACCCAGGAACATTCTGTAGTGGGAAACAGAGCTTCCACGCTCTAGCTAAGTGTAAGGGATAGGAATTGTTGTGGTTAAAGAAAAAGAGCTATAGAAGAATGTAGAGAAACCTCTAAACCAAAAGGGATAAGTGTAAACAATTTGAATGGAAACACTATACTTCTTGCAGATGACCGGTTATTATTAGCAGAAAATGAAGTAGAAGTTCAAAAAACAATAACTAAATTGAATAAAATAGGAAAAAGGTACATTATGAGAGTCTCTGGTAGAAAAACTAAATCCATGACAATGACAGGGAAAGAACAAAGAATAGTCAAAATAGTTATTGATGGGGAAATTATAGAACAAGTTTTAACATTCAAGTACTTAGGGTCAAAAATAAAAATTTTGAACAACAAGGGATATGTTGAAGGGAATATTGAAACATGAAATAGATTAAATGGATGCATAAAACACATTTTGGTAAAAACATGAGGACAAAAATAAAGCAAAGACTCTACAATTGTTCAGTGACAGTTGGCCACATTGTGTATAAAGGAGTTGGTGGACCTGTTTAGGGAGAAACACTTGAGTGTAGTAATTAGGCGTGCTGCAACTTATGTATTCTAATTTGTGTTTAAGTGCGTAAGTTGTGAATAAACTCAGCCAACATTGTTCATATATGACACAAAAATTGTGTTGGAACGTGTAGTGCCTTGGAAACAAATTAAAATGTTCACGGCAGAATACAACTGTTCCTTTGTTTGGCAAATCACTAATTTTCCATACAGTCCATTTAGGTTGTGAGTTTATTATTTTATGGCCACAACCCACACCACGACGGAACAATAATATAATATTGTGACTTTGTGGGTTAGTGAAATGAAAAGTCCAATTACACCACTCAACAATGTTCATTTCCACCGACTTACAGTTAAACTCTTGCCAATTACACAGAATTTCGTGCTGCACACAATTACAATTCACCAGTTCGTCCGTTACAATTTCACTTGGCCTCGCGGTTACGTAAGCTCCGGTACACATTCACAGTTACGTACAGTCTTCCGTTGCACAATCTTCTCGTACATTAACACGTCACTGACTAACTCTTACACCAAGAACTGCGACTGTCTCCTCACTCACTAACTGACCATCTCTCTCTGTCCGTCTGTAACCCTCTTTATATAGGAATATCGCCGGTTTCTAGTGACCAGGGGAATGTTCCAGATTCCGTAATTTCGAGAAACAGGTGTAGAAAACAGACGACAGAGTCATGTTTTTCCCCTGGCCACAGCTTGTCACCACTATAGGACAAACGAGGCGAGGGCGTGGCTAACCGAACCTTCCCTGTCTCCCGCTCTCAGCTGCTTCACAGGGTGTTCCAGCGCTCGCGTTACACTGCTCCCTCCTCAAAGCTGTTCGCCCCGAACAGCCCCATCGTAGCGTGCGAGGCGGTCCAGGTGTACCACCAGCATCTGCTCGGAGTCTCAGCCAGAAGTAGCGCTGCCGTAGTTTGTGAATCATACGGTTCGCTCCCAGGTGTCCTCCTGAAGTACCGGCGTGCACTTCTTCCAAGACTTCCGGGACCTTACTCCGGGGAAGTACCAACTGTCCTCTCTGCGCCTTCCCATCGGGTGACTCCCATACCCGGAACAGCACGCCCACTCTGGTCTTCAACGAGTCCCATTGGGCCCAGTACGACTTGTAGGTGGCGCTCCTCGGTGCGATGTCCTCCCAGGTTGGCCTCGTCCCTGCCTCCACTTCCCTCAAGAGTGGCCCCAAGTCTGCGTCCGCCAGCTGCTCCCTCCTCAGGCCTGCGCTATCCCAGCCTTCAGCAGGCACTGCCACAACTACTCGGACTGCTGCGGCACGCTCCTTCTCTTCCACTCTGGTGCACTGACCGCACTCTACTGAACAGGGTCTTCGGGACATGGCGTCTGCGTTATCGTGACTCTTCCCTCTACGATGTTCCGAGGTGAAGTCGTACTCCTGCAGCCTCTGGACCCAACGTGCTGTCTGGCCTTCCAGGTTCTGCGATAGGACACCTCCAATGCAATGGTCACTAGCGTCGGTGTCCACAATGAAGGCGCCATCCGGTTGTGGGAAACCCAAAGTTGGAGCACTGCACAGGGTCTCCTTCGGGTGCTGGAAAGCGTCTTCGGCGTCCTCCGTCCACACATAAGGCCGGTTTTCCTCCGTCAGGCGGGTGAGGGGTTTTGCGATGTTGTCGGCCTTTTCCTCTAAATCGTTAAGGCGGTCGTCTACTTGACCCTTCCGCTTGCCCAGATTCGTGACGTCATCCCTCACGCCGGCCAACCGTTCCTCAAACTTGGCGGCGAGAGCCTCGTTCGCCACCTTCATTTCGGTAGCCAGACGGTCATTCGCTGCTCTCATTTCCGTGGTTAACTCGGCCTTAATTTGTTGCATCTTCTCGGTGATGTTGTCCCTAACTGTCCTGATTAGTTTCAGTTCCGCGGCCAGGTTATTTCTAGTCTCCAGCTTCTCTGTTAATTCGGCCTGCATTTCTTCCATCTTCCTGGTGATGTTGTCTTTAGCCGTCTTCATTTCTTTCAGTTCCGCTAAAATCTTTTCTAATGCTGCCTCCATCGTTGTAATGTTCGGTGATGTTGTTTTCCCGCTTCCTGACACCAGTGTGACTTAATGGGTTCGTGAAATGAAAAGTCCAATTACACCACTCAACAATGTTCTTTATTTCCACCGACTTACAGTTAAACTCTTGCCAATTACACAGAATTTCGTGCTGCACACAATTACAATTCACCAGTTCGTCCGTTACAATTTCACTTGGCCTCGCGGTTACGTAAGCTCCGGTACACATTCACAGTTACGTACAGTCTTCCGTTGCACAATCTTCTCGTACATTAACACGTCACTGACTAACTCTTACACCAAGAACTGCGACTGTCTCCTCACTCACTAACTGACCATCTCTCTCTGTCCGTCTGTAACCCTCTTTATATAGGAATATCGCCGGTTTCTAGTGACCAGGGGAATGTTCCAGATTCCGTAATTTCGAGAAACAGGTGTAGAGAAACAGACGACACAGTCATGTTTTTCCCCTGACCACAGCCTGTCACCACTATAGGACAAACGAGGCGAGGGCGTGGCTAACCGAACCTTCCCTGTCTCCCGCTCTCAGCTGCTTCACAGGGTGTTCCAGCGCTCGCGTTACAATATCTAAACCAGCTCTAATGTAATCTTGTGAAACGTGGAAATTAAGAACCAGAGAAAACTCAAAACTGGAAGCAGTTCAAATAAGATTTTTACGGCCATTGTTGGCAATTACTAGAAGAGATAGGACAATGAACAATGTAATAAGAGAATAGTTATTCGAAGAAAATATTACTTAAGAAATTCAGAGATATTAAAAACGATGGAAGGAACATTTTTTACGAATGACCCATTCAAGATATCCACGGCAAGCCTTATCTTATGAACCTTTAGGAGGATGAAGTGTTGGAAGACCACGGAAGAGATGGAGCGACCAGTTTTACTAGCTGTGGAGTAGGTCTGAAGGCCTAAACCTTGTGAGGAAGAAGAATAAGAAGAACTTCCAAACCTCAGCCGGGCCCTGTAGGTTGAGAAGTCAAAACGCTGACCACTCTATCGTAGAGACAGCCATTGCAGCAATTATTTCTCAGGTAAGTTTAAAAAAAATACCATAAATTTCTAATATAATTAGTTGAAAGCAACAACCTTATTACACAAATTCTCCAAAGCCACTAGCGACTCTCTCTCTCGCTCTCTGGAAAGTTAAATTCGGGCGAGAGAATGGCTCCACAAGTTGTGGATTGCATTAAAGGTTAAATGGATAGCCTTCCGCTAATTCCCACTCAGCATTGCCGTGGAATACAAAGGGGTATAGTTTAACATTCAGCTGAGCAGAAAATGAATTAGCAGTATTGGAGTCGCACTCTCACATGGAGAATGGAAATTAGATGTAGACAACAGCCTGATGAGAAATTTAATTTGCAGCTCTTTGGTTGTTGCAGCTGTCGCAGTTGCATACACTAATCAGGTATCCCTGTACAGCGAGGATCCAGACATTACTGTTAGCACTGGGAGCCAAGTCCTGACGCTCGATGTAAAAAAATAAGTTCTGTGACGAAACAAAAACAAAGCGTTAACGCCGATGAGACCTCATCAATATTTAGATGTTATCACACCAGCGAACTGATACAGGCAGTAGTGCGTGTGATTTGCATTCTGGGTTCGACCCCTACGGATGATCTTTCTGGTCCATGGGACTTTTGGGGTTTCCCAGGGTCGCTAGGTGAATGCTGTCCTTCCATTTCACTTAATTTCTCACTCCATTTCACTTTTCACTTCACTTCACCCTGTTTAGCTGTTTCAGGGTTATGTTGTTGGGAGTCTGTGTAGCTGGCAGGAAATATGCCCTTCGACCTCTACATAAGGGAGTTTCAGGCCTGCAGCGGGATGTGTAAACGGGTAGGGTTAATTTATTACTTTTTCTACTAGGTACATCCTTACAGTAAACAGAAGTATTGTATTCTACCCAAAAAGTTCTATCGAGAATTCAGCAAGGAAAAAAAAGAACTTGTTTTAGGATTTCTTGACTTTAAAATACCATTTTCAGAGAAATATCTCTGTGCCTGTGAACAGCATAATTTAAAACCCCAAATGTGCTAAATATCGAATTTAGTTTTGAAGTTCCACATTTTGCGAAGATACGACGTGAAATCCCTCACCCTAGGCTATCCCTTACATGGAACAGTTTTTGAATATTTTGTTTTGTCAAAAATGACTCCAAATCTTTTCTTTAAAATGCCCCATACATATTTAATACCAGGGCTGTTCAATAAAGAATGATCATAATTTTTACGGTCATAATTTTTTGCACTAAAATTCAATCTTATTGTATTCTGTTAGCTTAATGTGATACAAACACGCCGTAGTAGCTTCATTGTTGATACTCCTGGTTCCCCCCTGTGAGAACCAGGCAAGTTCAGACATGTTCAGTATCGCCTGCCGCTACAATGGACGTAACACGCGAGGAACAATATGCGCCTTTGAAATTCTGCTTTCGTCTCAATAAATCTTCCATTTAGGCCTATACAATGTTACAGGAGGCCTATGGAGAGTCTGATCTTCCCTACAGCACAGCTAAAATGTTTAAAGAGGGGAGAAAATCAATTTCAAAGGAGGATGGACCCGGTGCTGCATTTACTGCTCTTACGGAAGAAAACATCAACACTGCCGCTGCCATTGTGAGAGAATATCGACGAATTACCTTAAGATCACTTTTTTTTAAAATACTGAGCACTTCATTGGGTGCCACCCACACGTTGGTTACAGAAACATTACACATGAGACGTGTTTGTGCACGATGGGTTCCAAGACTGTTGATTCCCGAACAAAGGGACACTCGCATGCAGGTCTGCATACAGCTAAAGTTGATGCTAGAGGAAGATCTGGAGTTTCTTATAAACGTAATCAATGCTGATGAAACTTGGCTACATCATTTTGATCCTGAGAGCAAACAGCAAAGCCGGTGTGGAAATCTCCATCATCAACCCAAAAAAACAAAAATAGTTGCTTCTGCTGCGAAACTTATGGTTATCTCATTTTTTGATATTCATGGAATGGTTTATCGGCATGTTGTACCTGCACACACATCAGTAACTGGACAATGCTACAGGGATGTCCTGAAAACATTGCAACTCCATATCAGGCGCAAAAGACCACATTTTTGTGAAGTAGGCTGGATGCTGCACCACGATAATGCGCGGTTGCATATTGCCAATTTTGTTGCTGAATATATTGCAAAAATCAACGTGAAATGCATCCCTCACCCTACCTATAGTCCGGATTTAGCCCCATGTGACTTTTTTCTATTCCCTAACTTGAAGAAACTTCTTCGTGGGAGGCATTATCCATCCTCACAAGCAGCAGTGAAGGCTGCGGAGACGATTTTGGAGGACCTCTCAAAAAATGGTTTCCAGCATGTCTTTGAAAACTGGCAGAATCGCTGGGACAAGTGCATCAAATTCAGGGGAGATTATTTGAGAACCATCAAAATTATGAGGATGAGTAAAGGTACGTTGTCAAAAAAAAACTTGTGATCATTCTTTATTGAACAGCCCTCTTACATGAAATGAATATTGAGCACCCGAAAGAAACTCGACCTTACGCCGCTTTGTCCAATACAAATCTCGCATGCGGTCACCTGAAATCCAACTCGGACCGCTTTGGTGAGAGTCGAATGGTCTAACCATTGAGCCACGGCGCGGCTTTTAATGAGTTTTGCATAACCAGTAAACCGTAAGAATTAGGCAAAGTCTTAATACAAAGAAACTATGAATTTTATTACATCAATAACACTTTTGTGCACAAAAAAAATATATTTTTGATATTTTCTTTGCTATTATTTGGAATTTTCAAATACTTATATTTTAATCAAATAAGAAGTCCTTATTGCTTTTTTTCTTTTATATCCTTGCCAATAAATAGAACATAACCTCAAAACCATAGAACAGCTCTTAAAAGATTTTATAGTCATTTGAGCCTAGTGTACTTCCTATTTCCATTGTAGTTTTAGCGAATATTCAATCGCTGAACTCCTGATGCTCAAATATAATTAGTTTTCCTACTCGGTCCATAGTGTAGTCAGTGAACAATTGACTCTTCATGTTTCTTTAGTTCGCCTACTCGCATTGTTGGTTGTCGTAGATGCTTGATTACAAATCTCACTACTTTTAAAATACTGTTGCTAATGCTTTGTTTTAAGTTACTTAAAATTTGGCTGACAAACAATTAAATATTAAATTATGTATAATAATTCTACTCTCGAAATGAAGTATATTAATCCAATTTTCTCGTCTTGTTTCGGAAGTCCCTTAGCCATCTCCATGACGACGTGACTTTTCACGATGTAACATTAATTACCACAGATCCTCTAAGTATAAATAATCTCTGATGCGGATAATTTAGAGCAACTGTCTTAACCTATAAAGAAGTATATACCAAAATATTTTTACAAAGCTTCATCTCGATTAACATAAGACAGATTGAAGGAAAATTTGTGCAAAAGTGAATAGAGAAAATCATGTAGGAGTACGCGAAAGATTGTTATTTCCAGGTACTTTGTTCCCTTCAAATGTATTGTTTTCAAATAGTCCAAAACAACATTCAAAACCTTTGATAGCCGGATATTACCAATTCCAATCGAATGATAATCGAATGTAACAGGTTTGGCTGCATGATGCACGTGTTACACAGCACGTGACACTGCACAACGAGCGTCGTGATCAGGTGCTACCGATTATAAAGGAAGAGCTGCTCGTGAAACGTGATGAATAGCATTGTAAACCGAAGTAGGCCGTCCGCGAATGTCGCGAATTTATTTATAGGGGAGGACAACAGAACCAAACTAGCACTGTCTGACATGTTATGCAATCTGTCGAGCGACTGTGGCAAGTTTAGTGGAATAAATTAAGTCCTGTGGCAGTACTGACGAAAGTATGTGTTGATCCTTTGTGATATTTAAGTAACTAGCGGAATATAATAAAGTCTATGTATTAAAATCGCATATATCTGAAAAGTGCAAAGTTTGTACTGATTCGACTTCTCTGTTCTTTATGCTATGCTATGCATAGATATTGAATTCGTATGGCTAGTATAATATGTACTAAAAAATTAGATCTATAGCCATCGATTTGGATGGCTTCTTTGAAAGCTCTCAAACTCGGTCCTGGTCACACGGCTATCATGAACTGAATATATATTCCATATCCTGGTTTGGATTATATACATTTCCCTTCAATTTTATTTCCTTTCTCTTTCATCACAGCACGTAGGTGGTGGTGGTGGCGGCGGTGGTGGTGGTGGCGGCGGCGGTGGCGGCGGCGGTGGCGGTGGCCGTGGTGGTGGTGGTGGGGGTGATCACCGAGGTCTACCTCCCATAAGCCCCAGCCCCGTAGGACCGGGAACCCGGGCCTCATCTGTTATTTCCATTAGGACAGTACCTGTTTTATAAACTGCCCCCCCGTCTGCCTTACGGCAAACAGGACGGATGTGGATACGCCACATACGCGCCAGTCCTTAATGAACCAGCTACCAAATAACCTTGGTAGGGCCGCCAGTGTCTAGCTCACCAGCTACTAGCTCTGCAGGTTAGTCCCCGGGACTTATAGGACAACCCTCTGCCCCCTCCGGGCGGCCCTGGCGACCTGGCCGGAGGTAGCCAATTGCCCGTGGGTGACGGGAACCATCTGCCCCCTCGAGACCAACCCAATCCGAACAACTCCCATGTGGGAGGGGCTCGTTATGTTCGGCCCGAGGTTCCTCTAGTAACGTCAGAGGTACCACGAGTGCTAGGGGTCCGTAGCGCCCGCACTTTGGCAGCTAAAAGGGAGGTGGTGGGGGTGGTGGAGGTGGTGGGGGTGGTGGTGGAGGTGGTGCTGGTGGTGGTGGTGGTGGCGGCGGTGGCTGCGGTGGCGGTGGCGGTGGCCATGGTGGTGGTGGTGGTGGTGGGGGTGGTGGAGGTGGTGGGGGTGGTGGAGGTGGTGGGGGTGGTGGTGGAGGTGGTGCTGGTGGTGGTGGTGGTGGCGGCGGTGGCTGCGGTGGCGGTGGCGGTGGCCATGGTGGTGGTGGTGGTGGGGGTGGTGGAGGTGGTGGGGGTGGTGGTGGAGGTGGTGCTGGTGGTGGTGGTTGTGGTGGTGATGGTTGTGGTGGTGGTGCTGGGTGTGGTGGTTGTGGTGGTGGGGGTGGTGGTGGTGGTGGTGGTGGTGGTGGTGGTGGTGGTGGTGGTGGTGGTGGTGGTGGTGGTGGTGGTGGTGGTGGTGGTGGTGGTGGTGGTGGTGGTGGTGGTGGTGGTGGTGGTGGTGGTGGTGGTGGTGGTGGTGGTGGTGGTGGTGGTGGTGGTGGTGGTGGTGGTGGTGGTGGTGGTGGTGGTGGTGGTGGTGGTGGTGGTGGTGGTGGTGGTGGTGGTGGTGGTGGTGGTGGTGGTGGTGCCTTAAAGTTTTCTTCCTCATGCAATCTACAAAAACCTGTCCTTTTTAAACCTGTTTGGGGTAATGTCAGAGGGGCGGGTAAGGATACTTTGTCTGGAAACGATAGAGGTCATGCTGCGCTGTGCCTGCCACAGTCAGACCTGGCCATCCTTCGTATCTGTGGACGTATGCCTCTTTCGGAGGTTAGTAGATGCAATAGATCCAGCCTTAGTAACGTTTTCGAAATCATTATCAGCTTCCAAATGCTAATTTAGTTCTATATTCTTATTCTGCTTTGCAATTTATGTCTGTCCCGTATTCAGGAGTCCGGGTTCGATTCCCGTGGACGACCTACCTGACCCATCGTTTTTTCCGAGGGTTTTCCCGGGTTGCCAAGCGAATGCTGGGTGGGTTAATTACATTCCGAATTTCCTTTCCCTCCATATCATATCCATTTTCATTTCATATAACTTCTTAACTGGTGGTTTCTTTCAGAGACACTGAAGCACTGATTTACACCTTTGAAAACATTTGTAACACCTGAGGATTGTAAGTACGCTCCTTCTTGTTACAACATGGTGTTACCACAGGCGGTGGGATCTGTTGATGGTTGCCCGCCTCGGTAGCGCAGATGGCAGCATGTCTGTCTCACGTTCAAGAGGTCCCGAGTTCGAATCTCGGTTAGGGTGAGTTACCTGGATAATGTTTTTCCGGGGGTTTTCCCTGATCCTTACAGGCGAATGTAGGGGATCTCTAAGCTCCATGGACCCTAGACACATTTGAGCATCATTTCACCCATTTCATTCAGCGTCCGATATGACTCAACGTTGGAGGACGTAAAATTAAAAACAAAATATATATTAAAAATAAAAAAACTGGTGATGGTTGAGAAAGAAATGTTCTAGGCGTAAATTTGTGGAAATCTCACCATTCTACAGTTACGAGGGCTCAGAAGTACGTCATTTCATCCAGTTAATTCATCAACAAAACCTATCGTTTAAAGGAAATTAAATCCCTCTCACAAACATTTATCAAAGAATTACAAAAATTAGCTGAGTTTTTATTATCTCATTCAAAATCTAAATATTTACACCGTCAAATATCTGCGTAGGATATGTTAGTCACTACCCACCGTTATAATACTTTTGCCGGTAATGAACTGAGGTGTAGCTGGTAAACATTACTATAGCTATAGGTTACAACTAGGCAAAGAAATACTTAATCAGTTATCTACTCGCCATCAACATTACAAAAAATTTAAAACAATGAAGTTCAAAGGTTACTGACAGGAAGGTAAAATGTAGTCCAAGTGATTTCTGCAAACGCCAATAGGCTGCATGAGAGATGGGATGATTTCTTACCTATGACGTCGCTCTATAGCTCAAGGACAGTTCAAACGTATTTTCTTCTATTCTCGTATTGCACTTAGAAATTTCTATACCTAGTTTTATAAAGTACACACAAAATTGGTTTGCCAGTCTCTCTTTACTCAGTTTAGGGACAAACGTTCTACATTTATTTGTTCTTTAAGAATAAGAATATATTTTTTAATTCAAAATATAATGTTAATGTCCATCGCCTTCTTCGAGAATTTCTGATAATCGTTTAGGAATCTAGCGGTGCTGAATATCGGTAAGTACCATCACATCTAAATATTTGGTTTAAGCCTAAGATGTTGTCTATTTCTGAAGAAATGCGGTTCACAGTTTTGCACGATCAAGTGATCACGTGAACTTGCATGTATCTCGTGTACGCTGGAGTTTAGGTATATCCCATTTAAACGGCGCAATAAAAACAAAAGAAGTTTACGCAAGTGTTTGGCTATCCAGTTGATTCAACATCGATCCGACGGAGGGCAGGGCGTCTAGTCTCGCGCACTCTCACTGATACAAAATAACACGTGGCGGCGCCTCTTCAGCCTTCTGATTGCCTTCACGCAAGAGTCAGCAGTGTATTCTCTTGTAGCGGGTGCCGAATAAGTCCTGAGTGTACCTGAGGCTCGTTTATCCACAAAGGTAAGATCAACTGTTGCTAATACAACGTCTCTTTAAAGTCACTTCAAACTTTAAACCACATATAATAAATTACTTCTATTCATTTTAAATAAAATGTAATTTATCTATAATAATTTAACGTACCATAAAATGTTAGAATATGTGTTCTATAGGGATTTAATAAAGTAGATAGAGCTTTTCACAAAATCCAAAAAATTGTAATATTTAACCATTAAATTAAGTTTGTGTTTTATTACTTCTATTCAGCAAAGAAGCCATTAGTAGACACATTTCATTAACTACAGACTTCAGTCGATCTGGTTTTATGTTGCTAGTTATATTAAATAACAAGTTTTCTTGCTTACCCAAAAACACTGCAGTTGTAGAATCTTTACTCCATAGAAAATTTAGAGAATTCCAAGGCTCTAAGTGAAAATACTGTGCATAATCCCGCAAAAAGCAGGGTATGTATACTGCTTCACAATAATTAGTAAAGAGTACATCCAATTTTTGACACTAAAATGTTTCTATTCTAAGTATTAGAGCATTAAAGCTTTAATTTGACAGATCTGTGAGCTTTCAAAGTCTGTACTTCTCAAGAAAAAAAAATGATACTTGAATAGATGCGCTATAACAAATTTCGGATTTTAATATAAATTCTTTGAGTAGTTTATGAGAAAAAATAGCACCTTCTGCTTATTAATTATCTACAGGAAAATACTTTTAGGTACATTTTTCAAAATTTTGGAACCAACTTTTATTAATTAATTATATCGTATAAGTTTAATCTAGGATTTTAAAGTAAAATATTCATTAATTTTAAGGAAAAAGAATTCGAAATATATAGTTCTTATTCTATACACTTTTTTATTAAATAAAATTACAACAAAGGTATGCACTACTTATATTAACAGAATTAACAGCGATTGCTTTTATTTACTTTTTAAGAAATCTCAGCAAAACTGTCAAAGTAGCTAACAAAACACTGCACCGTAAATCGTAATTAATGAATATAAGAATAAGCCAAAATCATGGATAACAATCAGTTTAAGGGTAGAGAGGTGAAAGTTCAAAGGCATGTTTTCCTTGTGTGTGTGTGTGTGTGTGTGTGTGTGTGTGTGTGTGTGTGTGTGTGTGTGTGTGTGTGTGTGTAGTTTTACGTCCTCCAACGTTGTCATATCGGACGGTGAATGGAATGGGCGAAATGATGCTCAATGAGCCCAGGGTCCATAGAGCTTAGAGTTACCCGACATTCGTCTTTCAGGATAAGGGAAACCCCGGAAAAAACTTATTCAGGTAACCCACGCTGACCGAGATTCGAACTCGGGACCTCTTGAACGTGAGGCAGACCCTCTGCCACCACGCTACCGAGGCGGGTTAAAGGCATGTATCGCTTTAAGTGAATAACTGACAATCAAAAATTAATACATATGTTTATTACATGTAAAGGGCAGTTAGGTTGTAGAAATTTTATAGAAACATATCTTTACTAAAGTACAAATTGTTATCTATCTTATTTCCGTTTTTTAGGTCTACTGTTCACAAATAAGTCACCAGAAAGACACTTTCTCAGTTTTGTATTTCTAGAGAGGTTTTTTAGCTTTTTAATTACAGTCAGCACTATTTCATGCTCATCGGTTCACTTAATAAGTTACCTAATAATCGTCAGGACCTAAACAGAAAATGTGATGATATAATACGCCAGAAATTAGTTCATGTGTCGGCCTACTTAGCGCTACAAGTACATCCTATATCGATGTCCTAAATCGACATTCACCCACGTACACAGGAGAACTGCGTTACAAATTGACAATGTATAAAGAAGTACTTGACCTAGCAATGAACGGTAATTGCCTTACAGTCAATATTATCACATTTAGATAAAAACAGTTTCAAAGACTACATAACTGACCCGACAGTGAGGTTTCAACGTTATAAATATTAACGAGAAAAAGTACATGTGATGAAAATCTCTTTGTTAACCTAATTAGACTTTCTATATTCTTGTAAAAATATTGTCACAAGTGATTATTCCTGTTTGTCACACATTAACGGATATAAACAATCTTTCATTGTTAATTTTCTTGTAGCTTCGAGAGAAATATGGGACATGCGACTGTCAAATCTTTTAAAGCTGGTTTCTCTGGATGTCCTTGAAATTCCGTTCTCTTTGCATTGCTAAGAGATAAAAAAAGAATAACGCGTTTCTATTCGAGTATAAGTATTGAAAAATGCAAACAAATAACTAGAATCTCAAAAATGGTTCACTTCACACAAAAAGATAGTATTTGACATAAATTGCTTTAATATGCATATTTTTATGTAGTAAGATTTGGTTATACAAAGTTAAGAGTACTTGAGGACACTCCCAGAAAATTCCATTGTCATAAAAAGTCAAACATATAGCATTATAATCAAAAGTTTTGAAAACTTTTCCTTGTAAAAGGTAGTCTCAATTAAGGGGATCCTTTTTAAATGTTTGTCACATACCAATATGATATTCAAGCAACTTTTCAGCCTTTAACTGTGTGATCACAAATACAGAGACATGTGGATAAACGGGGATCCTTTTAATGTGTTTGTGTCACATGTCGATATGATATTTAAGCAACTTTTCATTGTTTAATTGTGGTGATCCCAAATATACGGACACAGGGAACAACGTGCGCGGGCACAGCCCTTCTTCAAAAAATGTTTTTGTTCGTATTCAGGGGATCTTATAAAGTATATGGCCCGAAATCCCTGTAACTAATTTTTGGTTGGAATGCAATACCTTTGTCTATCTACATGTACGTGGTAAAATAAAAAACACCGGGATTTAATCTACTGTAGAGTTTTACAAAAACAAAATCGAATCTGCAAGAAAATGAGATGATCGGCCTAATGCTAGAATCACATGAGCACTACACCACACTGTTTTACAGATATCTGGAAACGGTTCCAGTTCCTCCTACAAAAAAAATCAATCTATTATTATTGTTATAAGTTTTTCGAAACTATATCACAGTTAATACAACCTTTAAAACATAATAGCTTTTTAATTATGTACACGCCTCCATTATTTTAACACGCTTTATCACCTATTATTTTTCATATATTTTATTTTAATACTATGTTTTTCTTGGTTACTATTTTGAACACTAACTGTTATGTTTACCTCGTACATGTTGGCAAACTAAAACTTCAGGAGTTTGTTTCTTCGTTTTTGAGCTGAAGTTTACATGAACTGTTTTCATAAAAGTTAGAAAATACGATTTATAAACGCAAAGAGAACATTAAAACTCCGGCCACAGTTTTGAGGCTCTGCATGTATAACTTTTTAACCTCTGCAAAAGTTTGAATGTTTACAGGCAGTCGAGAGGCAAACAGTTTTTTAAATGAAGGCTAAATGTAATGTTCTGAAATTAACCCCAGAGAAAACCTGTGAATATATAAAGGAAGTTAACTAAGTTTGCATTTATAATTATTTTTAATTCTGAACTTATTCTTCTACCAGGACTGCGTGATAATGTGATCACGAATAGTTTGTTCGTGGTCTTCAAATTCTTTTAATAATCCATCCATGAGTATTTCAAACCTAAACTCTCATCTCATGTACATAACAACTTTCATTAGCTGGCTGCTCCTTCAATTAAGTTCATATACATATTGTCTAAATTAAAAGATATACAATAATAATGTTCCGCAAACATTTCTTTGTTCAGTAAAAGAAAATTATTACACTTTCTGAAGTTGACTTTTAGCTACACGAAAACCTATTTCACAGGCAGCTTACCGGACGTTGCTAGGGGTGATGATATCTATTTACGTTTGTTAATGTTTTCTCTATTACAGAAGGTGTAGAAAGTATTGAATTTTCCAGTCTTCTGAAAAACAAACCCAATGCAGTAATTGTTGTATAAACATTGTATTTCCCTTTAATTAATGGTCTCTTTGTAAAATTTCTTTCAGGGTATATTATAGTGCAGTGTGGATATGTTTCCTGGTTTTGCTATATTTATAATTATTATTAAATCCATAAAAAGCATATCAGAGAAGTTCTGAGTTTCTGTACTTCTCCTAATGATGTATCTTATTCCCATTTCCTGACGCACTTTCAACAAAGCTATAGTCCGGCTAATGTTTAGAAAATAGTAGAGAGGTTAGGTTACACAGCCATTTGCGAGAAAACTTGATTTAATATGTGGCTTTATGTGGAAGTCAGACGCATCATTAAACACCTATGGGAATAAGGAGGTTAAATTATGAATATTTCAACTACTACATTGTTCTTACGTGACGGGTTTTAAAATATGATAACCACTACATCTAATGGAACAGCCACGCCGGGCCTGGCAAGGAAAACGTGCTCCTTTTACCGGATTCTCCATTACGTTACATCCACATGTTATATTGTGCAAAGTGGAATAAGTTAAAATGGAAAAGGAAACGTGGGAGCAAATATGAGCAGCAATAGCGGAGGACTGCACAACTAGTAAGTAAAAATGTTACTGCCGCGCATGTCTACAAATGTCTTAATACTGTTTGAACCATTCTTAGTTTTAAACACTTATATTATTATTCTCTGTATCCGTGCCACTTCGTATTTGGCACGGACTCGTGGCATTGTAAAGGTTCACAGTAATAAGAGAAAGGATAAGGCAATAGACCAAATCTATGCCATTCATTACCTATCACAGCTGTTCTTGGCAGCACATGCCAATCAGAAGTACCAGCTAATACACAAATACTACTATGCTATATTAAAAACCTTTTATCACCAATTTGCATTATAAAAATTACATCAAAATCATGATTTGTTATATCACATTCGTCATTATTTTCCATTGTTCATACTCAACATTAAATTAATACATTTTTCTAACAATGTCACTTGCATTTTAAGCAGAGAAAAGAAAAGTCTGCTTGTGCTAGGAAAGCTGTTGAGTGCTCGAGGACTACGATGTGATACTTTATTTAACTAACCTAATAAAGTAAGTTTTTTACTTAGTACCAATTTTATATATTTTTACATTTAGTCCGATCAATTTTCTGCACTGAAATAAAGCGTCTAAGACATATTTCTCACGTCATTTAGAGTATCACACAAATTAAGATATAGAAATAAATATAGATATTGAAGTAAATACATTCCAGCAATTTAGTGGAACAATTAAAAAAGTAACACAGTACAATATCATATTAGAAAAAGATAAGAGCTACAAACACATTTACTATTCTGGTCCACATATGCAATTAGACTCGAGTTCAGTCAAAAGATTGGAAATTAGAAACTTTAGAATGGGCATGTCAAAAGAGTGAACAATGATGCTATGTCATGATAAACGTTAGAATAAATGAAATTCCGAAGAAAAGGTACAAATAAACTCTGCAAGCTAAACAGAATTTTAGTCTAATTCCTAAAGCAGTACAATGTGCTAAATGTTACACAGACAAAACAAAGTTGGAGAGAAAATATTCTCTATATAGTTTACTGTGTCAAAAGATGTGCCTAGTTTTTATTTTAATAATACATTTAACTTGCTACTTCCTACGTCAGAAGCTGCTGAATACAGTGTATCTTATACAAGCGAAAAAACCGTTTAAGCTTGTTCGAAACTTCCAGTTTGAGGTTTCTATTGAAATAGTGGAGCTCCAAATAGAAAGTTTACCTTCTAAAGCTCCCAGCAGTTGTGACATATTCATGGGTTAATGAGTTTATTTTCACTAAATTCAAAGGGTATTGTAGTGCAGCATTAGTTTTCGTGACTGAACAAAGATACAGTTTCATAAAATGAGATTATTTTCTCTACCGCATATTTAGGCAGGAGAAGTAACGCCTCCCACTTATGAATTCAATGTGAACTTTTTAAACTCCTTGAATTTAATAAATCATTTAAATGACGCATATAAATCTGGCTTTATATGTTATCTAAATCAAAACTACGAAGTAAGTCCCCTTCCAAACACATTTTATAAAGAAAATGTTTTTGTATTAGTGTCTCTACCGCGTTAATAATAAATAGATAAGGTATTGCATTCTACCCAAAACTTCTATATCAAGATTTCAATGAAAGTCCCTTAAATTTAGGAAGCAAAATCGCTCGCGACCAGCAGTGGCTTGGAACGACCTTTTGTTTAAATTACTAATACTAAATTCTGACTTCATCTAGTTACAAATCACATGGGAATTTTGTCATTTAAAGCACCTCGTAGTGCATACACCTCGTTTATCTTCCCAGCAGTTGTGTGATCTTATTACGTCACGCCTATGTTGAAGACACTTAACGCGATAACCACTAACTTTACGACACCGTCGGTGTCGCTAATTACTTCTGATAAACTGGTTCGATGAGTTATAGTCATTCCTTTAACCTCTTTGGAGTAGATGCACCAACCTGCGACATGATAATAATCTTAGTGGTTAATGTAAAATATTATCAATGATTCCTGCTAGCAGCATTCCTTATCTATGCAATTATTTAGCAAACAAATATTAATTTACGAAGAAAATAAATCAAAACGTTCTTACATGAAAGTTATTAGAAGCCTTTGGCATCCACAAACTTCGTTAAGTATATATTATATACATAGAATAAGAATAAAACATATCCGGTGGTTTTGGCAGTATTTTTATATGCACATTTGCACTTTTTGAAAATGGCAATTAAATAAATAAAAATAAAACTTCGGAATACAATCGACTTTCCCTTTTCTTCTCTTGTGGTTTCGTAAGATTGCATCATAGCCACCTATATATGTTGCTTGAAATAAAATTCTACTGACTTTTGTTTTTACACACTAGAGAACATACAACTATACTTTAGTCTATAATCATCTGGTCGAAGGCTTTGTACATACTTTTTAGTCTTTTAGTAGTTTATGAATTGAAATTAGAAGATATTTTAATGTCCCTTGTCAGTCTGAAAAATTGGAGATTATCAATTCTGAAAGAATTTTATCAAATAACTGATAGAGTTACTTTTTTAGGTTACCATAAAATGCAATGCAATGAAATCCAATCTCAGACTTAAACGTAAAAATAACAAATTTTCTCGCTTCATAATAATGGTATACATTTTGTTGTAGGTGCAAGCAGCTTAAGAAAGGCAATACAACGTCAATAGTTTTATGACCACAAACAATTCACTATTTGTATACGTATTAAAATAGGGATGGATACTTGCTATACCTCGATGCTCCCTACATTGCATGGCATCGACATCGAACGATACGCTCAGTATATTGCAAATCCCTAGGAACTGTCAGGAATATGATATCTGTATAGTATCATTATGCAAGAAAATAATCATAAGTGTGTGAAATTCAGTGCCAGTTAACAGTTTCCAAGAAGAAATTACTACAGATCTCAACGGCGATTTGTCACCTCCTCTTTCTAGTGCACTGGATTACTGCAAAAACAATTCAAAAGTTACAGAATTAAAAAATAGCTGCTAAATATTTGTATATTCCACCTGCAACAGTTATCTATGAAGAACCATTTAGCATAGCAGGACTCATATGTAATTGAAAAAGAAGTACACTTGACTCCGAAAGAGTGAAAATGCTAGTATTTTTAATAAAAACTTATAAAAGTAGACTGCTTGCTTTTAAATGTCTAAAGTAGGATTTAAAAATAAGAAGACTGATGGTTTTAAGCTTTTTTGCATTAAATATGTGAACCTATTTAATTTTATTGGCCTTACACAATTCTCCCAGCATTGACATTCTATTTTGTATTGAAACTAGAAATATAAATGGCAGTAACGAGTATCGAATTATCGGGTATCGTGAAAAATATCGTGTTTCGGTATCGATAGTCGATAAAAACTGGTATCGACCTATTTCTGATGTTAAACATAGAACAATTTAGTAAAACCTCTTGAAAGTTGTTTTCGCAATAAAAAACAAGCAGTACTTTGAATATAAAGAGTAACTTGAGAGTGTATATAATCCTTAAAGCCTTCGTGTCATGTTCTTGTAAGATCCGGTAAGAAACATTTCATATTTAAGTTTGATATGTAATCGATATTTCACGTCTTTGTTTTTCAAATAACCTCTGACTCATACTCATAATCACATGTATATGTCTATAAATACCTTTTGGGATTTTGAGAATCTAAAATGTGTGTTTCTGGTTAATTCTTGACATGGAATTTTTTGTGGGTAGCTCCCCATTGGTAGGTGGTAGAGAAAATAAGTAACTCAGAAAACGTAGAAGTTACAGAAGATTAGATTATACAGTTTCGAAACTATGAACCATTAAAGATCTATTTTAAACAAGAGTTAAAGCAGTAAACCTTACCTGAAACGGACCCCTTATATGACGGAAGCTTGGAAAAACAGAAAATAAATTTCGTATAGGAGCTTTTTCCCATGTGAAATTAAATTCTAAGTCGGCTATCGCGGTAATGGAAATACCTTAGGAAACAGTTTGCGTAAATAACCTTATTAAAAAGTATTAATTTACATGTAATTGGTTACAAGGTACGTGTTTTATAAAGTGCAATACTTTTGAAAGCGACTATGCTTGCACCGAAGTTCCCTGAACCATGCAGTAATAAACTGTAATCCTTCAAAGAAAAGGGAAAAACAACCCATCACTTCTCTCAACTCTCTTCCAACACACATGGTAAGGGTACAACTGTTTTGCACAGTATTCATTCTCAGTTTCGTTGTTACAAGTGATCAAGTACGAGTGGAAGAAAACTGTGAACTTGGGTGATTTTTAAAAACATAGTTTGCGTGTGCCTAAATTCTGTGAAATGATTATAAACATAATATATCATCACTGGAGGAAAAAATAAGGTTATTGAAGAACTGGAAAAGAAGAAACGTCCAGTTTAAGAACTAACTGCGTTGCCTAAAGTGGGATAAACTCAGATTTAGGGATTATGACAAAATAAAAATTAAAGACAAGTGGTTAAAGGGAAGAGCAGGGCATGTGAAATGCATCACAAAATCTAAAGAGTATGACGTGCAAAATTGTGCTGTGTTGGAGTGGTTTATTAGTGCGCGCTAAAGAAATTCACATATATGTACCACAGCTTCAAACTCAAACTTTAGAGACAACAAGAAAATTAGGCAAAGATAATTTCAGAGCTTCCAATGGATACCTCCAGAGTATCAAATATCGCCATAATATTGTTTTGAATGTTGTGTGTGGTGAAGCAAATGATGTTGATATGTAGACAGTTGAAGATTGAAAGGAGAAAAAAAAATTAAACTCATTTATTGATCGATCAGCGCATGTGCGGTCTACAGATCATTGATCATAGACATTATTTACATATGTGATACAATGAATAACAATGAAATGAGGAAAGTCCCATTGGACCTCCCATAAATAGGTACTTATTGTTGTAAGTATTACAGAAGATCTTGTTGTGAGATCTGATCCAGTGGTAGACCACTCCTGATGCGGGTTGGACAGCTGGATTTTCTGCCAAGGGAATAGTGAATGGCTACTGAGCCGTGTTTAGGTTGCAGTAGAACTTTTCGTCTTGTGAAGAATTTGACTGCTGAATGGTGCTGATTCCAGTTGCTCTATGTAGTTGACTGTTTCTGACAAACCATGGTATATTTTTTGATATTCTTAATACTTTGTTTTGAAATTTCTGGATACCTTTGATTTCGGAAGGTCTGGTCCCCCCCCCCCCAGACTGGGCAGGCATGTAGTAGGAGGAGTGGTCTTAAAGTCTGTAGAGTAGTGTGCAGTTTTTAAGGGCTCGGAAGTCGTTAACTGAAGTTGTGTTTATCTTAAGAACGTTGTTTTGTTGTATTGAATAGTCGTATTTTACAATAGCACATATATCTCGGATAATCTGCTGATAATTGTTGACTTCATGGAGAAATATAGGTAGGATCCTGATTTTAGGAGCTGCAGAGCAATTAACTTCAGCAGCTGAATCGTCATCTTCCTCCATTGTTTCGAAAGGGAAAAATGTATTGTGTATGGAAGTTAAGTCCACAATAAATTTAAAAGAAATCATTTGACGTGGAGGAATCGTCTTGATTGAGTTCTTCGAACGGGCGTTTGTGAATTAACTTGGGTGGATGTAAGGCTGAGCGAGATGTATTGATAGAATGTAAACTTAATAAGGTTTGTTCTTGTTGATTAGGTTGCATGATATTGGCAACTAGACAAAAGACAGTGTGCGTTACAGACAACTGACGTTCTGCTAATGAAAAGAGAAAATTGAAAACAGAGAAACTAGGCAATAAACTGCAATTATTGTATGTATATAAGTTGAAACTAAAGTACATAATACATATCAACCTATTATTATTTACACTTCATTCTATATTGTTCCT